>OZ007567.1:108976975-109289475 GCA_963931925.1 Onchidella celtica | reverse complement strand
CTCTCTCTCTCTCTCTCTCTCTCTCTCTCTCTCTCTCTCTCTCTCTCTCTCTCTCTCTCTCTCTCTCTCTCGCCTTACATCACATTTTATGAGCCGCAAGGACTAATACATGTACTTCCAGAACAAATACAGCGTGGCTGTCCAAGACTTTGATCTGAAGACCCCCCTTCTCTTTGCTAAGACATCATTAGTCTTGTTATTGTGGTCAAGTCTTGGAGCCGGATGTTGGAACCTTTGTCTGACTTCCGCCTCTTGTGAGTCCCAGTATGACCTCAACGGAACTGGCAAGATGGAGAAATAATATTAGCCACCACAGCTCAGACTCCTGATGCACTGTCCTCCCTTTCTCTTTTGTCCGCGATCTCTCGCCATAATTCATTTCCGTTACATTGTCTCTGGCGCTCTCTGTCTGTTTATAATAATTGTCGTTCCAGACCTTTCCGGAAAATCTGCCCGTCTTTCATTTCCAGTTTATCCCTGCTTGTGTTCGCTCTCTCCCTCGTTCCTTGAGATTCTCATAATAATATGTTGCAGCCAGATTCGTTACGAAACTACGAGATTTTAAAAGGTCGAAAATGTTATTTTCAAATTGGTTGCGGAAAATATCTGGCCATTTTTTAAAAAGATCTGGGCTGCATTCGTACGAACTCATTAAATATTAGTTGCCAGGAAGAAGTGTAGGGACCAACAACGAAACAGGGCATCTTTTTTTCCAAAACAGAGGAAAGGTCAGTTGAGAATGTAACCGATAAGTTTGTTGCGATTTTTCTTCTTGTTAGTATCGGTCTCTGTGAAATTAAGAAATACAGTCAAATTGTACCCACCACCACCACCACCACCACCAGCAGTGCAAACTACGCTTAACTGCAAAGTAAAGGAAATAATAATGACAAAATTATAATAATAATAATAATAATAATTACAATAATAATAATAATAATCAAAGGAAGAAAGAAGACACTTTAAAACTACCATTATTTTCAAGTAACAGCGAGTAGTGAGTTGAAGTCGTTGCAATTGCAACCAGCGCATGTGCCACCCCCCCCCCCCCTTCCTAGTTTTGTAGATCTCGTATCTTGTTGTACTGTACTAGTCTTTGTTTCAGCCTGGTTTCCCTTGAATAGGTACGAGTTTTCACTTCAGCTTGGCCAGCAGGAAGGAAATTTAGGTGTGAAATATAATAATGTTTACAATGTTAGTATAATAATCTAAAATTATTAACCTTGAAAGTTGCTTGAATAAATATGATTAAAATGTCTCATACCGCTGCGTTAGTTTTTGTTTGTTTCAACTCCAATTCGTGTACAGCTGAGAAATTCGACGTTCAACATTTGCAGCTTTGGTATTATGATAAGGAGTTGGGATAAATTGGAACTGTTAAACAGCTTGGTAAGTGCCACAATGCATCTTAAATAAGTGTCAAAGTGTGCATTTTGACCACTTCTGCATACTAAAAGATTAGCTGGTGTTTTGGTTTTTTTTTATTTCAGAAAATGGAGATAGAACTAACAAGCATTAGCATCGCCATACATTCGATCACCGTCGGGGCGCTCAAAAGAATTCAGAAAAAAATGAAACTAATTTCAGTATCCTTATCCCTGACAAGAAGCGTTGGCATTACTTGACATTGAGACAACAAAATCCATACTCATTAACCCTTTAGCGTTAGGGCCGGATTCAGACCTTTAGAGGCCCTAAGCACTTAAAAGACTTTAGTACCCCGATATATGGTATGTAATTCAAAATATAAACAAAAATAAAATAGAAACCATAAAATAAAATTTAATTTTTCGAAATGACACAAAATTTACATGAAGACAGAAAATCATTTTTATATTTTGATGCTTCCACTTTATTTTTTATTTGAAACGTTGCCTCCTACTTTTTTTTTATTTGCAAAGTCTTTGATCAGATCCTCAAAACCAATCTTACATAATACTATTACTAAGCAGAGGCAAATTGGCCGTTTTTTTTAATACATTTGAAAATTTAAAAAGCGAGTCTTATAAGTTATACACCAGCAAATACTTTTTTTTTCTTTTTACATTTATTACTCAGGGGAGGGGGGGAGGGGGAGCATTTTGTGAAACCTGGTTCAGCTGCACCATATGCAGTTTTGCAAAATATGGTCCACATAAATCCGGAAATGAAAAATTTCTGTGGTTTCTCCCCCCCCCCCCCCCCCCCCTACTTCCTGTAATGCCCTAAGCACTTGCTTATTTTGCTTAGTGGTTAATCCAGTCCTGTCTAGCGCCCAACAAGGAGCTTACACTATAAAGCTCCTTGGCGCCCAAACATAGCTTAAATTGTCTTATCCAAACAAACAAAAAAAGTGTCCCTGAGGACATATTAATGATGGTGATAATGATAATTATAACCACAATAACAACAACAGCAACAACAATCTGAAAATACAGTGTACGGTAAACGGCCTAAATCAAGAATTATGTATGATTTATCAAGAGCTTTTTTTGTATATTAATAAACCAAATGTACTCTTAATATAGAACAACGGGCACTGGGTGACATGTTTCAAATGTAGATTCCAGAGGTCTAAGCATAACAGAAGACATCATTGAGTACGAAACATGCCAATGAAATGCATGATTATTCAAGATTTGCTGGAGATTTGGGTGGAGTCTGCATGGAGTTCGCCGCCTAACACATCTGCAGTTTCCATTGTCTGCACAGGACAAAACCATAGAGCTCTATAGATAGACCATAATTATACCTGCAGACCTCTGTGGACAGGAGTAAGACGCATGAGGAGTTCTTTCTATAGAAATTACTTCAAACTAACGGTGAATTTGTATCACTTTAAACAGGCCTGCTGGCGTTGTATGTAAAAGTTGCTTTAATCTAGACTTGAAACCATAGATTTACTACACTAAGTGCAGTAAATCTATGTAGTATTCAGCGTGCCGTCCTGTGTCGGGTATGTAAGTGAAGGGACATAACAAAGGAAAATGTGTAGCGCGAGCTGTCTCGCAGTTCTCAGTACTGCTCAAAATGGCTATGGATGCTTTAAGCCGTTCACCCGTTTACGGTACTGCATTTTTTTCCTCACCTTCATAACAAAATGGACCAATTGAAATTATAGCTTTCAACTGGGAGAGAGGAAAACTGGTGTTTCTACATACGTACAGAGCTCTGCAGTACCCGCCCCCACACACGCACTCTATGACGAATTCCGGTATCTGTCATAATTTATGCTTATGTTTTGCTTTATTAGTTTCAGTCGAAAACCTGATTTTATATTCTATATTAAATATAAATGGGATGCCTGAAATGTGGTCAAAAGAAAAGGAAGGAAAGAAAACGTACCCTTTCTCCCTTCACCATTTATCGTTACAGATAGTAGGCCTACAACTTGGCGGTGTTGATGAACATAATAGCATGGCTTCATTGAAAATCAGACTTTGACATCCAGCTTTCTGTAGGATATGCACTGTGATGTACAATGTAGGCATTTGGTTAGATGATTTTTTAAAATAATAATAATAATAATAATAATAACTGATCCAGTGCAGGTATTCGATACCTGATAATAATAGCACCTCACCGGGACGTTTTTTGTTTGTTTTTTTTCTTCCAGCGTCCCATCTATGATTCAAATTTTCTAATTATCTGATTTAGACTTCGCTTGCCTGCAAATGTAATAATGAATTAAGTGGATTGATTAATTAGGCGCTGGCAACTGGTGCAAGGGGGGGAAATGAAATGAAAATGAAAATGCGGATTTGTTATGTACGTAGAAAGAATGGACAGAAAGAAGGCTGCAAGGATAGGGAAAGAAAAACAATAAAATAATACATCAAAATATAGAGGCAAGCTAGAATTAAAAATTTAGGTGTGTGGAATTAAAACAAACTTGGGAGGGGGGAGGGGGAAGGTTAACCAGTCGTGAGGTCATGAACTTGGACATGGGGTCAAGTTAAATTTAGTACGACCGGGACTACTTGTCGAACAATATTTATACACGTCAAAACGTTAGGTGATTGTTTTGAAGAAATAGTCAAAATTGTTGTCCTATTCGTATAATAAATAGATTATTTTATCATGGAACACCTAAAATTTCTTTCAACTTTCTAAATTAGATACTGTTATGAAGATTTCAGTGCACGTTTTGTGCGACAGAATATCCGGTTTCTGACGTAGTGTGATTGTTTACCAATAGAACCCTAACCTGAATTTCTTTGTATTGTGAGCCCCACTTTCTCTGTGAAAAACAAGGTCAGTAATGCTAAGTTTTTATATTATTGCAGCATAACTATTTCGTGCATTTAGAAAATATGGGAATACATGTTTAATTTGGGACATTGGTAAAATTGCATCGATATTTTGTGCAATATTTTACCTAGAATGACAACATACCGAGAGACCGATCTCGAAGTGAACTCAGCTGTTGCAGCCTAGAGGCTAGACCCTAACCTTTACACCATAGCTATTATATTGAGACGTAAGTTTGATGTTAGATTTCTGATCAGCGTGATTTATACAACAATATATGTCACATCTCAACAAGAGCTGTCTTCCTGTAACTTATAATTTGTTTAGAATGATGATCAGTTGATCTAACCATTTCCCTTTTATCATAATTGTAGTTTAGAAAAAACGGGACCACTTACGAAGTCATTCGCTCATCCTCAAACTGGTTATTTTTGTTGATGGTTGTTATTGTTTCGCCAATAGTAAAAGCAAATTTTGTAACTTGATTTGTTTTCGCAAAACCCATCTTATGAAGTGGGTGTTTTCCTTCTTGTAGTTTACTAGTTGGAAAATTGTACAAAATGCGGTTGACTTTTAGTGTAGGCCTACATTGATTTGACCATTGGCGGGTACAGCTGGTTTGTAGATCAAAATATTGTGTTAAGTCAACTGGCAGCAGAAATAGAGATATAAGATAGGGGGATATGTCATTTTAATATTCTTTTCAAATTGTCTTTCAGTGTGAAGAATGAATATGAGGACGCCACTGTCGCTACTAAATGATGATGAATCAGAAATTGTTCCAGTTGTCCAAAATCAAGAAGTTGACTTTTCAGAGTATATGTGGATGGAAGAGATGGAAGAGTTTGACAGACAGGTACAGAATACAGAACTTTACCAAATCAGAAAATAGTTAATATGAAACATTATTTTTTATCTTTGACACAACTCTTGATTTGTGCTGTTGTTGTGAACCTTGGTTAGAAGTGTTAAAGTTCTGAAGTCTTCCAATGACTTGAAAAGTGTACTTCCTGAACCCTTATGCCGTACTGGGCGTATCTAGACAGTTTCCAGTCTCCAAATGTTCATGGCGACGGGCATGCTAACATGAGTTGGTCAAGCTGGCCGCTGCGGAAAGCGTGTTTTCACTTTCCAGGTCACTGACCTCTGAGGCGTAAATACTGTGTTATTCCTCACGATATCTCTTCTAAATCAAAAGGCTTTATAATGACAAGAATATGCTAACCTGGCCTTAAAATATGGCCCACGATTTGTTCAATCTAGCCAAATCTGGCTTTGTCTATGACACCACTATATGTTCAAACCGGCCATACCCAGCCAGCCAGTGTCCCCCAATGTTGTATACAATTTTGTAAGGTAAAACAGTGCCTGAATAGTTGTAAATAGTAAATGACATCACCAGGTAATCTTCAGATGCCCACTGACCCAGTTTCAACCAAAAAGCGTGAGTTAGGCCTACAAGTAATGTATTGTATTGCACATGGTCATCCAACAGGCCTGTTCCTCCCTCAAAGCCTGCACCATGTATTGGTCAGCACATTTGTAGTACATTGTACATGCATGTACTAGCGTGGTGCCTTTGTATGGGTAATGTATGCTTGGATAACAAATGAGATGGGATACGATAGTATGTAATACGTGTACTGTCCATCTGTCTCAGTGGTAATGTCACACATCCCCGTTCAGCATTTCATGTTCACAAAACCAAGCAGCAGATTTTGGCGTTCCGATGTAAATAGGTTCATCTTTTAGTTCATTCATTTCTCAGTAAGTATGTCAAAATTCATTATCATAGATGGGACATGGGGGCTACAATCTCCAATTTTAGTGAAGAGCGCAGCAGCGGCTGCAGTAGGGCTGAAAAATGTAAACAAATCAGGGCGGCCACGTAGCCAGGATTGATACGTGATTAACTTGGTGATTATGTACTAAGAAAGGTTGGAACACTGAATGGCTTTTTGAAAGATTATTCTTGTCTTTCATGTTGCTAAATCACAAAGAAAATGTACTGGGGGTTTTTTCCTGTGAAAAATTTTCAAAATTGATCATCATCCTGTGATGGTGGACTAGTCCATGCAATGGCAAGCCTGGATATGGCCAGTGACCAAGCAGTCACCTAACAGTAACAGGCTGCGTTACAATTTGCTCTGAGATAGAGAGAGGTAGAGAGAGAGAGTGAGCGAGACAGGGAGAGAGAAAGAAGCAGTGTAGTGTGTTGAGCGCTTCGCAGGCGCTCCATTCTGCTCTGTGGTTCACATGTTGCTTCTGTAAAGCGCATAGAGCATTTTAATGGATATGCGCTATATAAATGCCATCCATTATTATTATTATTATTACTTGCATGTTGCTGCTAACCTGTGGGATCAGGTCAATTGGGTCATTTTAAAATGGGCATCATGTTTACTTTAGTTTAGTATCCAATAACTTTAACATGGCTACATAAATGTTTTTTACTGTTAGTGACACCTTGCATATTTGGATAAATTATTTGTGGAAGAGGGAGAAAGTGATGTTAAGAAACATGCAGTTAGTATGTTAAATGCCTCGCTTGAAAAATGAATTGTTCATCTGAATGGCCTGACATAGGGACAAAAAAGCACAAACCTTTTGGGAAAAGATTAAAATGTGTATTAAAAGGCATGTAAATGCAGAAAATTCTTTATTATAAACCTTATGTTTAATCATAAAACTTATTTCATCTCGTCACAAGGAGTTTATCCAAATATCATAGGGGTCACTTACGATTTATCCACCGTTACTTTTGTTATTGCATACCAAAGTGAACATGATACATATGTTCAATATGACCCAATTGACCCGACTGCTGAGGTTATTGGCAATATGCGAATGAATGGATGACTGGCCACACGCTCTCCCGGCACAGGGCGTCACATGAACGAGTTCACTCAAGGTGGATCGAGGGTTAAATGAGTGAGCCAAGAGATTGATTACCAGCACCTATGGTATTTAATGTGGTTTAACCAAGGCAACAGGATATCTCGCTAATTACCTTATCAAATAAAGACTGAACAGCAACACAAGGCAGTCATTTTCTCCAGTTTTCCCGGATGAAAAAACTGTAACAGACTCACATATGCGCCATTTTGCCCAATATTACATCTGAATTAATCACTATTCTTAGAGCAGCTTGTCGAATAAAATGCTGCCTGTTTATCATTTCACATGAAAATGATGTCCAGCATCAGAGTCAACAGAATTTCAAAGATCAAACTTATTTCTGTCAGCACTGTCGCATGTTTCTGAGGAATGGGTATTAATTTCATGAGAAGGCATAATTGGACCTTACCATTATGTTAGATTTAGTAGAGGACAGATATATAATAATTATAAACAATCATATTGAGCATGAGAAAACTTTATCAGAGCGACCAAGTAAACAAAACACGAGATACTGCATTACTGTGCTATAAGGTGGCCTGTCATCCAACAGTGGTTGCGAAGTGTAGAGTGCTTTTGTGATCGTGGGTGTTTCTTGGGTATGCAGGTAGTAGAAGTGTAGAATTTATTTATGTCATGAAATGTAGGGAAAATTGAATTTTTCTTTCTCATCTTATTTGGATTGCTTTGTTTAAAGTAGTGACAGCCAATTATATTGTTGTTTCATTTCTTGCTGCCATAGGTGGAAGAGGAACTGAGGGAACAGGAAATGATTGAGCAGTGTTTCGAAGATCTGTATGAAATGGAGCAAATTGCCTCAGATATCTTATCCAGCTCCCCTTTAGAGAATCCTTTCATCACATTTGATTCTTCACATGCGGGAATTAGGACAAATGGCATGGCCCATGCTAGGCAAGAACATACAATATCCACTACAGGCCAAGAAGAGGTAATTCTATTTTACTTCACGTCAGTATGACATTTGAATTCTTTCAGGATAAGACATGTTTTAAGCTGAAACAGATTTGCTTATGCAATTATTTGAATACATAATGACTCTTAATGTACAGCGGTCAAGGAAGATTGACACAATCTGGATAATTTATGCATATTTATTTTGAAGCAGCTATGTTTGCAGTCTATGCAATTGAAAATTGTACAGTATGTAAGTGTAAGCCAAATTGGTGAAGAGTGAGGAAGCCAAGATTTTCGAACCCTTTGGAAGATTCATTAATTTCAGATGGCACAAGCACATTAGTTTCATAGTTGAGAAATTGCTTGGTATGAGAATTGAAGTATAATATAAAAATACATTTCTTTCTTTCACAGGTGATTGTCTCAAGTAAACTCAATCCATTGGCACCAGAATTCTTTCCTAGGGGGCAGTGCTAGCAGTGATACAGTATTAGCATCTAATGCAGCATTTAAGTTTAGTTATGTTTACTTTTTTTTTAAATGTTGATGTTGTTGTTTCACATGTGCCCATGTCACACACCTATTGTGACTTAGGCCTTGTTTAGCTTTTTACTGGCCCATGCCTTTTTGAAATGTCCAGTCCCAAACAGTTTTGTTAGGTTATTTTCCTCTTGTTCAGAATTACATTATTTTGTACTGTGTCATTGAATGTTCATAGGCAGGGTATCTTGATATAGTTCTGTTAGATTTCGTATGAAGAATGGAGTGTTGCAGCGCTAAAATTTTTCATGAACCCCGCTGTCTCACATGTAAATGAAAAATGAAAAAAACCCACTAAAAACAGTATTAGTCCTTTCTAGGAAGACAATGTGTACTCTCAGCTTTTGGAATCTTATGTCTTGTTAAACATAGTATTATGTGTTATCAGCATTTTGTGCTGCCTTGTGGCTGACAGCTCTTCAATTACCTACCATTTAACTGGAGTTTGTATACCTTTTGGATAATCTCATAGGCTTGAACCGTAAAATCCCTGAAAGTGTGAAATGTGTCCTAAATAATATAAAATGCAGCATTACGTAATTACATCAGTACAAAAATTCTGTAGCGCTAGCCCAGCAGGAGCTGTGATGATGAATCCAAGGGATGAATTTTTGGCTTTATTGATCTGGAGTTGCTTTGGAAAACTAATGTCCTTGTTGAAGTGGAGAAAGTACATATGTACTGCAATAGCAAATTTTCAATTTTAAACCATATGGTCTCTGATCACAATACAAATGTGTTCATAGATAACTGTTTCAAATGTGTTTGTTTTAGGACTAATGAGCCCAAATTTCATCTCCTAGCCTAACATTCTTTTCAGAGAAAAGACAATTGCCGTGTATTGAGTCTGAAAGAAAAATGAAGAGCCAAATTGCATCAAGAGTTCCTCATCAGTTTGGAGCTGGATAACAAGTTTACTGTTTGTTCAGTTGTGATTTTGGTGTTTTTTTTTGACAGTAAAGAAATGAGACTGAAAGAATCTGTGTATAATACTCTTTTGCACTAAATGACAGAGGTGCAGTTTTACTCAAACTTGAAGTATGAATATCCTTTTAAAGGACACTTCAGTCGAGAGGAGCAGGCCGAACAAGACTGCTGCCCGGGCAAAATCCTAAAAACTAATCTCTACCACAAAAACACACAGAAACAAGAATTAAAAAAAATAAATACAAGAAAAGTGAGGTGTAAATGCCAACGGCAGTGAACCTCCCAAAGTAAAGACCTAAACACACTGAAGTAAAGATTTTTGGCCAAGCTGTAGGAAATAGCGCCAGTAATTTATGTTGATTCCAGTGTTCTTGTTCTTGCATCAATAATTTTGCTTTCCGTCGCGTCACAGTGGACCATTTTCTGCTATTATGTCTATGCTATCACCATCAGTTCATTGTTTCCTCTTCCATGTTATGGGCATATGGGCAGTCTTAAAGTTTAATAGAAGATTGAGAATTCATGCTTGTGTACATGTTACGTTAGATGCATGAAGGATGTGCTAGCTTACTAATAGACGAAGATGTCATGACTGAAGTTCATTTCGTTAAACACTGTTAAAAGTGGAAAGAATTCAAGTTTCGATACAGTTAAGAAAGTATTTTACTTTGTTCTGTCCATCCATTCCCTTTGAAACAGGGCATGTAACACAATTTGTTGGTTCCTTTGATTGGTAATATTTTCTTTCAGCTTGCTCTTGTGATATGGAATGACATTCAGTATAATTTCATCCATTGTTGCATGCATTCCCATGTATTAAATGGCACATCTCGTTTGTGTTTCTTTAGTTAATCTGCAGGGGCACTGTCATAAACAGTGTTTATCATTTCAGTTTAATCTAAAAATTGGTTTGTTCGTTATGAAACAGATTTTACAGGTGTTTTAAACATTATTGCGCCCATACTATCATTTTTGATCTGGCATGGCTAAAATTATGTAATTAATATTATAATAGTAAAGCTCCGCAGCACTGTCCAGTCTTTTCCAATTTTACAGATAGCCCAGGTGTTGAAGTTGGCCTGGTTGGTGATGTTTGTCCAATGCCAGGCATTCTTAGCCGGAAAGCATTCATATTTTGATTGCATGTATCCCGTAAAGGTAATTCAATGGTGGTTGAGCCCACAGTGACTAATTATGACCCCAAAAGTGCCGGTTGTGTTTTTGCTTTTACTTAAATTTTATACTTTTTTTTTCCCAGCATAGACATCTTATAATAACTTTATTATATTGATTTGATAATACTGAATAATGTGCACTGCAATGCAGTGACCTAATTTCCAAACTCAGAATTGAAATTGCTTTCGAAAGTGATTTGATGAATGTTATTATTTGGATTGCTGAGAGAGAATGAGCCTCTAGTGCTACAGTTCAGTGCGGGCAAGTAATTATTTTAAGCCTGGTCAAGTTGCCCCATCGGCTTTTGTATGTCCTTGCATGCACAGTACTTATTCCGGCCAGTACTCAACCAGGTTGTTTTTTTGTTTTTTTTTTGGTGCTAATGTATGACTGTTGAAGCAACTCCCTCATCATGATTTGAAGGGTTGTGCCTAAGTAATGCAGATTATTCTGTGTTATACTGCATGCATTTTGTCAATGGCTTTGTTTTTAAACCTCCTTCTTGAAAGTAAATTTTGGCATTTTATGAATGTTATTTTAAACATATGGAATCTCTAGACGGGGGGGGGGGGGGGGGGGGGGTTGTTGTTGTTCTTTTTGCTGTGGAAGAGGAGGTGTAGGGATTTCTTCACAGAACTGTACCTTGTTGGTTTGGTTAAGAACTTCAAATGGAGTGTTTGCAATTTTTTTCCCCGCAAAATATCTGTGAGGTATTTTAGTTTAAGCGGCACCAATTTGGTATCTGTAAGAGAAAAACGCAGTGTATGTTTTATTGGGCTAGATCTTTTCCATGTCTCATCTGGAGTTTTAATTTAGAAACACAGGTTTCCAAGCCAATCCATGTAATGCTTTTTGCCAGTTGAGAAAATTATTTGCACATCAGCTTCAGATTATCTGTTTTATTGTCATTTTTTTATTATCATGTTGACAGTCTGTTGTCAAACAAGATAGTTTTGCCCAGATGGAATGGGTAAAGGTGCACAATCCTGCAGTTAGTATTTTCTTTAATGGTTGTCTTACCTTTTATAAATGTGTGTGTGTGTGTGAGGCGTGGCACCTAAAATATTTTCTTCTGAGGGAAAGACTGTTAGTTTGAAGCTGTGGTATTTTAATCCAAGGAGTTGTACAATTCCTCTGTAAATATGTTTGAAGAAAAATTTCCAGTGAGCAGATCAGCTTTTTGATGCAAATCAGTGGAATTTAAATGCGCAACGGAACCCATTTCATATTGTGTGTCACACACCCGTATCAAGGATGCTGACTCAAATTTTAACCCACAGTTAGAACCTCTTTGTATAATTTGCAAGCATCTTTTAATGGTCTTTTATCACTTTTAATTGAAATTTCAGCCCACAAGTCATCAGTTGTTGATGCCTTGTTCCAGTGTTCCCGACAATATACATGTATCTCCATAACTGATATTCTTTATGATTGGTTGCAACCAGATATATTCACAAGGAAAAAAGCCTGAGCTGAATTTAAATACACAGCAACAAATATAATGTGTATAAATTTACAGTTTCCTGAAAACTTTCAGACTAGCTGAAATCTCCCATCTGGAGATTGTGAAAACATAATGTTTCTGTCATTTAACCATTGCAATTGCCGTGGGAAATTCTCAGGAATCTGAAATTATCATTCAAAATTTTTTTGTAAAGTATACAGGTATCAAAATCCACAATGGTTGTGCCTATTATAACCAAAAGAAAGATAACACAGTATATTTTGGGCCTGAACACTTCATTCTTGCGATACAAAAGGTACAGTGAGAAGAAATAGTGTCGATGTTTCAAAGTAAAGAAAATGCTTAGATTTGTTGAAAGAGATCGTTTTCCATTGTGTTTGAAAACTTTTGTAATTTTTCAATTTCTATTCTCTTTGTCATTTGTTATTATTCTCAACTACTCTTTACAGTCCAGTTCTAAATTCAGAATGCACCTTTTTTTTGTCTTTTGTTTTAAACGGTGGAAAAATTGCATCAGCAATCTACAACTCGAGCTACTGTGCCAGAATAAGTTGGATATTGTCTGAATCTTGTTAAGTTGTTATCAAGGGTGTAGAGAATGCATGGTCGTGAAAATACATGTATGTTGATTACAAATTCATGCTCTTTGTTTTTGTTTTTTTAACAACATTAAAGATGCCATAAAAATTACACAGTGAGCTGTTCTGACTTCGTTCTTGACTTGTGTGGGAAATGAACTGACAGTGTTTTTAGTCTCTCTTTCTCTCACACACATACACACACGTCTTTCTGTACTTCACAAAGATTTACGAAATATACAGCAGTGTATGACTATCGGGTAGGAATACATGTAATGGTACCACACAGCATTTTTTCCAAGGCCATCAAACAACCAATTGACTGGAAGAATCATAAACTGGCTCTGCAAGGGCATAAGTGGTTCTTCTTGAAATAGCAAAATATCAGCCTTTCTCATAGAACTGGTGGCATGACTTCTCATGACAAAACGTGGCCATTTCTATCCCCAAAACAGACCACGTATTACGCGTGCGCATTAAATATGTCGCAGGTCATAAGCTAGAGACAGAAACTCTTTTACTTAATCAAAGATACTAGATTAGTAGATACTATATCTTTGCTTACACTTCCCACATTTAATATTGTTGACAGTTTGAAAGATCATTTCTTTAGGGGTCAGAAAAAAAAAAAGAACTAATTAAATAAATTGGTGCTGGGTCTCAGTGGGAGCTTGTCTGCTGAAATGGCCATATTTTATGTAAATCCCCCCCCCCCTCCCCCCCATTAGTAGCCCTCAGAAAGTCTTGTTTTTTTTTTATATATATAACATATATTTAGCACTGTATTTTGTTTTCTTGATTTGTCCACCATCGTGGGGTAAGTGTAAGCGAGAGAAGGCAACCACATATTTTATGTTAGGGACCAGAGATAATTATTATAAACAACTGCATATATATAAGGTCTTGTTGTTGTTTTTTCAGAGGGTTGGGGGGGGGGCGTATTTTGCCATTCTGATTTGGAACGTTTTCAACTCTGTGTGGACCCTTTCGCATTGCCCGGCGTTAGTAGATCTTATTCATACGACTATTTTGATTTTCTAGAGAGAAAACATGGTGACTTTCTTGACATTTCCAGTGCCGAGTATACCCCTAGTACGTAGATAGGCTACATGGAATTGTTGACATGTTGAACAGTGACTGTGCGGATGAAGTCATGACAGAGCAGCTGTATTAATTTGTGCGGGGGAAATCCCATCGAGTGAAAGTGGGTGGGTCAGCCAGTGTTGGGCCAGAGTGTTGGTAGTGGTGAGCGGTGGTATGATGATGAATGCAAGGAAAAACGTCAAGTGTTTAAGTGGGTGAGAGAAAAGTAATATGTTTCGCACGACCGAGAGTGTGGAAGACAGGGAGGGGGTGTGCGTTATAGTGTTGTCGCAAGAAAAGGAGGAAAGAGAAAATATTATCTACAGAGAAAATAATTATTCGAGCTTAGCATTGTGATCCGAGGAGTTTAGGGAGCAAACTAAAAACCAACAAAAAATCAAGTAATGGGGAAACGAGACTGGAGATTATTTCCAAACCCTAAATAACGGGGTGTCAGTGTTAGGGGAAGGGGCGAGAAGAAGAAATTAGTCGGGGGCGGGGGGGGGGGGATGAGGACCATATGACCAGCCACTACACTTAACTAGATGAAGAAATTTCAGTGGATGAATTGGAGTGAGCTATTAACAGTTTGAAAAGTAAAACAGCCCTAGGGTCCGACAATAATATTGTTAACGAATTTATCAAATATGGGGGTTACGCTGTTAAAGTTGTTTTAGTAAAATTATTTTAAAATTATAGGTAATTCTTTTCCGAAATTGTGGGCAGTAGGAGAAATCGTTCCCATTTACAAAAGCGGAAACAAAGATGACCCAAAAAAAAAAATTATCGAGGAATAACTCTTTTAAGCTGCCTGTGTGAACTTTTCACTAATAGCCTATTTTAAATAATCGACTTACACACTGGGTAGAATGTAATAGGCTTTAATGCTTTCTGTGATAACCAGTAACAGTTTGGTTTCCGTAAATACAAAGGCACGACAGTCTATAATAATATGTTTATATTGCATGGTTTGATAGAATTATTGTAAGAGAAGTCAACAAGTTTAATCTGGTACTGTGCTTTTGTCGGCTTTGAACGGGCGTTCGACAGCATATAAAATAGAAGAGTTACTACAGTTCAAACTGGATGAAAGGGGAGTAACTAAACAAATATATGGACTATTTCAGGGTGAAGCTTTGTCGCCAGTTTTATTCTCGGTGTTTGTTAATGTCTAGTATGATTGGTTGTTTGCAAAAGATGTCAAGGGTGTAAATTAAATGTAGAAGAATGCTTGATCATGATACTGATGTTTGCTGATGACATGGCCTTAGTGATAGCAAGCAAGGACTACAACAAAGATTGAATGCTTTGAATGAATATTGTAATATGTGAGGTTTGTCTGTAAATACTGGTAAGACAAAGTGTGTGGTTTTCAGCAAGGGAGGGAAGTTTCGATTACGGGCCAGATGGATGCAGGCTATGATGATAAAACTTTGGAAACCATTAATTCCTTCAAGTATATTGGGTTTACATTTAGTAGTAGGAAAATTCTATAAAGGTATACAGATGCTAGTTGGATCAAGCGCAGAGAGCTTTATTTAGTTTGAAAGCTTATTTGCACAAAAATCAAGATCTGGGACCTTCGTTACAGCTTAAACTATTCAATACTGTACATTAATAAAACCTTGTGAAGTCTGGAGATTTGCTGAAGTTTGGCCCATTGAGAGATTCCATCTATCATTTCTGAAGTCTATCCTAGGTGTAAGAAAAATAACTCCAAATGCTTTCATATATATTATTTTAAATTCGGAGTTTATCCTCGAAAATTGACCGACAGTTCAGACTAATGAAATTATGGATTAAAATATTAGGCCTATGCGACAATAGTACAGTTAAAAAAGCTTACAGCAAATTATTGTCAGCTATAGAAAGCAAAACAAGTACACTTAGCTGCACTTCACTGTTAAAGAAAATGCTGGAGAAATCTGAATTCGGATACATCTGGGAAAGCCAACGGGTACGTACCAGACTTCGTTGTTTTTATCTGAATTTGAACAGTGCCTATGTGACAATTTTCAGCAAATATGCCGCAGTGATAGAAAGCGTTTATGTGAGGATATGCCATGTAGGCATTTAGCTGTCGCCTTTTTACCCAGAAAATTATTTACATGAAGTAAAGCAAAAGCATTTAAGGATAGACATGGCAAAGATGAGATTGGTCTCTCACAACCATAATATGGTCGAGAGGGGAAGGTGGCAGAGGCCTAACCTGAAGTATGTTATGAGATTATGCAAGAATTGTAATGAACTGGAGGATGAATTTTACGTGCTAATATCTCTCAAACAATTCAAAGATATAGGGAAACAGTTTTTACCGCCTTGGCTTGTTGTTAGACCAAGCTTGTTTAAGTTCATAAATTTTCTGCCGTCGATGCACGATAGAGAACTGCATTTGTTTAGACCATTTTGCTATAAAATAGCATACTAAACGCGTACAATAATGTCGTTTTGTGACATTTTGTGGGTGGAGCTATTTGCTGACAATTATCAGTCAAGTTATATTTTATACGTAAATGTATAAATTGTAGTAGGCAGCAAGGAGCGGAGCGAGTGATTAGTTTGTTCATTTTAAAATGTTTTTCAGAACTTGTTTGCACGATTCTTCTGTATATTTTGTGTTGGCCGCCAGGCCTACAATAAATTGGGCTTGAACTCTATCTCCCGTCGTCTTATCATGACGATGAGGAAAGAACACTCAATACTCCCTCCCCCCCCCCCCACCACCACCCACCCATACACTTTTACTTTATGGATGTACTCGGGTATCTACTTCAATACTTCTGGCCACGTGTACTAATTTAAAACAAACACATACACACATAAAAAATTTAAAAAAAACAACTATTACGTATAGGTATGAACAATATACAAACGCACAATCTATGGGCATTTCAGTGGATATATATCGTGATACATGTATTTATTTATATGTGGGCCAGCATGCCCTTCTTCCCCCCCCCCCCACCCCCACCCACACACACAAATGAATATATGTACGTATGTATACATTTTTTTTTTTACTGCAAGCAACATCCCAGCCAGCGTCATTATGTCAACCCGACGTAGATTTCAGAAATATTGGTAGGATATCACCGCAGCAGGGGGGAATTGGGGGTGGGGGGCAGTCGACCCTACATCTAATCGACGATGATCATTATTATGCGCAAATTTGACGTCAGTCCGACACGACGGCTTTCCGTAGGTTTGCTGACTGGGATAAAGCAAATATAAAAGTGGCCCTACATCAGTCCCACGCAGATTTGTCCAGGATTCCCTTTTCAATAAAACACTTCCAGATGTGAACTCATTCCCAATCCATTTATATTCTCAATTCACTTTACTTTTGCTGTTTTATTGTTTAATTTCTGCCTTATAGTAGGCCTATATTATGTTGTGTGCCTTGTACTATGTATGTCTAGCATAGATTGAGAGAGAGAGAGAGAGAGAGAGGATGAGGTGCAGATGGAGAGAACAAGGCTCTCTGTAAAGCGCCTAGAGCAAATTGTTGGGATTGGGAGCTACATAAATTATCTACGTTACTATTATTGTCGTT
Source organism: Onchidella celtica (assembly GCA_963931925.1). Taxonomy (NCBI): domain Eukaryota; kingdom Metazoa; phylum Mollusca; class Gastropoda; order Systellommatophora; family Onchidiidae; genus Onchidella; species Onchidella celtica. The sequence goes on along the minus strand of OZ007567.1, from coordinate 109,272,110 downwards.
AAGCCGTGTTCCCTTCATCAAACTGACACTGGTGGGATGTCTTAACCAACGAGTCGGCAAAGCAATTATTTTAAGGATGTCATTACTATGTCCAAACTTGACGACAGTCCCACGCGTCAGATTTTTCCGTACGGTTGTTGCATTGGACCATGTCATTTATGGAATTAAAATGGTTTATATGAAACTTTATTTAATATCCAATCCCTGCTCAAATAGACGTACGTGCCATCGGCTGATAGGCCACCATGTTTCGAAGACCAACATAAAAAGTAGGCCTAACCCGCCTAACCAGAAACCGTACAATTATTATGTGTTTAATTTTAGAAAACCAAACGGCTTTGTGTTTGAGAATAAATAAATTGAAATATAAATAATTAATATATAAAAAAAATTAAATGTAATAAAGAAATAAATGCTTAGAAAACCACAAATGACAAGTAAATAAAATGAATGGAGTATACACGGGTAGGCCCCCTACAGGAATAATGAACTGTAAAACAAAGAGAAGGCCTAATCGTTTCATCATGTATGTAATAATAAATTTATAATTTGTAATTGATATCCGTTATTTAATGTACCAGTGCAAAATAGGCTAAAGGAAAAGATTGCAAAGAAATTTTGACAATATCGCGTGTCAGGACATGTCTGCTTGTTTTTAACTATACGAGTAGACTTGTGACAAACAAAGTGAGGTATTTTACGGCTTATAGTTCGTGAAAATAAATTAGATGTGCGAAAGATTTGATATTAGAATAGCTGAATGTCTGGCTCCTAGTTACTTGCTATTTATACGTCACTTTTAACGCCAATGATTTTTACCATTTCAAAAAAATCGTGAAAATACCAACTTGCCAGTCAGACCATTTATTTTTATTGAGCCTGATAAAATCATAAAACAGTCAAAATTATACACAGACGCCCGTAAATGGAAAATTACAAGTTAGCTTAAAATTCTATCAGTTTTAATTTAACTACCCTTTTCTTTAATGATGTTTTGAAGTGGGAATGATATAATTTTATACCGTCTATCTGTCTTTAAAAACCTGTCCAAATACACCGGTCGGCAAGCATGGCGAGTGGAGTACCTATAATCGTGTTGAGTAAGTTTACAATTCATAATTGAAACATTTGTATTTCTACTCATTAACTTCACCACATTAACGAATGTGTATCTATTTTAATTTTCAGACCAGAATACCAAGAGGGAGTCGGGGAGAAAGGTTCAGCTGGGCAATATTGAAGCTGGAAGGGTAAGTTACCGTTCGTAACTTCATGTCACACGGAATGCGAGATTCCAGAAGCTTCTGGACACATGACATTCTGAAAAACAACATTCTTTCCACCGTTCATTAAAACTGAAGTCTGTGCAGTTATTTAGTGACACAGGATTCAGCTTAAATCTCCACAAACCACTTAAAATCAAATCAAATGGGGTCATAAGACCCTAAGAATGGCAAAAGACATTTCTGCTGTTTTTAAAAGTGTTACTGTTAGATCTAAAATCTAGATTCTAGATCTAGATCTAGATCTAGATCTAGACTATTTTTGCCTTGGTGGAGCTAGACCCATAGACATAAAGTCTGCTAGTGTTAACCCTTACACTTTTCAGTAACAGTTGTGGTGTATAACCTACGGGAGGAGCTTCATATGAATTACTCAATTAGATTATACTATAGTGATACTACAAGGACACCACTTTAGGAGCGTCCATGAATGATGGGGGGGAGGGGGGGGGGCAGCACCCCATTGGCAAGTTAGTCTTCTACTTGAAGATGATCAGGGATGCCACCCATTCCGATTCTTCTTGAAAAACAGGCATGATTCCGATTTTCTGATTAGCAAGCTAAGCAAGGCCAATTAGACTTTTGCAATTTTTTGTTACTTCCTCTCCAGTTTCCATTAAGTCCCAGCAATCAGCTTTTTTTTTTCCGTTTTCGTTCTTCCGGGTTCTAGTTTTTATTTGTATCTTTTACATAATGCGCCGAATCGGAGTATTGCGATCATTTTATGAATATATTGGAAGTTAGATCTAGATCTAGTTCTGCTTTCTTATCGCTTGTTTTGCAGTTGCACTGTTCCGAAATTTGATCACTTGCACGATTTGTTTACATTCTTTTTACCGTTCCGCATGGCGGCGACTCTGAAACTAACTGCATATATCTATCAGTTTGCCCTCACTTAAGTATAAGTGTTATAATTTATATTTGGTTGCTACTGTAATGGAAGGAGGGAAGGAATTCCGTACGAGATCCGCACTGTTGCCGACAAAGCGCCAAAGACCAGAAACTAACACAACTACCCCAGCCCCTTTTCGCCTGAGTATCTGACTACCGCCCATTGATACAAACTGACTAGACCCTCACGCCCCCAACATTGCTTTTTTTCCAATGACAATTGGATAAACTAACAAAATTAATAAGTACCGAAAAAATATATAGGTTTTTTTATCAAAAAGTGCGGATCTCGTAAGGAATTCCTCCCGGAAGGAGGAAGGAGGAATCAGTTCTAAACCTAGCTAGATTTATATCTCTTCCTTCAAATTTAAGCTTTACTAGACATTGGCTAAGTCTATACTCTTGATCTAAGTGATTTGCTTGGCACTAATGGCAGTGACAATCACAATGACGGACGCAAGAATAAACCTGGCAAGATCTATGGATGGACATATTAAGACTACAGTAATTTATTCGGCGGCGATTGTGACAGAAAGAGAAATCAATTTTATACTTGTCTTGACCAAGATTTCTTAAAATTAAATCCAATCTATGAACATGGAGAAGGTTGACGTTGTATGGGCACAAACTGCCAAATTAAAACATAAGATTGGGAGTGGGAAAACGCTCTTCAGGACGGAATAGGCAAAAATTATGCAGGGTATTTGTGCATTTTGGCACCCAAATCCCAACTTATCAAGGCAGTTCTTATCTGGCATAATTGTAGGAAAAACACAGCTAAAGAGGAAAGACAAGTTTGAAACAGTGCTTTTCTGGAGAAGGTCCTTTTTCAGTTTTGACCAAGATCAAGACAAACGGCTGATAATAAGATATGGTTGAAATGGACAATAGTGTTTTTAAGATGATTTTCAGCTTTTAAATCCTTTGTGATCAAGAAAAAAAACAACACGCAATTATACATTTAGAACTTGCGTCAAGGTGGTCTAGAGGCAAGGTGCTCGCCTCTCGTGCCAAGGGTCCCGGGTTCGAAACCCGGGCTGTGCAGGCATGTTGGAAATTGGGATTTTTCTCATATTTCGTGTCTCTGATTCTATTGAGGGGTAGGATCGAGTACCTAGTCTTCTCGGATAAGGACGAAAAAATTCGGAGGGCCCGTGTGCACGTTGCGCACGTTAAAGATACCTTGGCAGTTGGAAATCGTAAAGAGCAGGCTGAACAGGCCGCTGCCCGGGCAAAATTAAATTAAATTCATCCCTACCAGTCCCTCCCCCCTCATCTCCCACCCCCCCCCCCCAAAAAAAACCGCCGACCGGCGCTGCACTGTGGCGACGACGTGCCTGCTCCAGTTATAACTGGGCTGCAATGGCACAAAGGCAAAATTTCCCAAATGGGATTAAAGAGTTATACAAATACAAATACAAAAAATTTAATTTTTAGCGTCGTTCGCACCTATTCAGATTTTTTCCCCCAGATTCAGATATTTTGTGGGGCCTGATCCAGATTTTTGTTTTTGTAAGGTGGCAACTCTGGATGGATGTTTTCATAGTAAATGTGGGGCTAGACGATTAACTCTCAGAACATGAATTATGTGCGTGATTCGGTGATTGAAGTTCTGTAACACTAACTCATGGTTAATGGTAGTCCTGACCATTATTATTTTCTTTCGATTGTTGGACTTCTGGTTGAGGATGCAGTATTTTTTATTGGTTAGCGTAAACCAGATTGTAGGTGATCCAGTGGTAATACATGTACTGCTGCAGACACACACTCCCACAATCACACCACTTAAATACATAATAATTAATATTCGAAACAACTGGTCGATCACAACTCACTGTTTTTTTGCGGATCTTTTCGGCAACCCAATACTATATAAAGTGAACTTCCTTGACTACGAGAAGGCCTTTGATAGCATCGATAGAGAAACACTGTGGAGAATATTGAGACATTATGGAATCCCAGAGAAGATGGTGAATCTTACCAAGAGCATGTACGAGGGGACAAGTTGCAGAGTCGTACACGATGGTGAGCTTACTGACAGCTTTGATATCAAGACTGGTGTTAGGCAGGGTTGTTTGCTGTCCCCATTTCTGTTTATTCTGGTGATTGATTGGCTTATGAAAGAAACCACCAGTGGAGGAAGAAATGGCATACAATGGACCCCATGGACACAGCTGGACGATCTAGATTTTGCAGATGACTTGGCACTATTGTCGCACACGCACGACCAGATGCAAGCAAAGACTACAGCTCTAAACAAAATTTCAGAATCTATTGGATTGAGGATACATCCTGCAAAGTCGAAGGTCCTAAAAATTGTTGCACCCCCAAGCGAACAAGTCAGAGTAGGAGATCAACCACTGGAAGATGTAGAGTCCTTCTGCTATCTTGGTAGTATCATTGACAATAAGGGAGGAACAGAAGCAGAAGTCAAAGCACGAATTGGAAAGGCACAGGCAGCTTTCACGTCCTTAAGCAAGATTTGGAGAACCAAGGATATATCTCTAAAAACAAAGCTGAGGATATTCAACTCGAACGTGAAGTCAGTCCTGTTGTATGGATGTGCGACTTGGAATGCGTCCCAGGCCTGCATAAAGAGAATCCAAGTTTTCATCAACAGATGTTTGAGGAAGCTACTTAAGATCAGATGGACAGACAAGGTCAGCAATGAAATTGTATGGAAAAGAACAAGACAGAGCCCAGTCAGAGAGGAAATTGGTAGGAGGCGATGGAGATGGATCGGCCACACTCTCAGGAGGCCAGGAAACAGCATCACGAAGAAGGTATTGGATTGGAATCCCCAGGGCAAGAGATCAAGAGGAAGGCCGCGCGGAACGTGGAGAAGAGCCAGAGAAAATGATGTGCAACGAAGCGGAAAGACTTGGAATAATGTAAAGAGGCTGGCCCATGATAGAGAGGGATGGAAAGTGTTTGTTGGTGGCCGATACCCTGATCCAGGGTGAGAAAGGCAATGATGATGAATACTATATAAGGGCAGACCTCATTGACACTAATGACAGACACACACACATGCATACACTAAAGAAAAGAAAAATGAGTTTGGTTGGAGACAGTATATCAAGGGAGGTAATAAAGTAAAATTACCACTAACCAGGGCATCTAGTGAAGTAGTATTGCTTCTCTTTGAGAGATTGAAATAGGAGAATGGTGATTTTAAGTGAACTACTCTTCATCCATCATACTTTTAATATGTAATAGTAATACAATTTCTGGTCCTCTGAATATTTTTGCACGCCTTGACTCCATTATGAATAGATGCTTTGCTTCTCAAAGAATAGAGCTACGATAATTGAAATTGATGAGAGAATGGCAGACTAAGAAGGATCCTCTATGTTCTAAAGTTGATAATTTATTAAGTGTGCAAAATACATCAGACAGCAACGAAATATTATTTGACTTGAAGTTTATTTCACCATGTCTGAGCAGTACTTTTATATGATTGCTCACTACATCTTTTGTTTTGTTCTTATAATCTTAACCTCAACATGAAGTGTATACAGTTTGAATGATTTACTTTTATTTTTACAGACTGTAGCAGATATTATACGAACATGTTTAGGACCAAGATCAATGTTGAAGGTATGTAACTTTATTTTCATTGCTGTTTGTTCATTGTGATGGCAAAGATTTCCGCAGTGGACCAGGAGAAACCTATTTTGCTATTTCTGGTATTGGAAAGACTGAATTCAAGGCATAATTGGTAAAAATGAAGTGGGTCTACATGGCAAATTGAATTGGCGGTTTGGGTAACGGTTTAGAGCAAGTTACGAGTAGTTTGTTGAATAGACTCACAATTACAGACAAATTCACAGTGATTGCAGCAGCAGTGCAAGACATGACAGTATGTAGTAATACTAATAGTATGTCAGCATTTTTGTCGGCTCAGGTTTCACCTTATCCTGCAGCTGAAATTGATGATAAAAGAATCATTTTTAGTTTTATTATGTATGTTTTCAGATGTTGATGGATCCTATGGGAGGAATAGTGATGACTAATGATGGTAATGCCATCTTGAGAGAAGTAAGTTGAGTGGCATATCACAACTTTGTTAATAAGCACTTTTCGTCAATAATATCAAAACCAGTAGAACTAAGAACGAATTTTATAAGGAAAATTCCATGTCAGACTGTCAGAGTCCATTGTGTTAATTTTTAATTACAAGTGCCAATATTGAATGGACACATTTGAATTACTGTTTATATTGAAACTCCTTTAAGTTGAAGTCACCAGTTTTCTTTGCAACTCCAGTATTTTTTTAAAGAAAATATGTTATTGTTATGCAAGAAAATTATGCAAGCAATACAAGTCCTTTTCAGAATATTCTGTTGATGTACATTTTTTTTAACACTTTGCAGCTCAATGTGCAACATCCAGCTGCTAAGTCCATGATAGAAGTTGCTCGCACACAAGATGAGGAGACGGGAGATGGCACAAAATCTGTCATTATTTTGGGTAATGCAGTTTAGAAATGTCTTTCACCCCTGACTTTTTTTTTTTTTTAACTTTTGTTTGGAAAAATGCATTTTGATCTGTGTCCTTTTATTAAAATCCTAGTTTTTAATGTACTCAGAAAAAAAATGAATAGTGATTTTATTATCTGTCCTGTGTTTGATATGAATGCTAAGTGAACTGAACTACATACTACCAGTCTTTCACATTTAGCTGGTGAAGTAGGCCTATTTGAGAATGGGACTTATTATAAAGTGTAGCTTTTTGGAACATTTTATGTAAAATCATGCATTTCATCAGATATTGTTCTGACTGTTGCGAGCTGTTGTATTCAGTTGGTAGAATTATTTATACTACGTGTCAAGTATCTAAAATTTGGGCGTCAAGTATCTAAAATTTGGGCTTTGTCTCCATAGCTGGTGAGGTTCTGTTCGTGGCACAGCAGTTCATTCAACAAGAGATGCATCCCACCATCATCATTGCTGCATACCGCCAAGCTTTAGAAGATATTCTAGATGATCTCAAACACAAAATTTCGTAAGTAGGCCTATCCTCATTTGCTTGCACGGAAAGATAAATATTTTTTCATCGTGAAACTTAGTTCTCGGTGGGATTATGATATTGGTTGGCCTTCATGTGATGAATAGTTCGTTGAGGAGATCAAAACTACTATGAAAAAGTTTTTGTTTGATACCATGAAATGAAGGTTCCTTGCTAAATGTAAGGAGTTTTTGAATGCTGATGTTATCAGAATTAAATTTTTTTTCATGCTTGTGTTTTAAAAACTTCCTTTCAAGGTCTTGTTTAAGATAAGATAAGAGATAAGATATGACTTTATTATCCTGTTTCCAGGAAATTTGTTGTCACAGCATTCAGTAACAGTACAACAGCAAATACAGTATCTAAGACCTACAAGTCTTTAACGCACACCACACACACGCACATTGCTCACACAACATTACCAACAAGTAAGAACATTGCTCACACACACACACAAACCCACACACTGTAAGAACAATCCATTAGGAAAAACTAACAACAGCATACTACATCAGGAAACACTGCTACTTCAAATTGTGGGGGGCAAAAAAGATTGTCTATAGCGGTCTCTTGTTTGTTTTTAAATACAGTATTCGTCCACTTCTTTGGGATCGGACTATCTGATGGAACAAGGGGTGGGAACAATCATTTAGAATTAATTTTAGTTTCTGTTTGCACGAATGCACAAATAACTCATCAAAGTTCACGTATTCACTGTTAGTTAGATGGCAAGCTTTTTTGATAATAGAGTTGTTAATTTTGTTCTTGTCTTGCTCTTTTGCATTTGTTTAAATTCTTTACTCAGAAATGCCCAGTATCTGTAAATGCTGTTTTATGAAGGCTTGTGCAATAATGCAGCCTGTTTCTCTCTGATATAATACGAAACAAGTTTTTTCACTTGACAAATCTGATATTTAATAACCTTTTTAATGAACACTTTCTGTCCAGTACACCTGTTGATGTCAATAACAAGGAGGAAATGCTCAAGATTGTGAAGAGCTGTCTAGGAACCAAGTTCATCAGCAAATGGTAAACATTTGTTTAAATTTTCGCAATGGTGCAGTTATATATATTTCTATATTTGAAAGTTTCTCCCCTTCCAATTACGCAGGGTATATTTGAGTGCATTGAAACACTTTAGGAAAAATGAACTATGTGGGTCTTTGAAGTTTATTGTGTCCTTAACATAATTTTGAAGGGGATTGGGGTGGAAGGGTCGGGCACATCTGTAGTTTCTCTACAGCTTAGATTTGATTGTCTTTGCTTATTCAAAATCTGCAGTGAACAAGATAAAATGTGAGGCCCATGATTTTTTTTTCAGTTCATCTTTTTAAAAATTTACCTGTCTAGGTCATTGGACTCAAAAAGAAAGTTCTTTTTTCATAGTACATTTTCTTTGGTATTTCAGGATGGATTTGGCGTGCAACATTGCCCTTGATGCCACTACTACTGTTGCAATTGAAGAAAACAATCGGAAAGAAATTGACATAAAACGATATGCTAAAGTGGAAAAGGTAATCAAGCAAGGTTCCGCAATGTTAGTTGAAGCTACTGAGTAGACTGGTATCCTCAATGAATTTTCGTGAAGTGAAATTGTTAATTATTTGGTGAACATGTCAGATTTTTTCATAGTAGATCTATATAACATCTCGGTAAACTGTTACATAAAGCAGGTTTCATCAGGACATCCTAATAAAGTAAATTATAGGGACAGTAGCTGCATCTCCATATAGAACACTAATGTTTATTGTTCTGTTGGGGATCATTCTTGATACTTCTCGGTACGATGCAAGATGTTGGGAGGTTGTAATGCCTATAACTTCCAGGCTATAAACACATGATATGACACTGATTCTTGTCTGCTTGTATGTGATGGATAATTTGTGACCTGAGAATAGCAAGGTTCTCTTTTAACTTGTATAACTTGACATTTTAAAGATTGAGAACTTTGTTATTCTCGGGTCATGAATTATTTGTTATGTATGTTAAAAATAAATGAAAGGGATTAACATTTTGAAGTGAAATATTTGCATTGTAGTTATACACTTTAATCAGATTAATAGCGGTATGGATTATTTTTCCTGCCTGTACAGATACCAGGAGGCATGATTGAGGACTCCAAAGTGCTGAAAGGCATCATGATTAACAAAGACATTACTCATCCCAAGATGAGGAGGTTGGTGAATTTGTATCCTTGGATTTATACTGCAGTGAATAGCATCTCTGGGAAGCCTTTATTGAGTAAAATTTAATTAAGATATGCATAGAATTTGCAACAATTATGCCGATGAATGTTTGTGAAAATTTGTCACAGACTTTTTAAAATGAATATCGGCTGTGAATTTGGCAACCCATCATCCATTTATTAATTTATCTTGTCTTTGTTTCATTTTGCAAAGTTTTCGTGCTGGAAAAGGGGAACATCTGAAGGTTCTACCCTTTCTTTTTATTAACCATATGTTTTAAGGGTAAGCTTCTAAAAAATATTAATAACAAAAAAAAAAAACTTTTGAAAGGTAGTTTTATCAGAAGTAAGATTTTCTTTATCCAAAACGGTGTGGTGATAGGCATCAAATCATTTTTAGCACCAACATCACTGACTAAATGTCTTTTTTCATGGAAAAGACTTGAATGCATTTCTAAAATACTTGCTGTACATATCTTAAATTTCGATAACAGCTGTGCAGACTGTTATTCAAAGTATCAGTGCTTTGTTGCCCCCGTATGGTGCATAAAACTCATTCTTTTGAAAATGACTTTCATTTCAGGCGCATTGAAAATCCACGTATTCTGTTGTTGGACTGCAATCTGGAGTACAAAAAAGGAGAGAGTGTGGTAGGTATTGTTTGCTGTCCTTTTTCCAAGAGATATATTATGCTTGATGCATACTTTCGAAAAACATACCGTTTTAAATCGAAACTTATTTGCTAACTTAATACGTCACAAATTATGTATTGAATAATGTATATAATCTAAACATTGAGCTCACTGCCATCTCAGGTTTGACCTTTATTTTACTTCTTCTTTGTTTCAGACCAACGTTGAAATCAGCCAAGAACAAGATTTCTCGTAAGTTACCCTGTAATGAATTTGACATAGTTATTGTTTTTTTTTTGTTGTTTTTTTTTTTGTCATTGAGTTTTGGGTACTAAGGTGACAAATTCATTTACATTAGAAGAACTTATGCTGAAAATGCTTTCTTATATGGTTTGGATTTTTATGAAGTCATTTTCTTTTATTTTGTTGTGGGAGCATTTGCAGTGTATATGTGTTATTAGTTAAGTCATTTTTTCCTTCTTTCATTCGTAAATGTGCACTCTTTTCAGATGGAGATTTTTATCATCATATTTTCTTAAGTGTGTAAATCTGATTAATATTATATGAATAGCTAGCAGAATAAAGGGTTGCATAAAGTTGATGAACAGAAGGCCTATTATACATTGTGGAAATATGATGTCATCAGAAAATAATCTATAAATGGTTTTAGAGATCAGCTTTGATAATCGCATGCTGTATTCCAAATAGTCTTAGAGAATGTCTGTTTTAATCACTTTATGGTATTGGTAGTCATAGGTATTGTATTGGCATATTTTAATAGCAATAATTGAGTTAAATGTGAATGAATTTACAAATACACAGCATTTTTATGTTTGTATGGTAAAATGTGCTGATTATATATTTACAGCAAAATTCTGAAATTGGAAGAAGAGTACATCGAGAAGATCTGCAAGCAGATCATTGCTTTGAAACCTGACCTTGTCATCACAGAGAAGGGAGTGTCAGATCTCGCACAGCATTATCTGGTCAAGGCAAACATTAGTGTTATTCGAAGAGTCCGCAAATCTGACAATAACAGAATTGCAAGGTGAACTTTAAGTTGTAATATATTTTCATATTTGATTCTTTTATATGATCATATACTGGTAGCTGACCAAACTTGAACCAGTCAGCTTCAATGTATTCATTGTTGTAAGAAATAGCAATAAAATGTCAGGAATATACCAGTCATGAAGCTGATATGAAGTGTGTAAAAAAAGCAAAAACATATATGTATATATTTATATTGAACATTTTGTGGCTTTCAATATTGGTATTTTCTCTGGATCCAGGTGAAGTTTTGATTACATATCATTTTACAGCTGAATTGTGCGCATTTTGTATTTTATCTTCTACTTGGTGAAGATGAAGTATGTAAATTCTTAATATTTAAATAATAAACAATGCAACAGTGTGTGCTGCATTCTCTGCTGTTGTTTAACTTGACATTTAAACTCTCATCTGCTTGTAGAGCTTGTGGAGCTACTATAGCAAACCGCACTGATGAGCTGAAGGAAGAGGATATGGGAACTGAATGTGGATTATTTGAAATCGAGAAAATTGGAGACGAGTAAGTTGTTTAGCTTTCATATCATCTATGGAATTAAATTGTACAGACTTCTACTGTAAATGTACTAAATGTTTATAAAATTTGCATATTCGTGAGTAAAATTACTGTCCAAGAGATGCATGACATGTTTCATGTTGATATTCAGACATATGTCATTTGTTTTGATCATCAGTGTCTTGCCTGGAGGGGAGACTAAAGGGGTCACTTAAGTTTATTCAGTTTTGTTTACATTATTGTGCAGCAGTGTAAACTAAGATAAACAGAAATAGCCCAGCTAACTACTCTGCAGCAAAGCATGACATGGAAACTAGCTTGGGCCAACAATGATCCTTTTGTCATGGTTCGGCCTAGGAAAGCTTACATCAGGCTTAAGATTAAGTTAATGTTTATTTTCACTAGGTCTGCCTTTACTGCACAAGGACCAAATTTGAAAGCATGATCGTAAATATCTAAAATACAAAAAAAGTGAGCCCTCGGTGCATTCATTATGTACATAAATTACATTTCAGGTACTTCACGTTCCTTACGGAATGCAAAAATCCCAAAGCATGCACCATTTTGTTGCGTGGAGCCAGTAAGGATATTTTGAATGAAGTAGAAAGAAACCTGCAAGATGCCATGAATGTGGCTCGCAATGTTATGATTGATCCTTACCTTGTACCAGGAGGTGGTGCAACAGAAATGGCCATCGCTCAAGTAAGTACTTTTGTTTCAACTTGATTCTGCCTTAGCTATTTTTAGATTTATGAGCATTGCAGCCCACTGCCTTTTTTAGTGTTTTTCAAAAGCCCATGTAGATAATTAGAAGTAAGCAATCTTGCAATGTTCTTTTGAAAAACATGAGACAAAAGTTCTTTTTTTTTTCTCTCTTGTTTTTAAAGTGAATTTGTGTTTATGCTGGAAGTAGGCGTTGTTGGATGTTGGTGTTGCCAGCTAAGGTTCAAAGATGTTTAGTCGCCTTTAGAGGCCATCATGACTTCATGTCTTTGGTGAGTAATGTTTACGGAGGCCTATAGTTCTTAACCTATATCCATGAAATTGCATTCTCTGTAAAAGTTGCGTGGCAAAAGCCTGCGCTTGATTAGCAGTGATGCTTGCTGAACTAAAGATAAAGTAAGTGTTTATGTAGGCCTACCTTTATTTTTCAGTCTTTGAATGAGAGAGCAAAGAGCATCACAGGGGTCCACCAGTGGCCATATCGTGCCATTTCCAGGGCATTAGAGGTCATTCCTCGGACACTCATCCAGAACTGTGGAGCAAACGCCATCCGCGTTCTCACAGCCATTAGGGTAAAGACTTAATATATAGTAGGTTATTGCTTTACTGAATAAGAGTATCTTGATATGGGAAACCATTAGGTAATGTCAAATGATTGCTCTTTAGGTCTTATATTCCACCCAGCTGCCCCTGCTGTGTCCATAGTACCACTGTATAATTTTCACCACTTCTAGGGTGAAGAAATGATACGTAATAATCATAAATTGAGCTTAGTTTCATTTCAAGTATTTCAATTTCTTCAAGCAAAAGGGAAGAGAGAAACATAGAGAAGAGGATAAACAAAAAAATAAAGAGATAGTGACTGGAATTTGTCACCCTGTAAGCATTAAAATATTTTGGAACTTGTTTGCTATGTTTAATGTCGTCATGTGATTCACAGTTGTAAAGCAAAGTTGTTGGGAGGCTTCAAGCAGATCAGAGTATTTACATTCTGAAATGAAAAGGAGAAATTAGTCATGCCGTCTTGTGGGCAACGCATGTGTAATTTCTCTTTAATCTTCCTGTATATACGCATGTGTTAATTTCTTGCCTTTTATATTGTGTGCAGTCCTTCAAAAGATTTTTTTTTTTTTTTTTTTCGAATTTTTTTTTTTTTTTTTTTCGAATTTTTTTTTTTTACCAGGCTAAACATGCACTGCCGAACAACACTACCTGGGGTATTGATGGAAACACAGGCAACATTGTGGACATGAAGACATTTGGTGTCTGGGAGCCAGTATCTGTGAAACAGCAAGTCTATAAAACTGCGATTGAGGTAAGTCCGGTTCAAACCATGCTAAATATACAAATTAAAATATAAATTGGTGTAGTGCAGATTAATTTAACCCCTGTGAATTCTAGTCAGTTCATAATTTAAGTTAGCCTTGAAGCTGGCTAAAATTGATTTCCTATTTTCTGGAAGCTTGTGTTTATCATTGTTATTTGACGTAAAGTGACTGAGGTATATCTCACTGTACCACATATTTATCCATGATGAATAATATTTGATTCCATGAACTGGTTGTTTGTGATCTTCAGCTGTAATAATGTGGGGGGGGAGGGGGTGTTCTTGGTATTAATGGCCTTTTCTGCAGTGTAATGGAACAAATATGTCTGCTGATAAGTTGCACTCAGCACCCTCAGGTTTTGATGAAAATGAAAACTTTAAGCATGTGTGGAGACTGTGATTGAAAATCTGTGGTTTATCACTTACAGCATCCTATTTCATTACTTTTACAGACAGCTATCTTGCTGTTGCGCATTGATGACATTGTGTCAGGTGTGAAGAAACAGGGAGGGGCAGGTGATGCCCCAGCTGCTCCGCAAGAAGCTCAAGCATCAGAAGGACCAGAACCTTGATGACAAGTCGCAGATGAAGAAAGATGTTGGAAGTGTCTGAGCTGGATTGCATCTTACATTGCATAGAATGCTTCATATCCAATCATTAATGTGTGTTTTGATGTTTGCTTCATTTTTGTTTTGTTTTGCATTTTATAATTTTATTTAAAATTTTGATGTTGAATACAAAAATTTCACCTGATAGGAAAGAAACCTGATCAAAATGAAATGCTGAGTACTGTACATCATGTAATACATGTACTTATAAAATGCAAGTGCACAGATGCAGCAAGATCTCCCTTCAGTGTGGTAATGATCTTAAGGAAAAAGATTAATCAAGTTTTAATATTCTTAAAGAATCGGACATGTACATTTGAAACCGCCATTATTTTTTTTTTATAAGGAAACCATTATTCATGATTGTAAAAATAAAACATTTTACAAATTTTACAAAAGTGAGATTTGTCTTTGTTCAGTGGAGGAGAATGGGTCTGAAGTTGAATGAGATGAGTGTGTTTAATGTTGGTATAGCAGTTTCTCAGAGCAGAGGAACATCCAAGGTTGTGCAGAGGAAATTAATTCTTCAGTGAAGAAAAAATAACAAAGAAAAGAGGAGGAGGGGAGAGCCTTATCAATGATGCTTATATAGTTTGATGCATTACATTTAAGTCTCTAAAGTTGTAATATGGCATTCTCTTTATCGCTTAACAAATCATTTAAATATAATTATACAACTTTTCACTGACAACACTAAGTGCTGCATTTCAGCTAAAATTACATACACAATAGTATTGGTATTCAGGAGGAAGTGGAGAAATGTAAAAGATAAACCAAAGAACAGACATAAATGGAAGGAAAATCGGTCAGTGGGACAAAAGGAGCGGAGGGGACAATAGGGTGGCCAAAGTTGATTTTGTGGAAACTCAAAAAAGTAGACATTCGTACCGGGTAGTCCATGGTAGACTCATGCAGGCTGCTTTCATAGTTATTGAAGACAAGTAATTTGGTTAGCATATCTGCCTCAGAAGACATTCGTGCCGGGTAGTCCATGGTAGACTCATGCAGGCTGCTTTCATAGTTATTGAAGACAAGTAATTTGGTTAGCATATCTGCCTCAGAAGACATTCGTGCCGGGTAGTCCATGGTAGACTCATGCAGGCTGCTTTCAAAGTTATTGAAGACAAGTAATTTGGTTAGCATATCTGCCTCAGAAGACATTCGTGCCGGGTAGTCCATGGTAGACTCATGCAGGCTGCTTTCATAGTTATTGAAGACAAGTAATTTGGTTAGCATATCTGCCTCAGAAGACATTCGTGCCGGGTAGTCCATGGTAGACTCATGCAGGCTGCTTTCATAGTTATTGAAGACAAGTAATTTGGTTAGCATATCTGCCTCAGAAGACATTCGTGCCGGGTAGTCCATGTGTAACACTGGTTACGGGTAGACCGAGCGGTTCTCTCTCTGTCTATAGCAATCTAATCTGACACCAAATAATGTAACACAGGACGAGACGAGCGGGGCTCTCTACACAGTCAAACATACAAACAAAACTATCAGGTTTTGAGAGGACAACAATTTTATTAAAAGGAAAAGAAAATAGCAAATCAAATAATAAACACAATACAATAAACACATGACAATACAATAAACACATGACAATACAGTAAACCACAATAAATCCAAGACGATAAACAATACAAGACATTAAACCATACAAGACATTAACCCATACAAGACATTAAACCATACAAGACATTAAACCATACAAGACATTAAACCATACAAGACATTAAACCATACAAGACATTAAACCCAACCGATAGGCGCGCTGAAGAAGAACCAAAAATAAACAGGAATTAACAGCACGCCTCATCAGTTAATCATTACATCATGCTAAAACAAGAGAATGCATCAAAAGAAACATAAAAGTTAATAATAATCATATTCACATTGTAGACTAATATATGGGGACGGTCCAGTATGTCAATCAAACAGTAACGTATAATTTACTTTGTGAGCACTCCAGGGAGCCAACTCGAGTATAAGATGCAAGCCTACCAAGTAACATGTTTACTTCCCTTGGCTTAACTACAGGCTGACATAGGGCTATCCCACACGTTATAATTCTTATATTATAACAACGGCCATTATTCTAGATCAGGAAGAAAACTTAATTTGATTCCAGACAAGATAACATTAAGCCTTACATGTGTATACGCGCACCCTGTACGCCGCGCACCCTGTACGCATCAAATCTATCCTAGTTGCGGAATGAGCTGGAGTTAAACTAACTACAATAAAATACAGTCTGCTGAGTCTACACACTCATACCACAGAACTGTCCGTGCTAGGTGGCTCAATAAAAGACAATCCCATCTACTTACTTAGCCCACCCACGCACAACGTAGTATCCCTTAATTAACAATTACCATCATAATTAGCAGAGGATAGCAATAGCCAACTGGATCTACTCATTAAGTCAAAATTAATTGACTTAGGCCCCATTAGCCACCAGCTCAATTCCGCACATGCTAGATTATTAATATTACACAAAAACCCTAGTCCATACTGCCACAGGCCTATCTCAACTCAGAGCCAAACTTATCCCTCTCCTATCCTCTGGATATAATACCAAACTCCTTACTCATAAAGTCATAGGAGTATCTCTAGGTGGACCAACCCACATACATGTAATAAGTCAACACCTAAGTCTCAACCAACAATAGCAAGTTATAGTCTCCCACTACAAGTGATATGATAATCATGGCATAAAGCCAAACCCAACTACATGGTACAACTACAAGACTGAACAGTCAAGTCAACCCACTTGTATTACCTCCAACAATTCTGATATACCTAAAACATTCCCACACATTCAGTGAACTAATTATATAATGCAACAAAATAATATCATAATAATGATGACATATATATCATAGGTCTACTGGGCAAGCAACACCCATAACCCCTATGATTGGGTTTAAAGTCAATGCACCTGATCTCTTCATTACAACAGAGTCCAATTACATCTGTCAGTGTGTCAAAAGAACAGATAATGAGCACCTACAAGGATGCCATAAAAATATGACACCTGATGCATAGACAATGCATCTATACACCTAGCATAGGCCTTTCCCTTCAGGATTCATCTTATCAACAACCAAAGTTCAAGGTTCGACCCTCAAAAGTTTCTAAGTCCGACCTAACCAGTACAAATTGAAGAAAATCAACTTAACACCTATGTAGCGAACATACTAATTCAATAATAAACATATAATAAATTAAGAAATTAAAGTAAATAATCATCATCCTTTAGTATAATGCCGATATCTGAGATCCCAAATGCTGTTTAAGTGTGGTAGCCACTGTAAACAGTCAGCCAGGATTGTTATTGTTGTTTGGGTCAAGCTTCCGTTTCCGGAAGCTATTAGCTAACCAATCCCGGTCTTGATTTGACTCACTTGACCAAAGGTCATGTGATCATGCCTGCTGGCGTCTGTTGTGACCTACTCACGGCTCACGCGCGTGCTCTGCAAATCCAACACCTCTCTCTTCATCTTAACTGGTCTACTCATTATCATAAAGTCCATAATGAATACGGCATCAATAAAGGTAACGAAAAGGCACACAAGACAAATCTACACCTACATCATAGTCACACTGCTGATTTAAAGGAACCTAGAAATAATCATCCAACAATGACCTTACAACCCACGGAAGAACAAGTTAAAGTAAAGAAATAACTTGGTTATAATTCTTGCCCGTTACTCTCTCTCTCTCTCTCTGTGACGTCTGTCCCTAAGAAGGACACGTTGAGCCTGAATGGCACCAACTGCAGATTAAGAATAACGATCTAGATCTGCCTATCTCTGATCCAAGTAGCGGGACTTAGACCACACCCTCCAGTAGTACTATTGTTAGCACTTCACATAAAATCAGTCCGTCACAAATTACAGTTAAATGTTTCCATTTAATTACATGAACTAATCATGCGCGCTAGAGTTGATAGCATTCTAGAACAACCTTACACTCTCTCTCTGCAGGATACTGATAGATCTATACTAAGATAGAAACTTAGTAAGATAAACTTTACCATAGATTGTTAGCTGCTAGCCTGATTGCCTAACCAAGCTGAACAAAGTTCATCAAACTTCCAAGTATAATCCAATCATTATTATTTCACATCATCTAAATATTATTAAATACCAGAACTAAAATAATGGGTACAACTTACGTGAACTAACCAAATAAATTCACACTTGAACTACATCATCAGAGCTGGCACTTCACAAATCTTGAAATATAAATTATACAACTTCTTTTACTTTTATGTTAGTCTGGACACAATGACACGTCCTGCTGTCTTGAAGACTTGGGTGGAACTGACTGACCCACGCTTTCATCTAAGCGTCACCCAAACACGCGCAACCCATTCACTCCTTACAGTTCACTAAGTGCAAATTCTAATAAAACATTAAAACAAATAAAAACATTTTTTAAAGACCACCATCTTGCTCGTGTATGTTCCAAATACACTATCTTAAGGAAATATTACTTAACAAGATAAAAACTAAACAAAACTTACAATGTAGTGATACATAACAAGGTTCTACTTCTGGCACCATCAAAATAACGGGTTTATCTCCCTTTCACTACAATGAGCTATGTTCTCAGCCCTGTAATGGTTCACCCCATTACACATGGTAGACTCATGCAGGCTGCTTTCATAGTTATTGAAGTCAAGTAATTTGGTTAGCATATCTGCCTCAGAAGACATTCGTGCCGGGTAGTCCATGGTAGACTCATGCAGGCTGCTTTCATAGTTATTGAAGACAAGTAATTTGGTTAGCATATCTGCCTCAGAAGACATTCGTGCCGGGTAGTCCATGGTAGACTCATGCAGGCTGCTTTCATAGTTATTGAAGACAAGTAATTTGGTTAGCATATCTGCCTCAGAAGACATTCGTGCCGGGTAGTCCATGGTAGACTCATGCAGGCTGCTTTCATAGTTATTGAAGTCAAGTAATTTGGTTAGCATATCTGCCTCAGAAGACATAAAAACCAAAATGAACATTCTTATCTTTCGCTTTTAGTTCTTTATACATGTAGTACTGTACGAATGCAAATATTTCATAGGCAGAATGATAAATCATAGAACAAGATAAAGGGCTAGGGCAGAAAATCACTGATCTATGATGACAGCTAGGTTTTTCCTGGATTTTTTAATATATATTTAAGGATAAAAAATGAAATGATTCACATAAAGCATTTTTACAATAATACAATGTAATTAATAAATTCTTCTTCTGCGTTCTTCGTGTCAGACCGTTTATATCAGGAGGCCGGTAGCCTTTATGAAGGACGCTGTGCTCCTGAGATCCTCTGCTGTCCCATATAGCTTAGAGTGCAGTGCCGCACCTCGGGACCAGCTGTCTTCCCTCTGTTGTCTGTATAGGGGGCATTTTTGGGGAACATGTTCTGCATTCTCTGTGGAATTTCCACATGGGTATGTCTCAGTTTCTCCAACACTGAATTTTTTTTGTAAAGATGCTGTCAGAGTCTATTAATATTAGTTCTTAGCCTAAACTAAAGATTACAAGAAAATAACTGAAAGTGAACGTCTCTTTGCATTTGTTTTGGCAATATGGTTTGTTTTTAGAAAATAAAAAACTACAGGCACTGCGGTAACCTATGTTGATGTACTCCTTAGAAATTTCAAAACTGGCCTCCTAGAAATAGTAGAATGATGGGCAAGGAAAACCAAAGGAGGGACAAGAACGAGGCAAACACAAACAAGAGAAATTAAGGCTCAAACACAGTGGGTTCGGTTTTCGGTTCGGCTTTCAGCATTTTTGCCGTATGATGTCACTTTCGGCTGACGAAAAGCCGAAGAGGCATTAAAATTACTCAGTGTACCTTTAAACGCACGCAGTAGCTCCGGTTTCTTCTCGTTTCGGCTTTCGGCGAAAACCTTTCTACTTTTCGGCTTGTTTCGCCTCAAACGTCTACCGATTCAAATGTTACTATTGCACTAAAATTTCATTCGGCTTTTCAGCCTCCTTCAATGAAGGCTGCATACTACATTTTTCTCATAGTATTCTTAAAACTAAAAGATTAGTTCGTGACAATTTATAATGAAATAAAAAAGAAGCTACCGTTAGAGTGTAACTACCGCTCTTGCTTTTTAAATTTTAATAAAATTGTTTATAAATACTGGTACCTGGTATCTCAGAGTGATGATGAGACGTTCCTTGGGACTGACTGGCAATCGGAAATTTGTCTCTCGCTTTTCAATTCGAGGTCCTATCAGGTCTAGAAGAATCTTGAAATGTTGATGGTTTCATCCTGATATAGGCGACACATTTTTCTTTTCATCGCTTAAAACCCCTTCTACGAGATGATGAAATTCTCCAAATGTCCTCCTACATTTGAAAATAGGGTGTCCCCAATATCTTTGCCGGTAATACCGTCGCTTTTTTAACCAATACAAGCTCATAAACTTCAGTTTACACACCTCCATGTGCTTGCAGCGAGGGAAACCAGTCGAATCCGATCTCTGCAATGTGCATTATGTTAGGTCAATCAATTCCTTTACGACGTATTCTGTCGTCGAAACGAAAGACCGAAAACGGAACCCACTGCGTTTGAGCCCTTAGGGGGGCGATCTTGAGCTGATAAGACAAAAGAAAAAAAAGAGTAGGCTACATGTAGGCCTACAAAGTAAAATTTTTCTGAAAAAATGTAACAGGGCTGGGACATAAAGTTTTGAACAGACTGATACATGTAGAGAAGAAAACTGAGTTTCATGAAAGTGCATGCATATGTGAGGATAAAATGAAACAAAATACTGATAACCTGGATTTCGACAGTTCTTGCGTTACTTTTTCTTTCATGAGCTCCCTGTTTTCTTCTGTCGAGCCTGTTTAACTTGGCTGTAACCAAGTTAAGTAGTTATAGTCCATGTAGAAACAATTTTTGTTTTCGGTGAACGTACTACATGTACATACTTTATAATCATAAAAATTCATATGCCGTGGATTACCCGTACTTTTCTGTGAGCAATATTTATTTACTCTGTACGTGTCAATGTGGAGTGAGCTAAAAAAAAACAACACCAGTCTGGCGTTTGTGCAGGTCCTTGCTAACGCAATACATGTAATCAGCAACTTACAGCGGCCTCGCGAATTATGAAAAAAAAAAAAGCATACAAAATAATGTAGACTCTTGTACAGGACTATGAGAACTTAAATCACTATAGATAACTAACAATCCATCATTGCGTGTCAGTTTATTATTAATCTCTGACGAACTTCCCCACAGTGAGAGATTTTTGTTTACAGAGATTTTTCGTTGTCCCCATGATTGATCATTTGAAATTCTGTGAAAATAAGATATAAACAATAAACATACTAAGTACATACAGTACATGAAGTGTTAATCAGCATAACGAATACTAGATAGCCTGCTGACTCGGAGATGTAGATATGATTTTTAAAGTTGACTTTCTATCTACTACTACTACTATTTCCTGTTGCACCCACTGGTGCTTAGGGCAGCAACAAAGGATCTCCAGCCCTGTCTGTCCTGGGCCATCTTTGCGAGAGTTCCCCATGAGTGATTGAAGGATTTCATCTCTGCCTCGATTGTTCTCCGCCAGGTTGCCTTGGGTCTGCCTCGCTTGCGCCGTCCCCCCGGTGTCCACCGAAGTGCTGTTTTGGTTATAGAATTTGCTTCCTTTCGCAGCACGTGTCCAAGCCATCTCCATCATCTCTTCGTGATGATGTTGGCTATTTCTTCTTGCTTGCATCGCCTTAGTAGTTCCTGATTAGAAATCTTGTTTGGCCAAAAGATGCGGAGAATCCTACGAAGACATGTGGTGTGGAAGGAAGACAACTTGGCGAGGTCACCTTCTGTCATTCGCCAACACTCTGATCCATACAGGAGTGTGGATAGGACACAGCTTTGGTACAGTCTGGTCTTGGTGTTGATGCCGTATTGTGTCGATTTCCAGATGTTGCTCATACTTTGAAAGACAGCCCTTGCATTTCCCAGCCTACTTTGGATGTCCTCCTTTGTGCCACCCTCTGGTCTGATAATGCTACCAAGGTATTTAAATTTGTCCGTCGTGGTGAGGTTC
This sequence comes from Onchidella celtica, assembly GCA_963931925.1. Lineage (NCBI taxonomy): Eukaryota > Metazoa > Mollusca > Gastropoda > Systellommatophora > Onchidiidae > Onchidella > Onchidella celtica. Next base: position 109,249,807 of record OZ007567.1, on the reverse strand, counting down.
TTGTCATCTACTTGCACTGGTGCTGGAGTGTCTACATTTAGGGTCATAATCTCTGTCTTCTTCTGGCTAATCCGAAGGCCTACTTTGCATCCAAAATTATGTAGTCTCTGCATCTTATCTTGCATGTGTTGGTGACTATGTGACAATAGCGCAAGGTCATCTGCAAAGTCCAAATCCTCTAGGTTGTCGAAGAGTGTCCATCTGATGCCTCTTGGTGCATCCTCTGTAGTTTTCCGCATAATCCAGTCGATTACGAGGTTAAACAAAATGGTTGACATCACACATCCTTGCCGTACACCAGTTTTCACTTCAAAGGATGCATCACTGTTTCCGACACTGCAACTGAAGTTCTTGTAAAAGCTTTTGATGAGTTCAACAAGCTTGCTGGGAATCCCATAGTGCCGAAGAATGCGCCATACACTCTCTCTGTGGATGCTGTCGAAGGCCTTTTCAAAGTCAACGAAGTTCACATAGAGCTGCCTTTGCCATTCTGAACACTGTTCTATGATGTTTCGGAGTGTGAAGATCTGGTCAATGCATCCTTTACCCTTTCGGAATCCAGCCTGTTCCTTTCTCAGTGTCTTGTCCACAGCATCTGACATACGTTTCACAATGATCTTGGCAAGGATTTTGCTGGGTATAGAAAGGAGAGTGATACCACGCCAGTTGTTGCAATCGCTGAGTGCTCCTTTCTTGGGTATTTTCACTATTCTGCCTTCATTCCAGCTCTTTGGTACTGCTTCTGCTTCCCAGATAGTTGTGAACAGTGGCTGAAGGATGGTGGCTGACTGAACCGGATCTGCTTTGAACAGTTCTGCAGTCAAGTTGTCTTTTCCTGGGGCTTTGCCGTTTTTTAGGCTCTTTATTGCTGCCACTATCTCTTCTTTCTTTGGTGGATCTATGTTGATGTCAAGGTCTTCAGCAGCATCTTGTATTATTATTCTATCTTCAGGTGGTGGCCGGTTTAGTAATTCCTGAAAGTGCTCTGTCCAGCGTGTATCCTGTTCTCGTTCTGTAGTCAGTAGTTTCCCATTCTTGTCTTTGATTGGGACACTTGGTCTTCCACCGCACTTGCCACAAATGCGCTTAGTGGTCTTGTGGAGCTTACCCTGTTCTCCTCTTGCTGCTGCCTCCTCCGCATCTGCCGTTAGCTGTTCCATGGCTTCTCGTTTATCTTTCTTTACTAGTCTCTTCACCTTCTTATTTAACTCTGTGTAGTTATGTTGGTACCTCTCTTTCAGCCTTTCCGATTTCACTTGTAGGAGTTTCTTTTTCATGACTTTCCTCTCCTCGATCACATCCCATGTTCTTTGTTGGATCCACTCCTTGCTTTTCCCTTTCTCATTAAATCCAAGGCAGGCTACACTGCTCTCTGTGTACACTGTAGTTACTCTTTTCCACTCAGAATCGATTCCTCTTTCTTTAGGGTTGTTCTTATCAGACTCTCGTAGAGCCTGGAATCGGTTCTTGACTTGTATGTTGAAGGCATTTCTAACACTTGCATCTCTCAGTTTCTGAATATCTAGGTGCCTTTGCTTTGATGTCTTGATTCCGGTCTTGTTCAGTTTAATTTTGATATGTGCTGCCACTAGATGGTGGTCGCTGGCTACGTCAGCTCATCTTTTCACTTTCACATCTAGAAGGGACCGTCTCCACATACCGTTGATCATCAAATGGTCTATTTGGTTCTTGTCTCTTCCATTTGGAGAATTCCATGTGAGTTTGTGAATTTCTCTGTGTGTGAAAAGGATCCCTCCGATGACTAAGTTGTTCAAGGCACAAAAATCCACAAGCCTTTCTCCATTGTCATTCCTTGTTCCAGTTCCATGTTTTCCCATTACTCTTTCATAATTTATATCATCTTTACCTACCTTAGCATTGAGGTCTCCCACGACAATGATGAGATCATGCCGTGGCGTCATGTCCATTTCCCCCTGGAGTTGTTCATAAAAGTCGTCTTTGTCTGTGTTGTCGTTTTCGTTGGTTGGTGCATAACATTGGATGACAGTGATGTTTGTGTGTCGTCCTTTCATCCTCATCCTCATCAGTCTGCTATTGACTGGTTTCCACTCCAACAAGCATTTGTCCAGTCCTTTCTTTAGGATGATGGCTACTCCTTCATGATGTTGGTCATCCTCTCTTCCAGAGTAGAGAACGGTTTCTCCAGTGGATGTTTTGATCCTTCCAGATCCAGTCCATCTGCTCTCACTTACACCCAGGATGTGTAGGTTGTAGCGCCTCATCTCTGATGTTACTTGTGCTAACTTACCCGATTCATACATTGTTCTAACATTCCAGTATCCAATCCTGGTCTTGGTTTTGGCGGTGTTCAGTTCCTCCTTCATCCTGCTAGCAGTTTCCTTTCGGCTTTCAATATTTGCATTCATACGAGTCGCGAGGTACTCAGAAGGTCCATCACATCCAGAACGTTGGTTTTTCCATGTTGCTGTTTCTGTAACGATTTTTGTTTCTCCAAGTAAGGTCACCCCAACAAGGATTTCAGGGTAGGGTTGTTAGCCCTACGCCCAACCCCCGAACCTGGAGGGCCGGTCTGTTCAATCTTGTCTGGTCCTTCCCCTATGACCTGTCCAGCTTGCTTAAAGCTATCAGAGGCACGAGGCCTCCGCTGGCTTAGCTCCTGGGATCACTGGGACACGCAAGCCACTCCTCCACGTCAAGGCATGAACAATAATTGGAGCAGTGACTTTCTATCACCAATGCATAAATTGGGGGACACAACGAAATTCCTGTCATATATATGTTTTAATTCCACGCGAAGAAAATGCGTCCTTTTTTTTTCCCCGGCGCAGAATGTCGAAACTTTTCTCTGTTCACCCCAGCAGTGGCTCAAAATCAATGAAAGTACATGCATTAAAAATATTGCGAGCTTCAAGATCTTTTAAAATATGCCCACCTAGACCTTTACGTCTTTCTATGCGTAATGTGATATTTTGTAGAATTCAAGGCTTGGCGGTTAATAAAAAAAAAACAACTTGTGATTACATTGGAGGCCTTACTTCCTTTATACATTATGTAATATGAATGATTATGGTACTACAAGCCTACCACAAGCAATTTCGTTGTTTTAAAAATCGAACTGGTATTAAAGCTTTACTTTGAGCTTGGCTGTAATTTATTGGAATGAGATCGCATTTATTATGTATGCAGTTAAAAACAGTTCAATCCACTTCCTGGATACTGTGAAACGAATTTGAAGATAAAGCAGATAAAGCAGATAAAGCGAAATCTGTTCCTTCCATTGATATACACTACTGAACGGTTCCTTCACAAACTTTGGCACCGTTTGGTTTGACACAGAAAAAAACAAACTGTCACTTTATCTGGCAAGATTATGACATACCAGTGTTCCCAGATTGGACTAGAAGAAGTTGAATTGGGCTAATTTTTGGCGTGAATTGCGTTTTTTTTTTTTTTTTGCATGTCAGGTGAGGCTTTGTGACTAGTTTTGGAGATCTGTCAAGCTGGAGAGAAAATTAACATCTGTATTGAAAGAAAATCCCGAAATACAGGTAATTCTTTGTTGACAGTTTCTGTGTAACCATTGGTAGAATTCTGGCCTTTGTCAGGCTTGCCCAGGGAGCTTATATAATGATATCTCTGATATAGTCTGATGAAATCACAAACCTCCCCCCGGCAATCTTGAGGAATGAATTATGGTATGAATAAAATGCGGTGAGCATGTTTTTCTCTAGGAAAATGAAATAAATAACTACGACTCCTGATGGCAATTTTAAGTCACACTAGCTTCTTTCCATTAAATCACTGAATAGTAGCTTAGCACTGATTTGGCATTTTCAGGTGGAGGTGATATATTATATCATGTGAGTGCACTTTAAACTGCACCAACTAAATAGCACTGTTTGAACCCAAAATTAGGCTAATTGGGAGCTACTGATCAGCCTATGGACGTTTCTCCATCTCACTCCTACCCCCACCCCTTCCCACCTCAGCATTTTTCTCTATTTTCGCGCAACGGAAACGGTAAAGGCATGCTGGTAAAGTTTAATTCTCCTATCTAAAATTAACAGAGGCTATATCTATGTAAGTCAGGACGCCCATCTTTGTTTTGCTTTAATTTCCAGAAAATTATATACAAGAAAATAATGAATAAAGACCACTTCTCATTAAAAACTGCTTTTGTTTTTTATGTGGACTATCCAGTGAGTTATATTCTTCTTTATCCTTAATGCTGTCTCACCTTACGAAAGTCAACATAAGCTACCTGTCTTGCATGAGTATGAGCTCTTAGCTAGTTCATGTGTTTACAACGTATTTTCGCGTCAACTTCACATTATGATAATTATGATTTCTAACATACTGTTATGATGAGAGGTAAAAATCCATGGATATATTACCATTACACGTATTTGTTTATTTACTTCAATAAACTACGATTATTCAGAGTTGGCTGGCGTGGGTTGGAAAATACTTGTTGGTTTTGGCAGTTTTTGAGCTACTCTTTATCTAACTTTGGGTTGTTTTGTCTAAAAAAATCTGGGAGTGCCCTCTTGACACTAAAATCGATAATGACTCAGAGGGGTACGAAGTGAGAAAGGAGCGAGGGAAAAGTGAAGAACTTTTCACAGAACTTTTTATAGGTACCAAACGACATAAACAGAGAAGTGAAGACTGTTCCTATAAACCAGGTAAAGCATAATTTAATTTGGTATCTGTTCTTCGATTGAAAGAATTTATATTGTATTTGGCATTTGACGACAGTGGCCCATTTTTTGGCTTTGGCTAAAAAGTCTGCGATCGGATGATAGAAGTGCATTGTAGATCATTCTATCTAGAGTTTAGATCTAGATCTAGATCTAGATCTAGCTCTGTACCTAGAAGTCTGAAGATTGTCTTACTGTAGATGGAATCAATAAAAATTAGATCTAGATCTAGAATCTAGATCTCTAGATAGTAGATTAATAAGGAAGCAACGTCCTTTTTTACTGTAGTGTGCGTAATGGTAGGCTATTTAAAAAATTTTCGCGCTTGCTTAGCTTGCATCTTGCTGGGATGTTGAAGAAAGGTTGCCTCAGCATTTTTATGGGAACGTGAAGCCATGTAAAAACCAAAGCAGAACCATAGACTAGATCAATACGCCTATGTGAATGGATTAAAAGGGGGAGGAGAGCAGTTTCTCCTTGCAGTTTGAGTTACATCAATCATACAACACAACTCTTAAATTGAATTCTTCGTTTATAATTATAAAATAAAACCAACTGCTAAACTTGTTCTAGATATCTACATCTAGATCTAGATGGATCTAGACTCTAGATCTGTCTGTTTTTTATATAGATCTATATAAATTGTGGGTTACAGTATGGTCATGTCACCCAGATGGCCAGAAATCTCGGTTTTCAATTTCACTAATTTTTTTATATTGGCTGCCCTCAGCTGCCAACATTATCAGCGGATGCTGCCCAGGTTTATCCACCGATAATGTTGGCGGATACTGGCCAGGTTTATCTGCCAACATTATCGGCAGATACTTGGGTTTATCCGGCAACACTTTTTTTCAGAGCTTGGGCCGCCAAGAGTATCGGCGGATAAAGCTCGGGTTTATCCGCAGGTATTGGTGTTGACTAATGACCAAAAAAACCTCAAAAAACTAACAAATAAGCAAACTGGATTTATTCCTAATGTCGTATGTATCCATTTTAATCAATAAAATTCCATTTTTATTCTGAAAAGCCTCTCCAATTTCAATATATCGTTTTCAACATTTGCCCAATACGAATGTTGATTGTGTCTGGATGAACGGAACAAGGGAGGAAGACGGAGAGAGAGTTCGAATCAGGGGAGATGACTCGCAAATACAGAATTTATGTTGGCGGATAAAAAAAATCCTAAGGGTAATTTTATCCGACAGTATCGGCCGATAAACACTTTGTTTTTTTTATTCACACTGACGACTGTAGATAAAACATGTAAACTTAAACAGAGCAGTGAGTTGGCTACATTATTTTACTTCATCATACAAATTCATATAAGTACTTTATTTATTAATTATTAATGTTGAGCAGAATTTTTCCTGGTTAGGCTACTTGACAGACAGAGCCAAAGATCTTAGAACTGAAACTAACCGTGCTCATGAAGAGGAGTAGCCTGCCAGTACAGTGCAGAGCCTTCATTGGGCACATATTTCATGTTCTGAGTCAGTGTTAATTTGCCAAGTCCCTGTTATATAATTAAAAAAAAAAAGACCCATATAAAGAGATGGGGGGGGGGGGGGGGGAGGGAAGCTCCACCCTCTGTATCATGCATTCTAAAAAAAATTGATTCCTTGAATTATTTATAATGCCCTTGATGTGTACCTCAGGTTAAATGGAACTCCTCCTGTACTCTGTCATAGTCTTCATGATGAACTGTTGAACATGAAGTCAATACAATAATGGCAAGAGCCAGAGATTTCATAAGAGATAATGATAGATTTAATTTTTTGTTTTGTTCATATTTGTGCGGTACATTATGTATTATGGTTGCTTCTGTTTCCATAGCCTGCTTACATAAAGAAAAGTATTATTTCTGTTAGTGAGTGATATTACTGATAGTAGGTACCGGCAGCCAAAATTTGAAATCCATCACATAGTTTTAAAAGTGGTATTTATTGGAAGATATTCATCCCACAATAATACATGCAAAATTTCAGCTCTGTAGGTCAAACGGTTTTTAAGTTATAGGGCATTGAAGTCCACAGGAAAAGGGCAAATTACAGCGAAAAAACTGAAATTGTCACTGAAGCCATTTTTGGATGATCAAAATTTTGTTATTTAGGCCTATACAACCTAACTTTCTATATAAAGTGGATATTATGTCTATAGAGAATAGGCCCAATTTTTTTCAGACACCACAGTTGCTTATTTATGAAATTATTGGCCTGCAAAGTGGGGCTTGCAGCCCTTTTGTGCGCACGGAATAATGTTAAAATCATGACCTGTCATTCTTAATTTGGCATTCTACGAAAACTACAAAACATAAGTATATAAACCTATATATCATTTTAAAGGTCTTTTCCAGCTGATTCAAGTGGTAATATCAGTCATCATTTATCTGTACATACAAAAAAAATATGACGGAAATAAAAGAGAAAAAGAATATATTCAGTCATGACATTACAATCACTTAATTTTATGTAATCTGAATATGTTGTTTCACACAAGTAGCGAAATTGTCTCTCGCTTACTCCTGCATCTCTGAACACATGCATTTGAGCTGCAGTCAAATAAAGACTTGGCCAGGAATGAGTTTTATTCAAAGCACAAAACTGGAGCAGAAGTCTTCTCGTCAGCAATTTTGGTTGTGGGAGTGATGGACGCCGCCCTTTTCCAGTTGCTTCAATAATACATTGCAGCTGTACGAATGTTCCTTCTCCTAGAAAACAAGAGTGAGGAATAGGATTGAAGCATATACAAAAAGGGGGGGGGAAGGGAGAATGGCTGCAACGAATATAAATTAATAAGAAACGATAGATCATTTGGCCATTCTCTTAATTTCTAGCTTGTGCAAACGTCTTTTTTTGCAATTTTGCCAATCCCAACCTTTACCGAGTTGGTTTGGGTGAATTTATAGAGAGACATCACCACTGAAACAATTCTTTTTTTCAATGGGGTTGGGGTGTTGAGGTTGAGGAGAACTATTCAAAAGATTTACATATCATTGCTGTAAGAACAGGTTTTAGTAATGCACCTAATTGGGTAATTATCTAACTCACTGAAACCATAAAATACATATAAACCATTTCTATACATGTCATGTCAATCTTTCATTCTCTCCCCCAAACTTCCATTTACCTGTTATGTCATCTCCAAGATTGACTTCATTTTCTTGAGCCAGTCCTTGTTCTTTGTGACAAGCACTTGATGCCATGGCAAAGCCTTGGCCTAAATTTTTCAAAATGAATAAAAATAGACCTGATAATATGTGGCATTAATAATGAAAATTATGATACATGTATATAATACAGGAAAAACAAGAAGAATGATATAATAATAATAGGCCTACAGGGTCCAAACTGAGCTACTTCTAGTCAAATAAAATAAACACAAGAATGGCATTTATAATAAATCTAGATCTAGATCTAGATCTAAATTGTAACGAATAGTGATAGTCCAGATACCCAGTTTAAAACCTAAGTCAGAAGTAGAAGGCATCAAATATGGCCATCAAAAGTGCTTAGGCAGTCCCTGTCTGACCCAGAGTAGTCTTTGAATGCCTGAAGTGATGGTTTTAGATGAAAGACAAATTTATGAAAGCACTTTGCGATACAAAACTGTTTTTTGGAAAGCATGAACTAGTCTAGTTCTCTTCACTTCTGGGAACATCTGTGGTGAGAGAACTGAGAGAAGAGTGGAAGCACGATTATGCCTGGCAGATACATAGAAGGTTCGGAATAAAATTTCAACATTGTCCAGATTATATCCATAACCTGTTGGGCATATATATGCTGAAACGCGGACCATTTTGAGCCTTGTCAGCATGTTGTGGATGTCATCTGTGCTGTGTTGAAATTTTATTCCGAAACTTCTAAATATCTGCTGCTAGGCATTAACCAGTATTGTTCTGTATTTCTTTGGTGATTTTTTTTACAATCGACTGATAAAAAAAGCCATGAACTCTACCTGCAGTTATTTCATATAAACAGGGCTCACACAGGTCCTTAAAAGTCCTTAAAGTCCTTAATTTTCATAAAAGAAAAAATGAGGACTCAAAAAGTCCTTAAATTCTGAAAATGATACAAAAGTCCTTAGAAAGTCCTTAAAATGTGTGTTTCAGTTGAAATATTTGAGATTCAAATTATCCAGTTGCACACTGGATAATTGGTACTTTTAAAAACTGAACTTTTCAGAGTGAATTTACTATGTTTGAACTTTGGATACAGAAACATTCCATTTCAATGAGTGCTGCACACCACTTGTATAGTTGTAATATTTCTTGGTCACAGACACACAGGTCCTTAATTTGTTTACTAGTACTGTGAGTCCTTAGGAAGTCCTCAAAAAGTCCTTAAAATTAGTTTTCAAGACTTTGTATGAACCCTGATAAAAATGAACTGAGTGGACTGAATCAGTAATGCGGAAAATTTGGGTTACTTTCTTTCATGGGGTCTGCCTTTCATGTCGGCTCAGATAAGCTGCTTCTTGAAGCATCACGTAAAATCCCACGTTTTTTGTTGTTTTTTTTTGTAATAAATAAACTGCTGTTAAGTTCAATTCAACCTGCAAAATTTTGGCTTTATCATAAATTGCCTTTTATTTTGTCAATTGCATGATTATGAGTGGAAAACTGTGAAGCATGGCATTTGTACTGCATTTTTAATCCTATTTCTCTCACTTTTTTTGTTTGTCTATTTCAAGTAGACTTTCAACATATTTTGCATCCATTTTTTTTTTTTTTTACCTCAATTTCATTGAGTTCATTCAGCATTCTTTAGTTGACTTCTAATGTAATTTTGTTTGCTAGGACATGTATGTGTATATATTGTGCCTATTTTATGCTACACCAATTCTGTGATACTCTCCAAGCTTTCATCAGGGGATAGAGTGGCAAGATTCGTAGTAGAATCATCATTTGCCTAGAGAGCTTTGTCACCAACAAGGCCAAACGTGGAGTTTCTGCCTATTATACATCTAGGCATTCTGTACATTATGTTCAAAGACTATATAATAGGTCCTGCACTTTTTTTAAAAGCATTTTAAATGTGGTGTAAAAGTATAAAAGAAATTTGGATCAGTACTGTCTTGTTTATATGGCAATGGACATGGTTTTCTGTTCTATAAATGTCATCGTGGATGCTTGTTTTGGAGTTAGAGAGGTAGGCCATTGGGGGCAGAGATTTCAGCAAAGAAGAAAAACACGTTTCTCAGAAAATATTTGTTTAGTGTGGTTCATTTCACTGAAGATTATGGGAGTGGCTAATAAGTGTACCTGTGCACAAGGTCATTTGTATCCTGCAAACGTCCTTGCGAATGCCCCAGTCACTGAATATTAAAACTTGTCAAGTCTTTGTTAAAAACATGCCCTGGTTGATTTATTTTCATGAAGTGAAAATGTAGGAGAAGTAAAATTAACTTGTCATGTTGAAGTTTGCCGGACACTGAAATGATTGGCACACTGAACCAGCATATCAGAACTTTGCTGAAGGCTTAAATGATTGAAGGTCAGTGGCAGATACGGGGTCATATGGGATAATTTTGGTCATTTATTGCCTCCTTGTCTGACACATGTATTCATTCATTATGATCAAGGATCCAGCATCTAAGAGACAAAAACAAAAACAAAAAAAGCCTAGGTTAGAAACACCACTGGATTATCTTTAGAAAAACTGGCAATAAATGTAAGACTCATTATTTTATTTAATTTTTAACAATACAATGATCATATATCTACTTCTTTTTTAAAAATTTTATTTTGGTAAGGTATGTTGCAAATGTCCACAGTGGCCAGACCTACAATACACAGATATAAGGCATTGGGCACAGCCAGAAAACATTGTCCATCCAACAGTTAACTCTTCCTTGCACACAACACTTTTGTAAAGATCGACATGAAGTGGATTTCGTTCAAGTTTTTTGTCTCTTTTTTTTTTTTAAAACATTTTTGAAGTAATTTGTTGGAGTTTTACTAAGTTTCATGTCACCAAGCAGGTTCGACAATTATGTAACCGCAGATATCCCAAATGTGCCCTTTTAAAACTCCAAACTAACTTCATTTTTTATCAAAGATAGGTGGACAAATATATCATAGAAGAAAGAAAATAAAACGTGACAGAAAATAGATAATGTACAAATGTCACATTTTTCGAGATTGTGTAACTAAGAGACATCAAAAGAGGAGACTAATCCGCCGCAGTTTGTTTTTCGGGAAGAAGGGGGGGGGGGGGAAGAGACAAAAAGAAACGGGGGAAAATAAGTGGTGCCTTTCTGCAGATTCCCAAATACATGTACATCTTTTCGGTCAAGATAACCCCAGTGGTGATTATCCTGTATGTCTGTGCAAACTTTCCTTTTTCAACAAAACCCCCGACAAGTGTTTTTTTACCGGCTCAGTGTTAGATGTGAAAACGTGATGCGCTTGCTGGCACTTTGCCAGTTTGCCCAAAATCCCACCAAAGTAAATGTGGTGATGCATTGATGTGCGAGGCTGTGGAGTGGAGATTGATCTAGCCCTGCTCTTTTTTTTTTTTTTTTATTTTGTAATCCTGCCAAATTGCCTTTTTTACGTCAATGTAATGATACCACGGAAACTGAACCCAACTTACCAAAGCAGTTCTACCAGTTTATTTAGAACGTGCAATTTTAATTAAAAATAAATAATTATTATGCAAGTATATATTAATTATTATGTACTTGTATTTTTTAACATTTTTTTTTTATACCCAACTGGGATTTCGATGGGGAAAAGACATTAATTTGTAGGCCAGTAAAAGTAGGTTTTTGTTTTTTTTTTAAACTCAATTCTCGGAGGTGAAACAGTAACCGGATAAATGTACAGTATTATTTTTAGTTAACTTATTCAGCACACTGAGTAGAAACTGAAACCGATCCAGGTAAGAAAGTAGAATGTGTGCTGAATATCTGGAGAAAATGATTGTCAATTCGAGACTCACATCAATTGAGTTAAAAGGCTGGAAAAATGGTACTGTCGGTTTGAAAAGTCCTCACTAAGTTATGTCCATGTTTTAAAATTCATAGCTGTGCAAATTTTATCAGCTCAGTGTGGCGTTCTTTTAAAAAAAAAAAAAAAACTCTTCAGAGGTACTTCATATTACATGTATTATCTTTGTCGAAGCAAAATAATCTGGAAAACCGCGAGCAGACAACGCGGGCGTTTAGGCATGCTGCCGTGGTAAGTTTAGTTCAGTGCCTGGTCATGATGTCATGATGACACAGTTATGCCGAGAGATTGCATATAACTTTTTTTGGTGCACAGGGGATCTCAAGATCGTATATCTAGATGCTCTAAGATTGACCGTAGATAAATTAAAATATGATGGAATAACAGCAGTGCATGTGAGAGAAATATTTCTTCATAGTTTTAAGACGCCACAGAGAAGGAGAAAGGGTTTCGTTTTGAAGAGCTTTTTATGGGTTTAAAAAAAAAATCCCTTGAAAGGAAAATATGAATAGTTTGTTTAAATCGTGTGACGATGTTTCGTTCAGCAAAACGTAATATTATTGTCACATTTGCTGCGTTGTTCGTATTCCTGTGTGTCTTGCAGATTACAGCTGTGTAGGGTCGTAGCAGCTGAAACTAAAAATCAGCGATATATGGTGTCATAGTCCAAGATTTGTTGAGAATTGTGACCCAGTTAAAAATGTACCGAGTTAAGTAGACCAGGAACTACCGAAGTTTTACAGCTAGCGAGACAGGCGTCTTAAAGCACATAATCCGGTTGTCTTCCGTGGTCGAAGATTTTGATCTCCCTATTTTTGCCTCTTGTTGTTGTCATCACAAATCAGCAGTCTCTCCTCTTCCTGGGGCCTGTTCTATCGTTAAACTGTTACAGATTGTAATGGAGTGGAACGAATAAACACTGTTGGATTGGCTTTTGAGTTATTGTAACATAGAGTCTTAGGCCAGCTTGGTAAGTGAATGTTCGCGTTTTGCTTATACATGTATTAATGAAACAAGGAGGAATGGGCAACAAAATTAATAATTGATTTGTAAGTCTTGGCTAGTCAGATTGTCCCGTCGTGTTGTCTAGGGCCAACAAAACAGAACAAGCAAACAAATAAAGAAAAAAAAAACCCGGCGATTTGAAGATACTGAAGATAATGGGTGTGGATTCAGTCCATTTTAAACCGTACGCGTCTTTTCAGTGTATGAATTCTCTTCTGTATTATCAGTTTTACATCGTTCATGCATTGGATCCAGTCCTGTTGCCCGAATTCAGCAATGCCGTTCAGGTTTACCTAAACAACAATGCGATATTGTATGTATATCCCCCCCCTCTCCCTCACCCCACCCCCTCTTTCTCTCTCCCTCTCTCTCTGAGTCTGAGTGTGTGTCTGACAACATTTATACTATTATTGAAAAAGAAGTCAGAGGACGGGAGAAATGTGAGAAAGTCTCGGTCCTCAAGAGTTCAGAGCTTGCCAAATGTTCAGTGGGAGTGAACTGCCATGCCCAACATTTGAGGCCCAGGCGGGCCTTTGCACAAATAAAAGTGTCCTTGCTGGATAGGCTGGACAAACGGACAGCCAAGCCCAAATTGATCCTGTCGTCTCCGGGCCAGAATGTGTAGGAGTCCGAAATCTTAGCGTGATTCATCGTGTCCGCCAAGTTTTCAGTGCAGTTGGGTCATTTCTGTGTGGACTTCCAGTCCACCCATACCAGTGGTGCAAACCTTTAATGTCTGAGGGTACTGAAAAATAACAGCGGCGCCTTATTCGTATAGATTGCCAATTTTAGTTTTAATTTAATTTTTTTTTTTCCTTTTTTTTTTTTTTTTACACAGTTGCTTAACTCATTCTCCACTCCCAGGCGTGTGGGCCTCTGGATGCAGTCAGTTTTTGGACATAGACGAAATTTATTTTACTGAAAAACAATAACAACAACAACAACAAAACATAAAAATTTGTAAACTTTCGATGAAAATATCAGATTTGGAGTGGATATGACGTGCAGTGAAAGCATTCAAAGTCTAGGTCTCGTCAAATTTCGGTGCTAGGATCCGTTTTTCTTTTTACCGAAAGGCGCACCCTTTGCAAAGCCCATGCCTGTCTTCATGCACAGGAGCTCTTTATTTAATTCTTATTGACCTGGTCTTCGAATTTTGAATTAGGAATTAATCTCTTAAATCTGGAGGAACAAAAGATCGTATGCATTTTTTTTTTTAAATGTGTAAAGCATTGTTAGGCTAAAGCCTTGTAAATTTTTGCGGTTGCGCCAAGGAGATACAAGTAGATCGATTCAAAAGTGGCTGAAACTTCGAGTGGAAAAGCTATGGGCTGTTGGCAGGTCTCCAGAAAAGAAATTGGCAAGCAGTTGTTGTCATCAGGTCGTAAATTTGGAGGGTAGCGGGGATATCTGTGCAGAGCCAGGACTATATATGATTTAGTTAATTATATTGGGATGGTACTGAAAATTCGATTGCATACTCACAATTTGGTGTATAAATAAACAGTAGTAGTTTGATGAGCAGTGCATATGGATACTCGATTGTGTTTTTGATCTTGCTGTTTTTTACGGCTTCAGGTGCATATTATTTTAGACACACTATTCGCTAGCTGAGATCAAGAGGAAGGCCGCGGAACGTGGAGAAGAGCTAGAGAAAATGATGTGCAACGAAGCGGAAAGACTTGGAATAATGTCAAGAGGCTGGCCCATGATAGAGAGGGATGGAAAGTGTTTGTTGGTGGCCTATACCCTGATCCAGGGTGAGAAAGGCAATGATGATGATGATTCGCTAGCTGTCAATTTTTAGGTCCTCTGTCAATATTAGCTTGTCCTTACAGGGTATGTCATTGCCTGAACCCAACCTAGTGAACACTTCATTGCAAAGGTTGAAGCATTTTTGCTGTAGATGTAGATGTCACAGTGCAAATCCCCGGGAATGCAGTGCGTGGTTTATAAGCCTCATTTAAATTGCAAATGTTTCGAGTGTGTTGATCAGCTGCATTTACCTGTGCCGCCGAGACCCGATCCGTCATCATTACCTCCTGGGCTTCTCCATGACCCTGTCCCCCTTCTTTTTTTTTTCTTTTAATCTGTAACTGTAAGCCCCCGTCAACTTACGTGCATTGGACATAATTTCATGGGTGTTTAATAAAAATAGATTTTTAGAAATTAGAGTATGAGCAGAAATTTATAATTATGGTATCGGTGTGGACAGGGCGGTGTTTTTGGTTTTTTTGGGTGTCCTGCCCGGAATGATTGCTGTTTTCTTTTTTTCTTCTTCTGGTCTGTTTATCCCAGAGCCTACTGTATTCATTTTCTCAGCAGTTTTCTAGCAGGAATGATAACACCCACCCCTATGTATGTCCTCCATATTCGCGCGATTGAAACGAGTTATGTTGTATTGTTTTAACTATGTTTTATGCATGACGATGCCTGTGCTGGAACTTGGGTGAGGTCGAATTAACACCCGTGTACATTCCGCAAAGCTTTTAGTGCCCGGTGGTGCGTGCCAGACAGATTTTAAGGTATAGACGGAGCATGCGGCATGTGTTTGAATGAGATTATTATCTTTCTGCTTAGTTAAACATTTCATGAACTTGTGTCATTTCATTTTGAATTGGGGCGGGGGGGGGGTTAAGGGGTTGGGGGCGGCAGTAAATCTGTATTTACCCACTCACCTCCCACCCCAACTACGGAGCAAGTTCTGTATGTACTGTGTTATATTCCCATCCTCTGTTACAAGTATAGTCGGATTAGCCATAGTTTAGCTGTAACTTAAAGTGGTCAGGTGATTTAGTTTCATTGCATGTCATGCGCAGTAGCCTGAAAAAGGTGTGAAACGGTTCTTTAATAGGCCCAATGTTCGGAGCAAATACTTCACGTATCCCACCCTTAATGTTGAATGATGACTATTGTGTAACCATTATTTACTCAGAAAACGATATTCCTTTTTCCAGTGAACAGCGAGCAAAGAAGCAGCGCACAGGTTCCCTGTATTCAAAACTTTTATGTTATAGCCGTGCACCTCTCAAAAGCAGGAGTACTTTTTATGTCGTCTATCAAGTGTTATACACACATTATAAAAGGCCACCAGTACTGATTGCATAAGGAACCCTGCTGACGATTAACAAAGAGCTGAATTGCGCTTGTGATAGGATTTAGCGGCCCGCTATGGAGATATTGTGGAGGAAAAAAAACAAAAAACATGGATTGCGTCAGGAAGTCTGGAATGCGAGTGTTTGAATAAATGTGTACATGTTTGTCAAGGAGAGCCCGAGAGGACGAGGCCGTCACTGTGTCAGTGAAGGCGTGGTTCCCCTGACAGTTTGCTTAAATGTTGGGGGCGATGGTCAGATGATCCTGGCCTGTCCCTCGCATCGTGGCTTGTTTGCCGTGGTTACTAGGATCCCACACACCCCAGGGCATTTTTACCTCTTACACCACTCATGTTTTATATCTATCTGATCTAGGGCTGACGTCGGCATACTTGCATTAATATTCCCCCTTTCTCCACTCACTATCACTTTTCGGAGGGCTGATCCTATGTCATATTTTCAATACGTGTACTTGCACGGCGACCGAGAGTTCACGTTTTGAACGCAGTCGTTTTTTTAGGGGGGGGGGGGCAAATTGGACGCAAGCCATGATCACAGCGGTCTCTCCCATTGCCATGTGGACCCAAAGTTCAAGGGGGTCATTTTCAGACAATAGAAATTAAGCATGAAATTGGAGATGCACGCTCTTGATTGAAAATTACGCCGAGAAATAGGGACATCGGATTTTTTTTTTTAAAGAAGGGAAAAAAAAGGGGGGGGGTAGCCTGTTGTTTCTAGGCTTTTACCTTGCAGACTGCGATACTCCAAGCATTAATTCAGCTTGCCCCGACAGTTTGAGATGGGTACGCACATAAATGTCGAAGGATCGAGAGGTTGATTTGGACGACCACTTCGCCTAGGGGCGCGTATTTCTCCCTCCTGTATGTCATGTGGTGGACACTGGTAAATTTTGACATTATGATTGAGAAGACCTATCCATCTTTAACCCTTGGGGTGTGCATTTTTTGCTGTCCTTAAAATATATGGTGAAAACTACCAAATGAATCGCGCGGGGCATGCCAATACAAATGGCCCAGTGGTTTGAGCGTTATCTCAGGTGCGAGAGGTTCCAGGTTCACATCCCGAGCGGGTGGGAGTCAAGCTAAGGCCTCAAGGTATGTTTTAGGCATTTTCTTATCGGAAGCCTGATGTAGGCCTAAGGCTCTATCCCAGGGACCGAGAACTTACACAACAACCTTAAAAAAAAAAAAAAGAATTGTGGTATGCATTTTGCCTGGAAAAGGGGTCAGGAAAGTAAGGTAGAACAGCCAGTTATATTTTCTTGGGTCATAGTTCACGACAGAAAACAGGCATTTGTGAATTTTGGCATACTCTTGCAATGACACTGCCACATTGGCTGTAATATATGATTAGGTTAGCTAAAGAATAATCCCTGTACTTTTGTACAGGTTAGACGTAGCATTTTCCAAGCTGTTTATATACGGTTATCGCGTGTCGACGTTGGGACGCCTAAAGCCTTTGTACATGTAGTTTTGATGACCATTAATAGGAACAATTGTCCTCTGAGCGAGCTTTACCCACAGCATTACATGGTATGTAATTTATTACTGGCAGAGAATTCCTGGTTTCCCGACTTTTATCACGTTGATGAACACGTGATTTTGATCTATGAGATGAATGGTTTTGTTTTGTTTTTTTATTCTAAGTGCAGATGACACGCGAGAATGAAGGTTAACAATGCCTGGTCCATGCACTTTTTATGGCTATGTCAGTGTGTTCATACTTCACTGGGGTCTTTATGTCTAATTTGCATAATATAATGCAGCCGTGAGAGGGGTTTGATAGAAGGAATTCTGAAAAGGAATTAACTGCTAATGAAAGTATCCTCCCGAATAGACAGCATTACTGTGAAGTATAGGTTAATCATGTATCAAATAAATATGGATTTCACGCATATATATAATTATACGAGGGAACCTATCCCAGTCGATCAGTGAAAGAATTATTTTATTTTCTGACGATCCGCAGAGCAGCTAGTCCTTCATTACCAAGGCTGAAATCCACAAGTTAATTTAAAGATTTTAAAGATATTTACAAAATTCATTCTAGATTTATACCAAACTCTTTCTGTATACTGTACAAATAAAAATATTTTGCACTACATGTATTTAGGTTTTTATTTGTGAAATTTTGATTGACCAAGTTCTAAAAATCATTCTACAGAAACTGAAATGCTCAAAGTGGTCGATATGAGATGTGAAATGCAGTGAAAATGCATGGAGTAGTATCTGTGCTGTAATCTGCCAACACACACGGACGAAATTCCAATGTTCTTAATAATATGCCTTTCGTCGACTAGTGTTTACTCGCCCCCTCATTTTTCACCGTACACTCCGCGGAATAATCACATACCATCGACCGTACCGCCGCGCTATGGATATTGAGTTTTAGACAGTATTCACCAGAAACAAAACTTTACAGGAGCCACAAGTAATCATTTAATTTGACGTTTTGTCACATTTTCATTTTGTGATGACCAGAAGAAACTCTTATTAGTCGAACAAAATGATTATAACCAGACAGAAAGATTGAGCACGTTTCTGTCTATATTATGTATTTTTTGTACACAATGTTGAGAGTGAATCTAGCTAGATTTGGATACGCCAGGGGTGGCCAAAGGGCTCGCGAACCACATGCGGCTCTTTGACCTTCAATACGCGGCTCGTTGAAGTATCATGTCAATTGAGCTCTTTTTTCATCACAGTTAATATTAAAGAAATAAGAAAAAAATTCAAGTTTCTCTGTATTATTTGTTGGGTGTGAACTGAGACCCCACTGGTTTGAAACGTGAGTTTAAATGTTCATGGCTAGTAAGTTTTACTTTTTTCCCCCTCCGTCCACACAGATTTGTTCACAGTCGACCATTCTATAAAAGTTGTACAAGCCTATTTTATCACTGGGTGAAGTGATTTAGCTCTCTTATTTCTTGTACAAGCCCAGGCATAAAGAACATGGTCCTATCTTGTCAGAATCATTTACTTATGGCATTTTCTTTTCTTAGACGCCCTCACAGTTTATTGCCATATTTACAGGGTTCACACAGGTACTTAAAAGTCCTTAATTTTCATAAAAGAAAAAATAAGTACTCAAAAAGTCCTTAAATTCTGAAAATGATGCCAAAGTCCTTAAAAAGTCCTTAAAATTTGTGTTTTAGTTGAAACCTTTGAGATTCAAATCCTCCAATTGCGCACTGGATAATTGGTATTTGAAATAACTGAACTTTTCAGAGTGAATTTACCATATTTGAACTTGGATACGGAAACATTCCGTTTCGATGAGCACTGCATACCACTTGTATAGTTGTAATATTTCTTGATCACAGGCACACAGGTCCTTAGTTTGTTTACTGTGAGTCCTTAGGAAGTCCTTAAAAAGTCTTAAAATTAGTTTTCAAGACTTGGTATGAACCTGTTAATTTAATACGTTCAATATAGACAAAGCAAAACAACCACCAGACAAATCTATTTTAAAACATTGGGGTATTTACGTGTACTTTGTAATTACTATAACTAATAAAATTTACGGTTTAAAAATCTGCCTGCGTGAGTGAATATTAG
This sequence comes from Onchidella celtica, assembly GCA_963931925.1. NCBI lineage: Eukaryota > Metazoa > Mollusca > Gastropoda > Systellommatophora > Onchidiidae > Onchidella > Onchidella celtica. The sequence continues at coordinate 109,230,498 of OZ007567.1, read as the reverse complement.
TGCATATTCATTCATGATTGACCCTGCCGGTAGGCGTTGGCCATTACGACTCTCCATCTCTCGCGATCTTCCGTAGCCCAATTTAGTGCCTATACGTATTTCTTAATATTTGTATGATTTTTTTTTAAAACAAAACGTGTAACAGTAAAAACATACTGTGTAAATGTTCATATCATTTTGGCTCTCGAACACGAAGTTTTTCGTATGTAGCTCTTACATCAAGCAAGTTTGGCCGCCATGCCACCCCTACTATATATTCAGTCTCTTTCGGTATTACGGCAGGGTAGCAAATAAGGTTGAATCACGTGCAAGAAAAAGGCGCACACATTGGCGGTGTGGGGGCAGGTTTTGGATGGCTGACTCTGTCTTTTTTCTGTTTTTTTTTTTTTCAATTTTATTTTTATCTTGTCACGGATGGGCGAGGACTCGGTTGATGGGGAATGTTTTGTGCCCATGAAAGGGAAAAACAGACGTCACACAGATGGAAAAACAGTGAAGCTAGGCTAAGAAATGTTTAGGGCATAGTTTTGATTTCAAACAGGAGTTACAGTAATTTTGGCGTGAACATTTATTGTTGTGCAGTGTTAGGAACGAAGGAGGTAAAAATAACCTGAAATCAACAACAACAATTATTGATGACGCCATGATCCAGTTGTTGAACTTTAGGGCCATCAACGGATAAATTTATACACTGAACATGTAACTACATGTAACACCGGCGGTCGGCTGTGGCTTACGATCCAACCCTTTTGCGGAAAGCACGTTTGATCCGTGTAAGTCACATATTTGCCCCGCCACCGCTCTACTAACGGAAGGATGTTAACACAAAAGACAAGAGGAGTGGTCAGTAACCTGGGCTCGAGTATTATGCCCGAATGAATAGAATAGTGGAGTAGACAAAAAAAAAACACACAACTTATATCGGTGCGCCCGATAATGAAAACAGGAACTATAAAGTGTGTCAAACGCTGTCAACAACTCGTTGTCGATCTCACATAATGGCGTATCGATTTATTTGGTGGTTACGAGTTACGGCTACGTTATCATTGCTCGTGGTGAGACCTGTATAGATAGAATGCGCACGACGTCATAGAGTGTTTTTGTTTTGTTCTTCCGCCAAACAACATGGCGGGTGGATCGACTGACGAGTGTAACTTCGAGATAAAAAAAAAAAAAAGCGGTTAAAATGCCTGCTGGTTGCATGGCAGTTGACAGTTATGACAGGGGTGGAAAGGATGGATCCAAGCTGGTCAGATTCCCTACCATCCGTGTAAACAAAGGAAAGGAAGTGAAAGAATTGACCCAAACGTCTCCCATATGCGTATACATGCGTGTCATTGTTTACAGTAGTGAACTTTTTTTAAAACTCGCCGCCGATTGGTTCGCGACGCCTGAAGTGCTCACTGTGCAAATATCAGCTAACGAATCAAACTCAATGCCACCATCGCCATGGTGAAGCGTGGGTCCGGGCGGTCCGGACAGACAAGATGGTGGATATGTGCGTTCTACCTATTTTCACAAAGTCACGTAGCGCGCGACCCCCTTAAAGCTGGGTTCTCATGTATACGGAAACAGAAACGTCAAAAAGCCTGCAAGTAGTGAATTAGAAAGCACATTTCCTTACACATGGAAACACTATCTCTTTTTACTATACAAGTATTGAACCCGCGAAATTCGCGGGGGGGGGGGGGGGGAGTGAAAAGTGTTGTGAGTAGGTCTGGGGGTGGCTGCAATGGGGGGAGACCACGAATGTTATGGATGGACTCGGAAGCACGGTTTAAAATTTGGGGAACCGGACGTTGAGATCGCACGGTGGACCGCAAATTCAGTGACGTCATGCCACATCAAAACTCACGCCCGGATGGTATTTATTTGGAACAAATGCAAATTTGCGTAGTTCAAAAAAATACTTACGGAGAGTGTTCAGCAATGAGTGTAGCAAGGAATCAACTTCAGACCAAAAGAAATTTGTATGCAAAATTTGAGCTCGATTGGGGCACAGATAGCCGAGCTACGGCTTTTACAAAAAAAGCGAGTTTTTTTTTTATAATAGATGATGGATTTTTTGCCGTTTCGTTTTCCGTACACATGAGAACACAGCTTTAGAGAAATTCTATTTTTAAGCAAAAGACATTTTTGCCAGTTGCAGGTTTGCACATGAAACCTCCCACTTACCAACACGTTGATAAGTTCTCCCGTAAAATGGGAAAGTAGTTGATGCTCTAGAGCATGAGATGGAGGACAAACTGTTTTCAGGACATCGTTGATATAAAATGCATTGTTTATAGCTGTTTGCAAAACAGATGAGCTATAGGCCCTCTTTCGACAAAAGAAATAGACGGACACTGTCTAGTGACCTGTCTCTACACCTATTATACATGTGCCTCTTCGGAGAGCCCTGCATGGAGGAGTGGTGATAGACAAAAACTGAATCCGATACCGCAAGTTGTGAACAATTAGTCTATTGTTGTCACGGACGTCTCTAATGAACACGTCCCCCATGTCAATAATTAGCCCAACTGATAATGTATCGCTGGCATTAATTGCTGCTTTCATGGCCATTTTTATGGCCCCGACATTGATGGTTGTTTAATCAGACACCTGGATCAGTAATTACACCACCACAATTAGATAGGACAACACGTCTTTATTCGCCCCTAAATACATGTAACCGGTCTGGTAGGCCATAGTCGTCTGTGCTGAGTTGGGCATTCAACATTTTTAGTGCACGTCTCGCTTGTTTCTGTCATTATGTAACTTCCTCCTCCTCCTCCCGTATTTCCTCCTCTTTTGCACCCCCCCCCCTTAAATTTCTTCTGAAACCGGAGCTCAGAATCTTATCTTTTTACTTGTCTGTCAATGGTGTCATCTGGTTCAACTCACTCTGTCACCGCTTTATCCCAGAGATAAATATTGTACCCAAAAATGCCTAGCAAAGAATGTGTCTGAGAGCTTTGGAGGCACAAGTAAAACCAGCTGCAGTATGAACACTAAATAGACTCTGGTCTGAGAGATCAGAACTTCGGCTACAATTGGTGTTTTGTGCTAGCCTCCATGTAGGTGTGAGAAACCGCATTCACGCCTTCCTGTTCTTGCATTAGTATTGTGGGCGTCTTTAAGGAAATTCCATTCCATTCCGGTCACTCGTGAACAAAATATATTTAAAAAAAAAAAGAAAATCTTGAAGAACTGGAGAGAGAGAGAGAATACAAAAATGATTTTCTCTCTTTCTTTATTTATTTCCTTTGGTCTGTCTGTCAGTCTTAGGTGGTATACCTTGAACCTTAGTTATTCAATGCTGAATTACTAAATTACGATTGCCGTACTAAAAGTAATAATATCAATAACAAACTACACGTTTAACGATGATAATAATAATGAGCCAACAATTTTATTTTTTTTTAACCGTAACAGACCATTATTTCTGTATTACATTTGACCCGATCCTGCTTACGGCTTATTGGGAGGTTATTTTTAACCGTTTTATTTTTAGTTTTTTGCATTATCATGTCGTGGTGGGGGTGGGGTGGGGCTTGCAGTGGTGGTCGTAGCCGGAACGACATTGAAGAGATAGCTCCCTTGAGTGACATCCCAGTGTTTTGCTAGTGTAGTCCCTCTTGCCGTTTAGTTTTTGCAACCCAGTGGTTCAAGAAAGGGACGGGAATGGGAGATGAAGGGACGAGAACTGGGTGAAAGTGCAATGTAAATAAATTTTTGTTGAAACTTAAATGAAAGGCTTTCGTGTCATCCACCAGCGTTGCAAGAGATAAAAATCTTATCATCAGAAGTCGCCGTGCCTCAGCTGATTTTATTTTGGAATACGTGTGGGTGAAAAGAATCCGGGTCAGCCCCTGAATCCCGTCCTTTTCAGTAGATACTGCAGCGGATTGGCTGCCACTTATCTACGTCAGAAGTTCGTAATAACGAACGATGCCAACTATCCGGTTCAGCGTCAAGACCAGTCCATTCGCGACTTTGCACAACGGTATGACATTAAATCTGTGACATTTTAATTTCTATTTTTACATCTAGCAGTGACCAATTTTATATTCCCTGGTGTTTACCCTCGCTGGACACGTCGATGAAGTAAACCATTGTTTGTTTAAATTGTTCTCTAGCGCTGTGCACTAGGACTGGGAGCTACTGTGAAACGACGGGGAGTTGACAGGTGAGAAGGCGTGCGCTTGTGACTTCATCTACCTGTGGTGTTGGGCCTGTTCATTTTAGGACACGACGTCTCTGTGACTAGGCAAGTGCCTGCTATTCCGATTCAATGTGACACACATTTTAGTTTTGGGAGGATAGTCGTAGATTCACCAATACGTTTGAGACTGAACTATCCGTGAGGGAAGGATTATCCTGCTTATTTGTTTCCATCAGGAAAAAGGACAACTTTTGGGTCCGTTACAGAAACGTGAACTTATCAGTATAGTGTCCTATAGGTGAGTAAGCTATGACTCTGCTACATTACTTTACTAGAGCAGCTTCAGCGATACTTGAATTAACAAGTTTTGCTAAGAAGTAACCTTAATTCTTCCACAACTACTCTCAGTGTTAGTCGAAACATTTCTGGAATCTGCTTGGTTGAATTTGACTTCCGCAGAAAGTTCCATATATACCAGGCTATATCCGTTAAACTGTGTATGTAAGTAACTGTCTACGAAGATTCCACACCTACTGTCAACATTAAAATCAAATATTTCGTGTGTCTGTTCAGTTGAATTGGATTTCCGCCGAAAGTTCTATGTAGACCCCTTAACTGAGCTTGTCGATTACACCACGGAGTAACAACAGAGGTGTTTTTATCTGACCTCTCTTTATTTAATGCCATCGAGCTGTACATGTATTGAATGCTGTCTGTGTCATGGTCGAGCTGATGAGAAACTGGAAATGGTTTGAAAAGAAAAAGCTGAAAGGAGTGTTTCTATTAAAACGTGTAAACAGCTTGTTATTGCACGTTTCTTTATCATAGCTATGGTTGACCTTAGTGTATTTGGGAATTCGGAGACTGAGATGACACCGACATTTGTGTGTACCTCATGGTCATAGGCAGTAATATTTGTTATCAGTTGCTCATGTACTCTATTGCGTCTGTGGTAAAATTTAATGTTGGTATTGGATCATTTTAAAGGAAATAAACATTCTTGTGATGAATGGTCGGCGAGATTTCTTCATGGGTTTGGGGAGAGCAGAGAAAGCTCAGTTATAATAAAATAACATCCAACTTCCTGAACCGGTCACGGCGAATGAATGGAAGGAGTGCCCTAATAGATAAATGACTAACGACAGGGAAATATCAAATCCTTTTTATTTTTTTTTAACCGTAACAGGATTTTTGTGCCTGCCACTCATTTATTTTTCTTTAGGGACTGTTTTCATCTTTTAAAAATTATTTACACGTACAAGGGTGTCTTGGAATAGTTTGAATATAATACATGTGTTATAGACCTACGGTATTCATCTCAGTTGAATCACGTGCGAGTTTCAGCTACTTTCAGCAACAGTAAAGAACGTATCAAGTGATCTTGTCATCTGCAGTGACGATTTTGCTTGATATATATTATAAGAACCCGTCGATTGTCATATACAGTACAGTGTTTCTTAACCATTTTTGTCCCACGCCCCAATTCAAGTGTCTTTACACCACCACGGTCGGACAAAGTTAGTATACATTCTGTACAAAAAGAATTTCTGCACAGTTGAGGTTAAATACACAATGAAATTAAGATTTCTAGTTAAAAACCCTGCGCCCCATTCTGAAGTCCCACGCCCAACCAAAATATTGCGAGGGTCCACCTTGAGAAACACTGATGTAACGATTTTATCACATTATTGTACAGCCCAACATTCCGCACTGGTAGTATAACGATGCTGTGTAAGTAAGTGAATATTGTGACTAGCCAGGAAAAGCAAGTCATTCTTGATCTTAATGGGAAAATGAACTTAATCACTGATGCATGCAGTCAGCCTCGGGAGTTGGAAGTCTTCCTGGACCAAGTTTAAGTACCCCTTGCTCTTAATATGTAGTCCCCGTTTCACATAGGGGCACCCGTAACTCATGCGTCTGCAGATTACTTTTACTAATAGCTTTCTCTTCTCCCCCCTCCCATCTCCAGCATACTCACAGTGGAAATTACTCCCCCCCCCCCTCTCTCTCTCTTTCTCTCTCTTTCTCTCTCTCTCTCTCTCTCTCTCTCTCTCTCTCCTCTCTCTCTCTGCGCGGCACATAACTTTTCTTTCTCATAATGTTAGGCGCTCACTAATTAGAAATTGTATAACTTTCACATTTTACTAGCTGAGGTCCCCGGCCAGGCCGGGATAAATCGGTTTGAATATTGGTTTCAGTTCTGGGTGGTTATTACGGACCTGCTTCATCTGGCCTGTTCCTATTTGTTTATTTTATTTTTGTTTGTTTGTTTTTAAATAAGTCGTACTGCTCTGCCTTTGTAAGTTGACACCCTGCGCATCCCGTACAACAGTATGATTTGCGCACGGGTTAGTGTGTTTGATAGTAATCACATCGCAGGAAATGATAACGAAACCTTAAAATGGCGAACCATGACTCGAAATAGATCTAAATGATGGCGATACAATACATTTCCAATAAAAAAAACTACACCGATTTGAGACTTCTATTAAAAACTGTGCACCCTTACATCCATTCTGATGCACCATATAAAATTTGAAGTCTGAGTGTTGAGTGGTTCAGAAGCCTTTTGCAACGAAAAATCTCAAGTCCACAAATATATATATAGTATAGATGAACATCCTAGTGATCATGATCGGAACGCAGTCGCATTTAGTTCATCCCAGGATTAGAAATTGTGTAATAGACATAATTGTGGTTCATTATCTTCTGCATAGGTCAACTTTTTCTTCTCCAACTGCCTGTCCATCCTCTCTCTGTTAACTTTCTCTTGTCTCGGTGAATTGTTAAGTTTTTCATGTCCTCTGTCACCTGGTTTTCTCGGTCTTTTGTTTTCACGTTCTTTTTTCATTTTTCTAACACTTTCCTTCTTGCCTGCCTATAGATCTACCTGGTTTTGTGACCACGCCAGAGCCCCAATAATGCCCCAGACCGGGGCTGACAGGTTGCGCCACCCTCTATAGGTTCTCACAGGGACGCTAGGGCAAACCTTACCTGCCTTTAATGGCTAAGCAAGAGGACAGTGTTTGCTTCATGCAAGGTCCATCTCTTGGTCACTCTTTCCAATCTTGTCGTGTATAATCGTCCCAAGTGGACACTCCAACGGAGCTGGAGAACTGACAGACATGTGTACTTTTCACTGGTCTTTGCCAAACCAAATATTAGACAATCCTCGAAGTTTGTCGCTAAATTTGGAGCATGTTCAAAGTTGCATGCCAGGGCAATATTCTTGTCCCCCCTTTCTTTTGTTAGTTGTCCGTTCGTTCTTGTTGAAAAACAGAAGAAAATGTCACTTCAATGAGGTCAGTAGGTATCACGGTGTCCAGAAAAGAAAAGAAACCACTGGAGCAGATAATCCTCTTGCAATATCTGATCTGACCTAGTAATCCACCCAATTTAAAGCCGGTCTGTCTATGCCTAGCATTGTGACATACACTGTAAATAGATCTCAGCATCTTAAGGTTAGATCAAGGATCCGCTTATCGAACAACAATCAAAAAGAAAAAAAATGGAAATTAATATGCGGGGCCAGCTGAAGTAGTGAATCCGGGTAGTGACGTTGACACTTTTGCAAATGGCATGTGATCAGGAGTGGATCATGTTGTATCTTGGCACATGTTCCTTTGTAAAGTACGATAAAACAACATAAAATGAAATGAAGTGAAAAAAACAACAACAACGCCCGAGTTATTTTGAAATCCAAGCAACCGGTCCAGCTCGTTGCATTGAACTGTTGGAGCAACCAGGGAATGGGGAAATGGCCTTCTTGACCAAATCGAAAGAACACCAGGAGTGTGTAAAAAGACTCAGAACTAAAGAAAACAGACACAGTGTAATGGGGAAGCTCAGACTAGAGCTTCCAGTCTCCACAATAGTATTGAAACTCCATAAAATAATGTCTATTACACATATAAAAAAAAAACTAGTTGGGAAAGTAAGGGCAGAGAATTTTGAAAACAATTAGCATTAGGTGTGTTTTTCAGAAAATGCGTCCTCGCCGCCCCCCCCCCCCCTAGTTATTCTTCCTCCACCCCTCCCCTTTTGTTATGTTTCTACATCAGCTTTGTATGTGCTGTCTGGCCAGCACGGAAGTCTGCGTTTTGAACTGATTTTGGGGGATGATAAAATATGAATTTAGAGCGTGAGTGAATTAAATAATCTTATTGCGTTTCCCTTGTAGGAGCCCCTTTTCATGACACTTTTAAGTTGTCGCCTTTCATAGCATGGCTGCCAGCGAAATGTTTTCCTTTTGTCTTACTTTTCGGAAAAATATCAATTGGAAATGTATTTCTGTGTTTTGGTCGATCTCATTACGTTAATATCAAGCAGTCTAGGTTGCAATTCAATTTGTAACTACATCTATAAAATAGATATCTTCCATAAATTAGTTCCTGTTTATCTCGTTATCAATATAATATAATTATCAGGTTAATTCCACAGAGCTGGACTGTTGAGTGTTAACATGGAGGAGATCTGTGGTCGATGTAAAATTGCATAATATTATATTCTCTGGCTGTCCTGTCTGTCTCGCTGAAACGGACAAGCATTCGATTGTGGCTGTCAGTCATGACATTACAGGGACCTTGTTTCGAGGTGACCGAATTTTTATGCTGTTTCCGAAAAACTATTTGTCAGCAATGTGTGGACAGCGTCAGCTCACACCTGTCATTGATTTTACGTGTACTTGTTATGGCGAACGAAACCGTGGAGAAAATTGTTGTTCCGGTGTTGGTTTTATTTCTAGAGAGCCATCATACCTCTTGTGTCTCTTTGGTGACACCCAAAAAGAAAGAAAGAAAAAAGCAAAAAAACAAACGAACAGACCCAGCAAAATGACTCAACGAGCGTGCCGTGGTCAGCTTACGATCTACAGTCAAATGTTAACCATAATTATTGAAATGTCAACGATAGTTTCTGTGTAATGTTTACCTTGCATAATATCTTTTCACTTGGAACACCCCCCCCCCCCCCTTTAAAAAAAAATTTATGTCTCCATAACTTTAAATGCCAAAATGCCAAGTTGGCGAAAGTAAATCAGAGTTGGAACCAAAAAAAAAAAAAATCGGAGAAAGAGCTGTCAGGAATGCAAACTTTCGTGGAAAAGAAACAACGAAACTTTCAGAGCTTTTGTCAGCCGACCTCAGATTTTCCAGAAAAATTCATACCTAATAGATTTTCCATGTCTGCATGTACTGGCTTGACTAGTTGAGCTCCGATGTTTGTTGGTTATTGTTACAAATATGGTGTTTTTCTAGAAGGAAATAGACATCTTAGAACTTTCTTCCATGAAATCATAAACAGTTTAGAATTTCTTCGAGAGCGTCATAGACATTTAAGAATTTCCCCCGAAGGTTTTACTTCCCGCTTGGCCTCAGATTATTATTATTATTACATGTATTATTTAACATTAAGGGTACCGGAAACATGAAGAACTTTCATGTAGATCTGTTTATCCATTTTAGAAAACGTGCTTGCAAAATCTGTAATTTCAGTCGTATAGTGTTTTATTTAATTTAATGACATTTTTTTGAAGGTAATGTAGCTGTATTAAAATTCTAGGTTCGAAGACCTTTTGTGTATTTTACACCCGGCAGCAGCAAGGCAGCATGATCACGATATCTCGCATCATTCTTGCATAGCTAAGATCAGAAAGGCCTAGGTAGATGAAGTTTGAAGACCTCTCAAAGACAACATTAATTAGACAGTACAGTATTTTGACCACACTCTGAATATGCTGTGGTAGTTAATACCAAATCAAAGACGACCAAACTTGATCTGTCTCACTTATTACATACTTTCTATGGTATTTTCCACCTCTTCCCTTCTAAACCCCTTCAACACTCGATCACAGAGGGGCATCTCAGTAGTGGATGAAAGAGCCTGTTTGGAGCTAAGGACCAGTGGATTAATTATTTTTTTAAAATATATAATAATACCCTGCATTATAACGCGTTTGCTGACCTGTGTGGAACGATTGTTGCGCTGTTGACATTTCATTCATGCTGTTTGATGGATGGGTTCTGGGATTGTTGTCAGGTCTAGATTAGTGAGTTAAGTGGATGTTGTTGTTTTATCAATTAGTGCAGTTTAAAGTGAAAGGGGCCATGGGAAATTTCATCAAGGTCCTTGTGGATTTTTTATTTAGTATTTTCTTGTTGTCATTGTTGTTATTGTGGTCTTTTGTCCACGATATCATTATTACAATTTTATTTTTTGTTGTTGCTGTTTTAGCAGTAGACATTGGCACATGGGCTTTTTTATAAAACGACACTGGACGATGCAGTTTCTTTGAAAATTAGTTTCTAAATCTCTTCTTCTGTCCCCCCACTCCCATTTCCCCCTTTTTGGGCCTTGAAGACCTTTATTCCACCCCGTTCACACCCCCTCCCCCCAGCGTTACTCATTCGCAGAGTGGTTCCGGCGTTTTAATGTTAGCTTTCAAGATACTCGTCATTTCCAGGAATGGGAATTTCTGGTAAAATACGCCAAAATAAAGGAATCTTGTATCAGTTCTCTTAGCAACTATCAGATTTCATTTTTTGTTTTGTTTTTTGGAAATCTGTATGATGAATAGAGAGCATTGAAATTAATTTGTACAGATTGGTCAGGTTTCTCGTAAGTGAGATTTTCTCAGACAGTCCCTCGATTCAGGGAAACGCTCTTGCATTCAAGCTTACGGACACACGTCATACATGGGCTTGCTGTGAGAGGGAAGTTGTCGGAGTACTCAAGTAAAAATACAAAAACAAAGAGCATTTGTGTTGGAGGGTTTGGGGGGGGGGGGTATATATGGGTGACGTCTCAGAATCTGGGATTTTGGTCACAGAAGGGCACATATTTCCTGGGAAAAAAATTAATAAGGTGATGATGATCTGATAATATTTCCTTTACATTTCTGGTGAGAGATTGGCTAGAATCTGTATACTGTAGTTCTCTGTGTAGACTTGTACCGCTGCAGATGTATCATTATACATGTTTTCTGTTACTCTTGTCAATTTGATTTTTTTTTTAAAACGTAACTGTTAATAAATAAAGAGTATATTATCATAAGTATACAGTAAGTTTTGAAATGATTGAAGCATGTTTTTGGTCACCAAGACATTCGTGAGTTAAATTTTTTTTTTCTTTCTTTTTAAATGAAAAATGTGCAGAAAAACGAGGGTACTTGGTAGTCACGTTTGTCGTTACTCTCCATATTTGTTACGTACATTAAAAAATATATATCTTTTGTTTTTGCCACATTTCAACTGTGTGCCAAATGGCACGGCAACCACACAACTTCTCTTGTAAATATGGCAATTTTTAAAAATGATTGCTTGATGCATTTCTAGCACGGAGCATGATCAGGCAGATTTTGACCAGGCCAGGAGCCCAGAGGGATATTCTAAGTATTCGAAAATGTGTATCCTGCCATGTGTCACTTATAATTACCATTGCATCGTTCTCAGTGCATAAGTGTCATAGTTCGATTGGTTGGAGAGAGATAGAGAAGTTCAAAGACCTACTGATCTGTAGAAGATCCCATCATCTCGCGGAAAGTCTCATTGACGTCACAAAATCAGGTCATGACCCCGCCCATTTTTTACACGGGAGAACGGAGAAGTAAACAGCTGCATAAGTAATAATTCACGCGGAGAACCGAATGTCAGGAAAGGATCGGACAAAAATTTGTTAATAGATATTATGTCAAGCATGGAGAGCCCACTCACAAAACTTAAATGATGTTAAATGGACCCAGCAGCGAAAGCAAAAAGCACACACCGCGTCATCGACCGAGATAATGAGAAAACAATAAAAAGTGCATTGTTTATGAAACAAATCTGAGGTGTTTCACCTTTCAGACCGCATTATTGCCATTCACCGATGAGAATTGAATAACTCGAGAGCTAAAACAAAACGTGCATAAAAATGCTGTATCCAAGACAGTTAGGGGTGAATTTTGTTTCTGTTGACTGACATCAAAGCTCTGTTCTGTACCAGCTCAACTCTGTGTGGTTTTTAGAAAACTGCCGTGATACGGGCAAAAAAACATTTTATTCCTTGTTAGCAAATTCACTTCTTTACATCATTTTGCAGCATAAAATGTACTTTTATCTGTTCAGTATGGATTCTAATTGTATGCAATAGTTTCCTTTGGTCACCACCAAGTAGCAAATGATCAGAGGATAAAGAGGGACGCAGCGTGAAATATCGTACATTGTACAGTTTGTGTCTATCGTAAATTGTTCGATTTGGCCAATTTGGGCGGTCGGTCTTTTCCCATAATACAACAGAAAAGGGACCACGTGTAAAATCTGTAGCCTACACTTCTTTTTTGGCATTTTTGACACTCCCCATTGTCCCACGCCGGAGATCTTTGTTTTAGGAAGGTCGCTGCCCGTTAGAATTTACACCTCAACACTCCACTCCCGCCCCCCGACCCGTGTTTTCTTTTATATTTGTTCGGTATTCACACACACACCGTCCCCACCTGTACAGCTTAATGCTACTGGAATGTTGTAAGTCGATGATAAGGCCTTGATATTCGAAAACTTTAAAAGGAATTTTGCAGCGTAGGTCTACATTATAGATAGCCCCAAATCGGGGAGCTTATAGGAGATGGTGCTGATTTATTCAGAACTCTGTCATGTTAAAATGAGCAACTCAGTCTGTCGTAAAATAGAGCCAGTACAAAAGTCCAGACCCGATTTTTGCAAGTAGAGACGCGTTTGGCCTCTCAAGTAAACTGGAGAATTTCTTTCGTTAATGGAGGAGAGTACAAGGAGGTGGCGATAAGCCGATTGCATTATCATAATTAAACATTTCAGACACCGGATGGCCACTGTGAAGGTGTCTAAAATGGAATATAGGTCTATCTGTCTGTCTGCATTAAATTTATGAGTACTTTCTAACTGTCGACTTCACTGTGTCAGATTTGCGGACGTCATCGGCATGCGTTTTTTTTTTTTACCAACTGTAAATTTTGAATTTATTGGACGGTGTCTTCCCTTCCATCTCTCTCTTTCTCTTTCATTGTCATTATTTCTGTCTCTGTCTCTCTCCCAGTCTTCATGCACGTTTCCATCCATGGACAGCCGGTCTTCCCCTTCTCTCTTTGCACCACTATCCCACTGCCGTCTCTGTACCGTCACAACCTATTTCGCACGTACGATGAAGGGCTCTCCACCCGATCCCCATCTCGTTGGAGGACGACCTGCCTGTACCGTACCCGTACCATACCACTACCCTGCCTTGCAGGTTTACTGTCGCCCGGTGAAGCAATCGGACAAAAGACTAGGAATACGTACAGCGAGGTAGATAAAACTTGACGTGCCTCGCTATAACGCTTTTGTACGTGACTTTAAAGCCGTCGTTCTGGAGTGTCATAAATTCCTGGTTGTCCTTAGGTGTCAAAGTTCAGCGTTGTTATAGGCGTGTATAGGGCGTATCATATAGGTCAGGCCTTTAGCATTTTCTTTCTTTTGGTAGTACATACAACACACCAGTCTTGCAAATTCGTTAATACAACTTACACCATTTTGAGGCAAGTCTTTCTTCTATTAAAGGGAACTATGTCAGGCGCTATCGAAACATTTGCCACATCCTATAATGCAATGGCTACAACCTTTGCATCAGGAAATAGGATCGGCATGTTATCAAATGCGCACTTGCAAGCTGTCATGAATCCATCTTGGGTTATAGACTGCTTTATGGTGTTTGTATGTTATAATTATTGTGTTTATTTTGTGATTGGGAAAACAATATGGTATTTGACTTTACAAGGATTTTGTGATTGGGAAAACAATATGGTATTTGACTTTACAAGGGAGTTCTTACAAAGGTTTGGTGTTCAAATGGAGGGAAGAATTTAGTTAAATCAATTATTTATCTCATCAAATCGATCACTATACCTGTTCTGAATTACGATGTTAAAGAATGCAATGCCTAAAGTAGACATGCTTTGGACACAGGGAAACATCCTGGTGGGTAAGGTCAGTGAAGAAGTGGATAGGGATTGGTTGGCCATTAGGGGATAATTATACTGACAGTGTTATCAGTTCCATATAAAGCTCTGCCCTTTCACATTGTTCAGGAATGACACAGGGTGATGTAAGGTTTATATATGTAGTTGTTTTGTTGTCTCCTTGACTTGAGATCAAAGGCTAAACTGGGTGCAGAGTTTGCCTTTCCCACTAGTTGTTATACTTTTTAACATTTTGATAAGTTATATTTACTTATTTGTGGCTGGTGGGCAGGGAAAATAACAACACAAATTGTATTACTGACATTGAAGTTCCGAGGTTTTGCTTTTAGAGAAATATTCATACACCCAGGATGGAAAGAGTGAAATTGATGATGACTCCCCAGAGTGATTCCCAGCATTTGATAAATTCAATAATTATTAAAGCTACCAAACATGCTATTTCTTTCATTTTTGTTATTAGATGTGAGTAAAAAACAACATGGTTACTTGGTCAGAATGTTTAACTCTTTGTGTGCCAAATATCGGTTCTTCCGCTGGTCACGTTTGTGCCAGCCACCAATGTATTGGTGCACAAAAATGCTAGGCTATTTTGTGTCGAAAAAAGAAAGTCGGCTTCTATTAATAGATGTTGCTGTGGTTAGTCTTCCTTCATTTCCCCCGTTAGTTTCTTCCTATATAGGCAAACATGGAAAAATTCAGGGCACACAGAGTTAATTCATAATACATGTCCTGTATTTTAATGTTTGTTCTCTTCTTTTGTTGCAGGTACATAAAGAAGTGCTTGGGTGACCCCAAAACTGCACAGAGATACACCTTTTTTTACACTATTGAGTTCCTCACCAACCTGTCAAAATTCCGTCACCAACCTCACCCACCACCATGTCAACCACACCATCAGGTGGGTCGGCAGTCTACCCAAACATCGATGAATCCCCACATGCTGACAAGGCATCTCACAATTCAGACAGCTCAGATGACAGTGGGATGATCGATTGGAAAGACTCCAGGGTAAGTCTGGGCATGAGAGCTATTTCACATTTACTGTCTGTGATGAAAAAAAACAACAACTAATTGTAAGCTTTTTAAACAGAAATAAATTAATGTGCATAGTTCTTTGTCCTACCCGAGTCACAAAAAACTATGATATAAACTGAGACAAATGGAGCAAAAAGTGCTTTTGATGCAGGCTTTGGCCCTGAAAACCTCAGCTCTGTCAAAGTCCTTCACTCTATCAGTGACAGTCGTGGGATAATGTGCCAAGCACAGAGAACAGGGTACTTGCTGATCTTTATGTACATTTAGACTGTTTGTTTTAGAGCCCAGGTGGACTTTCACTTAGGCATGGTATGGAATTAATCTCTTTAGTTGCTTATTTGCATGACAGATCATTCTCAGTAGGCTTCACCAACTTTTTCCAAAAATTCCCAAATTCTGTGACCTTAACCTTGCTCTTAAGTGAGACAAACATTGCATTTGGTACCAGTCAGTTGATATGAGTAGTCTGAGCTTACTTCAGAATAAACAGGTCAATACATGGATTCAAGCAACTGCTCATGAAATGATGTCAAAATTGGGCAAAAACAAAAAGATTCATGGCCAGTTGTTTGCCTCACCTTCTCCACTCACCACTCTATTTGATGGTCTAAAAACGATTCAACTTGCTGGGTTTTCCCCAAAATATTGTTTTCTACTATTCTCAGACATTTCTTAAAGGGATAAATTTTGAAAGAATGTTGTTAGGGGTGCATACAGAGACATAGGACAGGATGAAAGGTCAAATAAAGGTAGAGGGCCAATTGGAATGTTTCCTTCCGTACGTCCCCAGGATGCCGATTCTTTTTGTTACTGGATCAAAATACGTGCAATTTATTTTAAGAAAGAAAAAGGCCATAAATGTACCAAGATGTGTCGTTAGTGTAGGAAAAGACTGGATTCTCTCGGTTTGGAACAAAAGACAGGCGAATATAGAGTCGTTGTGTGTGGTGAGGACAGGTCGATTAGTCTTTGATCCCAAACAAAGGATCCTCTGTCCCCTGTCCTATAATGTATACCAAAGATGATGTTGTGGATATGGTCAGACATAGTATCCCAGTTTTAAAAGAGATAAAACTTGCAAGGCCTTTACCTGACACTGGGCTCTCAAATCCCTCTCAGCAGGTGCTTAAGATAAGACACTGTGATAAGATAAGAATACATTGGTGTGGCCGTTTCAATTGGATTGTGGAGGAGCCTGAAGAATAAAATAATCTAGAGCAGCTCAGCCTTCAGATCACTTGTGTACCACATTTCCTTCACTGAGCCTTTAGTTCAAAAGAAATCTAAAACATTACAGATTCTTATTCCCATTTATACCAGTTCTCATGTAGAAGGTTATGGAATGCACGCTGTATATCTTTCTTTCATGCCATATCATATCCTGTGGGCCTCTTGCTAAGTATATATCAGTCAAGGAGAAGTCATATCGGCAAGTTGATAACCCATATGAACCACTTCAAAACAAAGGATGCACAGTTTGTCCGGAAAAGTGTTCCACTGTTCTCGCACAATAACTGTCCCAAAGCACTTTGGTTTGTTTCCAGTGTTATATCATTTTATTTCAACCTCATTCCTCAGCTTTATCTGTTAGATAGGAACTGAATTACAGCCTTTTGTTAAGCTAGGGAAGCCACAATCAGTGTTTGGGATATGTAAAACCTTGGAAGGAAAAACTGTATGTTACAGTTTTCACCCACTATAATGCAAGGTGTTGAATATGAGAAGAGAATGGGCAGATTTAATAGAACCTGATTTATTTAATTTGAAGTGGCTGAGAAGTACAATAATGTCATTGTATTTAGAGCTACTCATAAATGCCTTTTGAAAAGCATTTAGGCTATGATGTTTGCAATGAAATGGGTCATTCTAAAACCCTTCATTCTTAGGCATTTTTTGTCTAAGACTCTAAGGGCTGCAATTTAAATTGGGGGTGGGGGGAGGGGGGTGTATTGATGTTAGTACAAGGATCATGAATATCAAGCACTGTTATGGAGAGTGTATCACTTGCCCACCTTCAAATGTAGGGTTTGTTTACATTAATAGAATACCATAATATTCATTCTGCAGGTGGGTCTTAAAGACTGACCCTCTTATTGTTTTTATCGATTTCCCCAGAAAACTTGGTATAGGGGTTTTTCTCATGAAAGTACATAAACTAGGTGAATTGTCATCGTTTGCATTGTATTTGTCTTCACAGAGTGTGGTTGAGACAAATCGACATATGCTGGAAAGTCAGATGTCATGTGACATCATGTTTGTAGTAGGGGACAAGGAAGAGAAGATTGGTGCCCACAAATATGTTCTGATGAACAGGAGTGCAGTCTTTAAACACATGTTCAGTGGAGCAGATGGAAACAAACCAGAAGTTTATGTTCCTGATGTTTCCGGAGATTGCTTCTGGGAACTCCTTAGGTGAGTACTGTATTCAGACAGGCGTCAAACTTAGAGGCTAACAAAAAGTATTCCACCTGAATGTGAAATGAATAGAGATAAAGTCTTGGAACTTACTGTGGATGCACACCAACTTCTTACTAGAGTGCATGCAAATTTTCAGAAATTTCCGTCCACTAATCTTGGAGATGGACACTCCAAGTGAAAGAAGGTGTTCATCTTCTGCTAATCAAGCATCAAAATGGAGAAAATTGAGCTCAGGCCAGTTATAAGGTTTTTATTTTTATAAGATAGAGTGTTCTTGCACATGTCAGAAGTTTGAGGATTCTTATACACTGATTCTGGACTTATTTTAGGCAAATTGTTCATATATTGGAGAAGCAAGAGAAATATGGTGTGGAGTCACTTAACCGCAACTGAAAATTAAGAATATTACAATAAAAAATACAGTGACTGATAAATGGGAATTTAGTGTTTGCTGCCAATTTGTTTAGGAGCCTGGACTGAAAATAATTTGAGCAGAATTACAACAGCTGTTGTATTGCTGTTAATAAAAAAAAATGTTTGTCAATAAGTGCTCTCATAATAAGACCCAGAATAGCATCAGAGTATTGAATGAAAACTTGAGAACAATAAACTGTTGAGATAAGTCAGTGTATATAATATCTGAATACTGTTATTTCACAGACACATCTACTGTGAGGACCAGAAACTTCAGGTCCTGAACGTTGTTGGGATTTTGTATGCTGCGGACAAGTATGACCTTCTTCATCTGCGTCAGGCATGTCTTGACTTCCTGCGGAAAGCGTTAGAGGTATGCAGAACAAGGCCACTTAAATAGTTAGGTTTGCTTACTTAGAAAAATATTGACTGGTTTTGGAAGCATCATCACCTGTGAAATCTTTCTAGCTTGGTTCTATAAATGCATTCTTTTTTTCGTCTTTGGCAGCTCAGAGATGCAAATAATGCACTAAATTAACCAGGAAATGTAGAAGCAGCCACCCCCCCCCCCCCCCCCCTGTAAAGTATAAAATAGATTTTTTATATAGACATTGTTAACGGGTGCTGTTTGTTTTGTTAAAGGCTCTTGAAGTAAAGCTGTAAAGTCACTAGTTTGGGGCTCAGTAGTGGAGTGAAATACTGAAGTCATTTCTTTAAACAAATGTGAACAATCTGTTTCATATCTGTCAAACAGCTTTATTTCAGACATCATGGTTCAACATTGTCATAATATGTTATTTTGGGAAGGGGGGAGGGGAGATTTCAAAATCTATTGACTTCATAATACTTAATTATATAGTGACTTCATCAATCAGGTTTTTTGTCTGTACCAGTGATGTTCATTTCATAAATGTCATTAATACCTTGTTTTGTACTATTATACTAGCAGTTTTTAGTGCACTTGTTAAAGCTATATATTATGGTAGTAAATATTGGTTTTTTTTTTCTGGCCCTGTCATCAGATCAACACTGCATGTTATCTCTTGGTGGAGGTGCGGAAGTACGGCTACATGGAGGAAGAGAAAAATATCAAAACATATATCCGCAAGAATGCTGACGATGTGTTCCAGACAAAAGGAATGGATCTCTTATCAAGAGAACTCCTAAATGAGGTAAGTCAGGTGCAGAATCATTTTTTTGGTTCACTGATACAAAAGAGATTTATAAACAGAAGGCCTCAGTGACTTGCATTTTGAAGAAAACAAACTGCCATTTTTGCAGTTAAGAGGGGACGAGGTGGTCTAGAGGCAAGGTGCTCGCCTCTCATGCCAAGGGTCCCGGGTTCAAAACCCGGCCGGTGCAGGCATGTTGGAAGTTTGGGATTTTTCTTATATTTTCGTGTCCCTGATCCTATTGGGGGGTAGGATCGAGTACCTAGTCTTCTCGGATAAGGACGAAAAAATTCGGAGGGCCCGTGTGCACGTTGCGCACGTTAAAGATACCTTGGCAGTTGGAAATCGTAAAGAGCAGGCCAAACAGGCAGCTGCCCGGGCAAAATTAAATAAAATTCATCTCTACCATTCCCTCCCCTTCCCTCACCCCCCCCCCCCCCCCCCCCCCCAAAAACCACCGACCGGCGCTGCACTGTGGCGACGACGTGCTTGCTCCAGTTGTAACTGGGTTGCAATGGCACAAAGGCAAATTTCCCAAATGGGATTAAAGAGTTATACAAATACAAATACAAATACAAGATACCGAATGGGCCTAAGTTAACCTTTTAGTCTTCTGGTCATATTGACAGAAATTCTTTGAGATAGTAGTCAGAATAATCTGTGTGCATCCGAAAGAAAAAAAAGAGAGAAAGCGATATCATATTTGGAAATTATGTTAACACGATACACATTCACTAAATAATTGATATTTAGATTCAAGATGGTTTCTGGACAGTTTTATGTAAAGTCTTTATTTAAGAATGGATGTATTATACTTACAGAGAGGCCCAAGCCTCTGGAATGAGATAAGTGCTGCGTTTTTTGAAAGCAGCAAACAAGAATCCTCTGTGTTTTAGGTCATGAACACTTGTTAATGCTAAAGATCCACTAAAGCATTTTATCTTATTTTGAATGTTTTGAAAATAATTATCTTGATTCAGGTTGCCCATGATATTTAAAATGAGAGGCTTGGAATGTTCAGCTTATTTAAAATTGGACAACACAAAAAGCTCTGGTGAAATAGATACATAGATTAGTCATTGTTTTTTGAGAGGTATAGAGAGTGTGTTTGAGAATAGGAGTCTGTAGATTACCTGATTTTTTTAGTTTGTCAGTTCTCCTCAAGATCTGTATCCTGTTGTTTTTTTTTTTGACTTCGTTCCTGATTCTCTTATAATCTATTTGAATCTTTGCATGTAGATTCTTAAACTGAAGGAAACTGCACATCATTCACAGACATGGATCTATTGAAATTCATGCACTGTACATCCTTGTTTGCTCTCTGGCAGGTTCTCACATTGCCAGGAATGGAGGTGAGTGAAGCAAGCAGAAAAGAGGTGGTGGACAGATGGGCTCGAAACCACTGCGAGGAGAAAAAACAGGACATCACAGAGGAGACCATTATGGACTCTCTACAGGACTGTTTGTATGTGTATAGAGATGACTCCGCTAGTCATAGGTAAGATTTAGCACTGATTATTAATTACGAGGGTTGGCAGCCAGAATGTTTTATATCCAAAATAGTCAAACTGAGAAAATGAGTTTGAAATTTGTAACCTGAATGGAAATTCAAATAATTGCAATAACTTCAACATGGTAACATGAATTTTTTTTATTGGGGTATGAAATAAAAGTCTTGCACCTTGTGTCTTGGATATCTACAGGCATTTAAGAGCAGTGAATAAAACTGGATCTAACATATTCTGGTTGATAAGCCTCAATTAGTGTTATCATAGTACTTTGTGTCCTGCCTGAGAAACTGACCTACTGAATTATATTGCCTACCAACTGAAACTCCCGCTGAATCAAAAATAATCTGAGAAAGCGTTTTGTAGTTTTACGAAACATAGGTATGTTGTACTTGTCTTGTCTCATTATTTATTTGGTATGTTGAAATTTGTCTTTATTTTGTAGGGCCTGAAAAACCGACTTAGTTGATTTACATAATGAATATATGTTATCAACTGAAAGTGAATCATAAATGATCAGGGAAAGTTTTTTGTTGCTGTATGAAACATTATATGTTGCACTTGTCCCGTCTTTTCTATGTAAAATACTGAAATTACACTCCGTTTCATTTAAGCCTTTTTTTTTTTTCTTAAATATAAAAATACAACATAACTTGTTGTGTGTACATGACATGAGTTTACCATGACAATTCCTCCTATTCTTTGAGATAGCCCTGAGAGCTACTTTACCTAGCCTAAAAATATATCATCTTTTGGAGAAAAGCATTTTTCAGTTAATTTGTGCTCATATTTTTCCTGGTCTCATATTTTCAGCACAACCCATAAACTTTAATCATCAATTTGAAATATTTTTGGATAAAGAGAATTGGAGAAAAATTATGCGTTAACATGACAATCTAAGGATTATTATGTTTTTTTTCTATACATTATGAAACTGACCATAAAAAATAAAAGCACATTAAATTGCCCAGTTTACGAATGTCTTTGGTATAATATCATTTTAGTATATAAATGATCAAATCTTAAATATAAAATGATTTTATTTTTATCCGTTGGTTTCAGATATGTTATGGACAGTGTCACGACCAGAAGTATCTTTGAAGAACCAGAGGAACCAGAGGAACAAGAGATTCCACCATCTCCAGAGACCGCCACACCCAAATTGGATGAAACAGATGGCATGTCCACAGTTTCATCAGCCACTAGTAAAAGATCAAAGTCCTCAGTTCATACATACTCTCGTCTTCCCAGTTGTAACATGTGGACTGATGTAGAACAGGTAAATCATTGTCTGATTTTGCATTAAGAACAAAAGAAAACTTGGCCTGAAGAGACTATTTTATTATTGAGGTTCTGATGAAGTTTTCAGGAAATTTGCTTTTAGCTGCATTATCATGCCAGCTTTTGTTTCTCGACCTATGTCTCTGGAATGTAAAAGAGACAAATTTTATAATGGCTGTAATAAATCTGAATAATAATTTCAGTGCGATAAATTCTCTGATGTTTTTAAACATGCATGTAGAAAATCACATTGATGTAAGTAATCAAAATGCATGGCCCTGCAAGGTTTTGCTGTTTGTTTAAAAGTGTCATATTCCAGAGCCTAAATGCGGCCCCATAATTATTTGAAGACCACAGAGCAAAAACAAACCATGGTCACAAAAATGTGAAACTGAGAACATTTATTTTTAGCATTTGAAAGTCCACAACTCCCATGTTGTTGTTGAAATAATGATTTCTAACATTGGGAGGCTGCAGCTTTATTTTAAATAAAAACTTTGATTTTACAGAGATGAAGCTGGTAAAACTTATCACAGGAAGGAATAACAGCAAAAATTACTTTATGTGAATATGGTTGTATTTTTCCCCGTGGTCTTTGCATGGTACTTATGTTGTTGGAGGATTGGTCAAGGGAAATAATGGGATACAAAAATATGATTAAGTAGAACAGGATTATTTCCCATTTATTACTAACATTATTTCGCTTGATTTGAAATCATGACTCATCAATGTCTTGCCCTTGTTCCAGGTAACACGACTTCAAGAGGTTTATCAATCAGAAAGTAATGACGCCAGTCAGGCCGACGCAATCTCATTCACAGTGGATCAGAATCTGTACTTGTACGGCTTCAGCATTTACGGCCCCAAAAAGGAAGGGGAGGGAAAGTATCAGGTGGACACCATTGTGTATCGCAAGAAAAAAGAGATTGTCATGGAGTCCATTTTCATAAAAGGTGCTGGTGTCATCCTCCCAGTCATGTTTGAGCGACCCATTAAACTTGACAAGGGATACCTTTACACACTGGAAATCTACATCACTGGTCCAGCGTCACACATGGGCGCCAGCGGTCAGACTAAGATCCAACATGGCCAAGTCTTGTTTACGTTCAGCAATGCTGCCAAGGTGAAGAAAAACAGAACAAACATCAGCCAAGGCCAGATTCCACGTCTTTACTTCATGCCAAGAAATAAGTAGACTTTCAGGTCTTGAAGGAGAGAGTGACACTCATGAATCGATTCAAAGATAAAGCTGAGGCTGTGAACTCCAAGTGCAAAAACCCATAAGTTATTTATAATGGAGGTAGAGTCAAGGGCATTGGATAGGGAAACAAAAGTATAGTGTGCAAGAAAAATGTTCATTCCTAGCCAAATTATTTGCAATGGATTTAGAATTTTTGGCATTAAGCAGGGAAAATTAAAAAAAAAAAAATCCCTAGAATGAAAGGGAAAGTTTTCATTACTTGCCACCAAAATGAGAAGGAGCAAACACTGTTTATTTTACCAGATTAGGCAAGATTAATGGATTTTTAACTCTTTGATAGTTTTTATATAGAAATTGTCCCCAAATTTCCAAGCCATTGAAAAAAGTAACAATTGTGTTGTGGCATGTATTGTTATCTGATCAAGATATCATCCATATCTTCTACATACACTGATCAGCAGTTCTCAATGAAGAAATCCACAGAAAAAGTATGTTCAGATAAGTCATGATTTTTTTTAGTAACCTGTAGCATTTTTGCACAAATAAACAACAGCAGTGGTTTAGTTTAGATGAGTATGGACCTGCTAATTCATATTTACATATATCAAAGATATGCCATGTTGGAGGTGCTAATTTTTGTATTGTCATTCTTTAAAGAATTATTTGATAAACTAAAGAATATTGGTCTGTTAAATAGCAGTGGCCAGGGTTTGTTTTTGTCTTTCTGTCAAAACTATTGTGGTAAAGATGGTGTCATTTAGCAACGATTAATTGGGAATTACCGTTAATGTTTGTCGGACTCTATTGAGCGTGTATGTGTCTCTTGATCTGTAGTTATCAAGCATTCCCCTAAGCACTGATTTTTTATCTGTCTTCCTACTGCATTGAATATCTCAGTGTTTCTGGATTTTGCAATTTGGTATCATTTTTGATTTATATTGTATGAAAGTTCATTTTTTCTTTTGTAACACAACTGCCGCAAATTTTGATTGGCTGACCAGATCTCTTAAGTTTGCAGTGACTTAAATCTAGGCTCCCTATGTTCATAGACATAGAAATGTAAATAGATTTTGACATTTCCACCTGAAACAGGAAGACAGCTACAGTTTTCTGAAATGGTGCGGTAGAAGAATTTATTGTAAAGAATAGCAGATTGAAACCCTGCCCATGAGTACAAAGAAACATCCAGTTTTCAAAAGTTTGGGAAATGATTTTTTTTTTTCTCCGCAGTTGGCCTGTGTCAAGAATGCCATACGTTATTGTTTTTTGGTGGGATTTTGTTTTATGGTTTTTATTACTACTATTATTGTTATTATTTTTTCATCCCTGTTTTTTGCTTCATCATTAACATTTTCCCCCCAAAAAATTTTCAATCAAAAATACATTTCCAATTTTGAAAGATTTAACCTTCACCAAGTCATACATTCCATCAAAGCTTTACTAAATTGCTGTACAGATTGTGGATCTTGAATCACAGATGTTTTTCACTTTCTGGTGCTACAGTTAAGAGTCATTTTAGCCATTTTAGTTCAGAATAGGATAGCAAATGAGAGAAGGGTGCAAATCTGTTTAATCATCTCTCTCTCTCTCCTCCTGTTTGTGTTTCCCCTATAAAGTAAATCAAAACTCTAGTCTTTGTACATATCATGACCAGTGCATTTATTGAAATACAAGTTAAAAGCAATTTCTCATTGTTTATCACTAACCATCAGACTTTCCTGTTGTAGAATTTGTTATGACTAGTTTCATGTATTTTCCACTTTCATTTCACCATGAGCTTGATAAATGAGCAATATAATAATTCAGATTAGTGTAATTGAAAGTACCCTGAATTTAGTAGAAAAATGAGCCCGCATTTTGCAGGGAGTGCTAGGACTTTTGTAAATCAAAATTTACAAAGTGTTATGCCACATTTATACGTATTGTATAACTTTGTCACACCATCGAATAAACTTTAATCAAAGCGAATTATTAAGATTTAAAAACTGGCAGTTTTTGGCAATACATGAGGGATATAAATCTGCCCATTCTGATAATGAAGAATGGTAATTGTTGTCCATTTTTTCTTCAAGCTGTGTTACAAATGCTTGGTTGTGTCATGTTTTTTCATCATTGGTCAATCCCATATGTCACAACTCTAATGAAAACTACGCATGCTTTTATATGAAAAGGAGATGCATCAGTATAGCATTCCATCTAGCACACAACTACCATATGTGTATATGTACAGGTATTTAACTAATTTATAGCACAAGCAAACAGGTGATGGGAGAATCATTGCTGATGTAAATGTTTCCATTTTTTTTTTTTAATGTGACTTTCTGTACAATTTTGAACTATGCAAAATTTTACCACTTTTTAAAAATGTTTATACTGTTTATATCCTTTGTTTAAGACTCATGTATTGAAAGCTAATCGAACACTTGTGGTTGTTTGCTTGCATATATATATGTGGTCTATGCCTTGAGATACATTGCTGCTGGGAGCAAAAACTGAGGAAATCAATGCTGGTCAATATTTACACACTTTTAACTTGTAGTCATGGCCCTCTTTAGCTTTGTCTTGGATGTCATTGAAAATCTGGTCAGAAAGAAATCAGAAATTACAACAAAAACAAAACAAAAAATTCACTACAGAAGTACCGCAGACAGAATGTTCAGTTTTTGCTCCAAGCACATTGTTAATGTTCCAAACTAAATCCTGTCTTCCAGACTATGTTATATACATTCGTACTATGCACATTCTGTCCATTATTGTATTGCCTTGTATTTTTTCTTATATAGGTATCTAGCATTGAGCATACAGATTATTTTCAGTGTATATAACATGCAAGTGTCTTATAACATGTCCAAAACAGGTATATATTAGGTACTTTACTGTGATGGATGAGAACCCAATTGTATCAAAAACAGGTGTGTTGACTTCATGTCTCCATCAGGATTCAAGATTTGTTACATTCTGCTAACTTAAATTATGAGACAAATCAACCATTTCAGCCTCATGTGATCACTTGTGCTGGCAGCAAGGATGATGTGTTGGCGGTTTAATGAACAAAGCAACTGGTAATCCATGGAAAATGGCTAGTGAATGTCTTTCTTAGTGCAGTGAGCCTCCACAAGGCCAAACTAGTTCTCTTTAAATATTGAAGCAGTCTCGTCACGTAACATACAGTAGAAAGATATTAAATATAGGCATAAACAAAGTGGAATCACAGTGTTGCTAGCAAATCAAAAATGAGAGATGAAGGAAAACGGCCAAGTTTTCAGCACAGTGTTTTAGTAAATATTGGACAATTTCAGCACTTCTCTTGAAAATGGCAAGTTTTACTAATGCAATGATGAGGCTGTCCGTTACCCATTATCTCAGATACACTGTCGTAGACTCCATGCTTTTATGCTTTTCTAAGACGAAATGAATGTTTCATCTATTGGTTCCACTGACCAGGAATCAGAGAAGAAGACTGTCAAATACATCACTAGTCGCTATTATCTTGTATGGACAGTATATATCTGTGTTAGCAGGGTCAAGTTTTAGAGTTTTATCAAAAAAACATTGCAGGTAATATTGAGAAGCTTACTATTTATTAGAAAGATTTTTGCTTAAGACTTTATGTGCACATTTGTATTGAATGCCAAAAAAAATTGATTGATCACAAAATCAGGTATCGATCAGGTATCAGCTTGTGACCGTGATCACAAAATAATATTTTCTATTGCTATATTTTCTTGTTGTTTGAACAACGAAGAAATGGTCAGTAAGCTTTATGTGTTGTCAAAACAAAACAAAAAATATGAAAAACTATTGGTTAATTATGCAAAGTTTATAATGCACATCTTTGTCAAAGTGAAACATTATTCCTGGTTGTTAATGCCAGATATGATCAGATGAAAGATGTCCTTTACTATGCAATTTTGTCAATTTTGATCATTCTGTCTCCAATTGGGGAGCACTTCTTTTTTTTTGTTTCCCCAGGAATTATGTCATGTGATATGTACATACCATGCAAAAATTCATTCCATGGCTACCAGGTACTTATATCAGAAATAAAGAACAAATTATTATATTGTCATAAAAGTGTTCAGTTGTATTTTTTCACTTACACCAGTCTTACCCAGAGACGTCATATATGTGTCATGATTGCTCATCTCTAATCAAGCATACAGTAGCACTTTTGGCGGGAGCCTCATTAAAAAGTATCTTAGCCGTTTTTAAAAAAAAAATTTTTTAATTTAAAACTGATTCTCGAAAAGAGGTGCAGAAGGCACTTGGCTCTCAGGGGAAGAATTCCAAATCTAAAGGGAGGAATAAATTCAGCTGTTACCACTGTAAAAAGTATAAGTATAATAGTGAAAAAAATAATTATTAGAGGGCAATTCACACAGTTGGAGGAACTGAGTAACTGGGATTGCAGGAGGGAGGAATGTGGCCTGGTACACTGAGACACACTGATTTAATACATCTATCTTTCAAGAGAAACGTGAATCACAACAAGACAATTGCCATAAATGGGCCTGTAAAATTGTATGCAGACCTGCCAACTGTCCTAGATTTGAAAGGACGGTCCTGTATTTAGGGTGGGTGTATGTGTGTGGGGGTCGGGGGGAGTGGGGCATGAGGAATGATTTTTGCCAACTTTGGCGGTAAAGGCTCGATCAGTAAATTATAAAGTGCAAGAGAGTGATGATGTCAGTGTGTACATATTATTAATATTCGCCGAGTACTTTATGAGATCAGTGGAGTTTGTTGTGGCGTTTACTATTTCGAGACCTTAGTTCTCGTGTGTTCCAACTCCACTCTTTGCACAACTGAGAAATTCGTCGTTATAGGTTTCCAGCTTTGTGAAAGAGCTTGGTAAGTGCCACAACGCATTTTAAACAATAATAATGGAGTTGATTTAGGCCTATATAGCGCCTAATCCAAACAAGTTCGCTCTAGGCGCTTTACAGAAAGTTTTGTACTCTCGATTTTGCATCTCTCTCTCTCTTTTTCTCTCTCCCTCTCTCTCTCTCTCTCTCTCTCCCTCTCTCTCTCTCTCTCTCTCTCACTCTATCTCAGAGCAAACAAGTGTCAAGTGTACATTTGTGTGTGTGCATGGGAAAACCCGGCCTAAGTCGGCAGAGCCGATTTTGAGAAAAACGGCTTTGAAGTGAAAATATGTGTCCATCACAAACTTCCAACTTGGCTGTTGTTTAGGGGACCGTGGCATGGTACAGGGAAAACTGTGGATGAGCAGTGAACACTACTCACTATGATCTCTATAACGGCTTTGTAATTAGACTACGGTCTCCTAACAGCAATCACTCCAATATTACTTGGTCAATTAGCTATTGCCACTTTTAGGGTTAAATGCCGTTTTCTCAAAATTTTGTTTTAGGGGGGTCACTGACTTCAATTTATCAGAAATGTCTTGTCTTTTATTATATGTACAGAACTCAAAATGTCATGTTTGCGACTTATGCCGGGTTTTCCCATGCACACTCACATTTGTTATATGTATCTCTTCTACATACTAAAAGATCTCCAGTGTTTCTGAAAATGGAGATAGAACGTACAAGAAGTCGCTATTTGTGTTCGCCTGTCTATGAAAATCATGAGTTTCAATTTGCCAGTATACAGCACGGATAAATTTATGGGATGTCTGGAAAAAAATAAAATGTATACACTCTTCGAATATTTAATGAACACAAAGTCAGTGAGGATACATCTACGATTGAAGAGGACAAATATGTAATTCTTTGAGTCATGACATGTGTCCAAACTAAAGGCAATTCTGGGCCACCCACTAATGACAACGCAATTCAATAGAGTTGAAATTTTTTGTAAAAAGTTCATTTGTGTATGTTAACATTTTCTTTTCTTTGAGACATGTCGTGTAGACGTTCCCCTTGACGTATTCCTTATTGAAGTTGTCATTTAATTGTTATCGTTATCGTTTCTAACACTGCGATTTGCATAACCTAGTGGGCAGGTGTGTGTCCAAAGGAAAGTAGGCCTACCGGTACATTATTTTGTGACCCTGTCCATTGAGATTTTGAATGGAAGCGGCAGAAAACAAAGGGAAGATAGTGTGCATTGTCACGTAATTGTATTACAGGAGAGACCGGAGTGGGGGAACAATTGAAATGGATGAAAACTGAGCCAAATGAGTGACAGGATTCATTTAAACGAGGGACCGCTGTTGTTGTGGTGAGGTCCGCTGGGGATTCCAGATGCTTCTACGAAGATTGATTCTGTCGTGTGGCCTACAGAAAGAGCAAGAAAATGTTTTTTTTTTTCTATCCACTTGTCATTGCTTAAAAGTTCTTAATTTCACCACCTCAGCAGCACCCGTACCCTGGGTGGCTGAGAAGTGGAGGCAAAGGGGGTGGTTGGGGGGAAGGGGGTGGGGAGTTTGCAGCTGTTTGACTTTCTGAAAGTAACACAAGTTTCTTGAATTGAATAAAATCTTTGTTTTTGTTTTTCAATGCTTTTTAATAACAATGATATGACGGCAGCCTGCGCTTTTTGAATGGCATTTTGTTGAGGCATTTTCAATATGGTCTCTGTTTGTGTCGTCTAGAGAGAATTCCCCGAAGGCACTTGAAAAATAATATTCAGAAAGGCTTAGCTCGTGTTTTGTTGTTTGTTGATGTTTTGCGTGTGCTGTCAATCTGGTCAATTTTTTTGGGGGGGGGGGGGGGACTTTGGTTCATTTAGCCGGGGCTAGTACTTTTTCCCCGTGAGATAGGATTTATGAAGACATTTTCAAACACCATGGTTTATATCTTTTCAGAGAAACTCCTTAGAAGTAGAACTTCAAATAAGGCCGTAAATTGCACTTGTGTGAGCGTGTGTATGTGTGAGTGTGTGTGTGTGTGTGTGTGTGTGTAGGTGTGCATGGGGAGTTGGGATGGTGTTTTGTGTACCATAACGGCATTTTCAATTTGTTGCTAGCGATGTCCTTAAACAAGGGCAGTAATTATTTTTGGGCTATGTAGCCAAAATGCTCGTACACTGGGCAATTTTTGTGTTCTATTTGTGGCCAGCGTCCTAAAATGTGACTGCGATCATTTCCCCAAAGAAAAGGTGGGAGGGGGAGGTTATTGTGGCCAAGAGTCAAAATATGTATCTTAAGCCCAACTTTTGCACTTTGCCGCCAAAAAAGCCCAATAATATTTCTTACCTGCTTTT
Source organism: Onchidella celtica (assembly GCA_963931925.1). Lineage (NCBI taxonomy): Eukaryota > Metazoa > Mollusca > Gastropoda > Systellommatophora > Onchidiidae > Onchidella > Onchidella celtica. Next base: position 109,200,188 of record OZ007567.1, on the reverse strand, counting down.
TCTGTCCCCTATTCTTTAACTTTCGCGGACGGATGTCCTTTCTCAGGGATACATCAGTATTAGCAGGGCCGTGCCATAGGAGTGCAACGATGACAGTATAATTTACAGGTGTATCCAGGTCACGTTGTCATTTCCAACCATAATTCTCTCTAGGGTTTGAATAATTCATTTAATTATTGACAATGCACATCATCTTTAGCTATTTTCTCTTGTTTACTTTATAATTTCAGTGTATGGAGACAAAACATGTAAAGAAAGGTTTCGAATACAAAATCCCGCTAACCGTCATCAGATTGTTTTTTGCTCACTGTTCAATGTTTATGGCATAAGTCATTTTTGACACTTTTAAGATATTTAGAAAAAATTGTTTCTTTTCCTGTCATTTGGTGACTTATGCCATGATGATTCTATTGAATTATTACATTTTCCTGTTGTCGCATTTAACTTTAACATTATCTAATGGCCCCCATGCTCAGGAATGCATTTGAACCGTCAGTTGCCTTTTGGCATAAGTCTGACACATGCTATTATCGTACAGCACTGAGGTTTTACAACACAGCTTTTCATCTTCATTTAATGACAAAGTTCTCACTACATTTTTTCAAAGGTCTTACAGGTGTGGTATTCATTTACAATAGGAGAATGGCTCAAAAGACTGCATAATGAGGCTTAAGCATACATTAGCTTTGAACTTGTCTGTTCTAAATAATTGATTTGATACCCATTTCAAACTCCTCAGGACGCAAGAACGCGAAGGCGTTGTAATGAAAAGAAGAATGAAGTACTGAGTGGAAGGTCCTCCTTCATGAACTTTGGAATCAGAGTTTGCTCTTCGGTAGCCAAAGACATTTCCTCAAATCAGCTGAGGAGACTTTCCTGTCGCCCTTAGATTTGTCAGATTTCTTGTTAGTAAATTAGTAAAGAAAGACAGATTATTATTATTATTATTATTATTATTATTATTATTATTATTATTTGCTAGTAACTCAAAAATGGAAAATAAACCAAATTAATATATTCTTGTGATGTTTTCTTGCTAATGAACACAAAATTAAATGCCTCCTGTAGAACACAATAGTCATTCCATTGTTCATACGAAAGCCACCAGAAACATTGATATATGTCATCAAACCGTTCCAGTGGAATTTAAACTTGGAACTTCTTGCATACGGGTATCATGCTCTGATCTCTGAGCCACTGCTCTGCTGTGTCAGTGAAGTGTTCAATAGCTGCTAATACTAAAAGTGAATATATTGAATTGATAAGAAATTTAGATCAGTTCACATAAAGTCTTCATGCCTAGGCGTGCATATACTGTACCAGTTTTACACTGAACTCGTACAAAAAGGAAAGGCAGTTGGCGACTGAGAGGAATAAGTAGGATATCTGGAACCAAAGCAAAGAGATGTGGGACAAACCGTGATAAGGAAAGAAAGAGGAGGAAGGTAAGAGGAAAAGAAAGAGAAGAAGGTTAACTTCAAGAAAAAAACATGATAACTGTACAATTTCAAATGTCTCTGAAGGAAATGGCCGTAACGTCGACTTCAACTGAAACCAGATCGGCGTGTCGTGTGTGTTGATATTGCAGGAATGGGGAGAGAGAGAAGGAAGAAGAAGTAAGAGAATCGAACCTCCACAGATCATGAGTAAGACAGAATCAGAAAAGTGCACCATTTGAGATGAATTAAAAAGTTTTGCTTAGCATTTGGGACATGCTAGCAGAGGACGGGAACGAAAGGCAGCCGGAAGCCAAACAATGGGATTTATAACTCTCTCTGTCTCTCCTCTTTTTTCGTCTTCTCTCAATACCCTTCATTCATACACGCAGGAAAACACACACAGCTAACCCTGCCTCTAAAAGCATAAAGAATGCATCCCGCACATTAAGATAGAAAGAATGGCCGTTGTCCCAGGTTTCATCTGCGTGGGGGAAAATAGACACTAAATCGCCTTGACAGGCCAATTTCTTTCCTCTTTTTATGCCATATAATGCAGACTCGCAGAAACCAAATTGATATTGACTATTAAGAGGGCTGCTTGCCTATAACCACATTCTTAAAACATCTAATACTCATTTTGGCCACGAAAGTTGGTTTAAGGAGCAGGGAAAGCCAATTACCACTCGAATATTGGACCGATACCAGACATTATCCAAGGACTGGGCATCGAATACATAATTTATGTCAGCCATCGTTTTTTGCTTTTTTAAATATTTTTTTTTACATTTGCATGCATAAATGAGTTTATAATTTGAAAATGTATCTATTTCGGAACCTTATACTCAGTTCCAAAAATATCTGGAATAAAAATCCCAAATAAAGGATCAGTATTTTATACAAAATGTAATTCGCATTAAAAAATAATTTAAAAAATTACAAAATACAAACCAAACAAACAAACAAACAAAAAAACTCACAATATTTGTCTTCACTAAAAAGTGGTTAAAATCAGCTACATCAACAGGGACAAAGCAGTTCATCCATACCGGGTCTTTAAGTATCAAAGCTGAAAAGCTTCCTGCTGTTTTTTTCAACCCATCGCGGATCCTCGAAATGTATACGCTTTGATTTGGACAGACCGTGGAATGAAAATGCCGTCTCTAAATGAAGTTTCCTTATACACACTACAGGGAAAATCTTAATTTTTGATGTGTTCCTTGAACCAAAAATAAAAAAGTCGTCATTCGTAGATCTGCAAATTTCTGGTAAAAATACGGTTCTTTTTTGTGTTGTTTTTTTGCCACAGATATTTTATTGTATGCAGCATTCCCACGTTTCCTTCCCCTAAGAATATAAATTCTTCTTTAAAAAAAAATAAATAATATTAATAATAATACATAATATTTATATAGCGCTTCATCTGGTAACCAACCAGGCTCTAAGCTCTTTAAAACATTATATAATCACACACACAGTACTCAGGAGAAAAAAAATGGACATTCACAGCGTAAAAAGATAACTCTTCAGATGATGTTCAAAAGTCTTAAAACTTTCAGCCTCTCAAAGACAGAGACAGAGAATTCCAAATCTGAGGCCCTTGAAAAGACGAAGATTTTTCGCCCATGGTCTTAAGGGACATCTTAGGAATTTTAAACTTTTTAGTGCCAGCACATTATTTAAGGTACCATGGTGGTACATAGGGAGTCAACAGATCAGTTAAATAAGTTGCTGCGTTTTTGTACATGCATTTGTGACACAGGGTAGCCAGCTTATACATTATTCGTTTTTCTATCAGTAGCCAGTGCAAGCTCTGGAACAGAGGTGATGCATGAAGTAAAAACCGCCCTTTTCGTTGCGAGACCAATCAAATATTCAGTCTTCCGCATCTTTTGTTATCGTTTTCTTTAAACTACAATTTACACAAAAATGTGCACCATTTGAAATGATAACACTATTGTATGCACATGTCGAGTTGACTATCATTGCCACTGCTGTAAAACTCCCAGTTCTTCATCATGATTCAATGGGGTCAGGCAGACACAAAAAAGAACACACTGAACTGGCTCGCTGCGCATTCTTATTTGGAAGGACGATAAGCGAATGTGTCCTAAATTTCATAGTTATTGATTTTTCGTATCAGGCAAAATTTATCTCAACCATCCAACACAATAGATATCATTGTGCTCGCTTGTGTTTCCATCGGTTCTCAGCCACACTCTAACTTTTCGGAATATAATATTTACAGAGAGAGAAAGTTGGTATCGATTCGAAAAATGCACGCACGGCCCCTAATGTGTTTTTTGGTTGCATTTCATGACAGCGGATTTTTTTCTTCATTTTTTTTCATTTTCTATCACGGCATCATCAGATTGACTTCGGCGATTTTCAAGTGCTCAGCGACATTTAGGAAAACTACAGGCACAATATGGCGTTGGCAGGGACGTCTTAACATCATTATGGGCCCCAGGCCCGTCCCCCAAGCAACTACCCAGAAATGCCCCCACACTATTCATGACTGCAGCCATCTAAGATTACTTCTTCGCCTTCACCTTACTCATTTGGATCTCATTGTGTATGATCCATGATGTGAATGTCAAAGACTGCACTGAGATAAGATAAGATAAGATAAGATAAATTTTATTCATCCTTGTACAAGGAAATTTGTTTTGATCATTGAATACATAACAATACAGTTACAGAACAGAAATTATGATATATAGCGCGCACACACACATATAATATACACACACACTAATAAATAAACAGAATTAACAGTACACACAATATGTGCACCATTGAAATGATAACACTATTGTATGCACATGTCGAGTTGACTATCATTGCCACTGCTATAAAACTCCCAGTTCTTCATTATGATTCAATTGGGTCAGGCAAACACAAAAAAGAACACACTGAACTGGCTCGCTGCGCATTCTTATTTGGAAGGACGATAAACCAATGTGTCCTAAATTTCATAGTTATTGATTTTTCGTATCAGGGAAAATTTATCTCAAGAGTATTGTTATTGATATTTTTCTACTGATAAGTTCAGTTTTTCTCCGTCCTAAATCAATTGTCATCCTTTATGTTCTTATTGTTATTCTCTGACTGTTTCTTAGTATCATAGCCGGCATCTTATTTAACTTCCCGGTTGCCTCAACGGAGAAGCTTAACCTTTGAATTGGTTCCACAAACCCGTCAGCGAGAAGTGCAGTGATCCAGTCAGCTTCTAATTTGCCATGACCACGGAACAGATAGGACTAAGACAAACGGAAACTGAGGGGTGGGGGTTGAATTAGAAGATGAAAATATCAAAGTGCCATTTGACTGCTTTTTAGAAAAAAAAAAAAGCAAAAACAAAACCACCATTTTTTTCAGCATAAACCAATCGAATTTCATAAACGTTTTCAATAGTGAAATAAACCGTTCGAGTAGATCATTGAAATATTATATTCAATTGGTTTATACTGAACTGATGTTTTTGCCCCCTCCCCCCCCCCCCCAAGCAGTCAAATGGTACTTAGATCGCTTCTAATTCTAACCCCATCCAACTGTAAGTATGGTACTGTATTTCCCCCCTCCTTCTTTCGGAAATGCTCAAATTCCTGCCGTTTGCTACAACAATCTGCAGTATACAGAATGCATCAATATACAACTATAAAGTGATTATATAAAAGATAATGTTTATTCTCTCAGATTGGCACTTTATTCTCCCATAATGACCACATTGAGTGTAATCGTGAAAGAGCTATCAATAACACAATTTGCCTACATTACGGTTTAATTCATCCGCGTTTCAAGTAAAAATGGGTCGACCAAGTTAATCCATCTCTCTCAGTAAACTTTACTTAGCCCTTGAATTACCAAGTTACCGAAAATTGCCGTATGACTCCGCATCTTGGAGATTTCGCCTGAACAGTACTTAGCAAATACCACTGTTTGCTGGACAGTGTACTATTACTGATACCACGGGTCACTAAATTGAATTAAACATTCTATCTCTTTTTTATTTTTAAGTCTGTTGGTTTTTCGTCTATCTCCGGGTTATTTCGGTTCATTAGTTCTCTTTATTCCTTTTGGCTTTCTTTCATTTTCGATTGTTGGTATTTATGTTCTCAAATGGGCTGCCTTTCTATCTATCTATCTATCTATCTATCTATCTATCTATCTATCTATCTATCTATCTATCTATCTATCTATCTATCTATCTATCTATCTATCTATCTATCTATCTATCTATCTATCTATCTATCTATCTATCTATCTATCTATCTATCTATCTATCTATCTATCTATCTATCTATCTATCTATCTATCTATCTATCTATCTATCTATCTATCTATCTATCTATCTATCTATCTATCTATCTATCTATCTATCTATCTATCTATCTATCTATCTATCTATCTATCTATCTATCTATATATCTATCTATCTATCTATCTATCTATCTATCTATCTATCTATCTATCTATCTATCTATCTATCTATCTATCTATCTATCTATCTATCTATCTATCTATCTATCTATCTATCTGTTTGTCTGTCTCGTCGTCTATCTGTCCCTGGCCAAGATTAAAACCTTTCTCTTATCCGTCTCCTTTGTAACCTTTCTGTACAAAGTGCTAAAAAAACATCAAAACTTAAATGAGTCCCGGGAGTTTTATTGAAGTCACACGGTCAGAGCACTTTTTATGATGCAAATGATAATGATTTTGTCATTTTCATCGCTAGCTGCATACTCGGAAACCTCTAGACACTTCTGTATCCCTTTTTATAATGAAGCTCATAAAATGCTAAGCCTGTCGCAAGATGGGGTCACGAGGAACACGAGTGGTGAGGTTTTGCATAATAATCAGGGATGAACGGGTCGACTTTTAACCTTATATAAACATGACCCCCTTCCTTCTCTCAATCTCTCAATATACACACATATACATTACATATGCGGATGATTCACACGCCGTCATGGCATAAATAAATACGCATACGATGAAACATACGATTATACATCACAAGGAAGATAAATGTAGAGATAGATCGAGAGATAGATAGACAGACAAATGGACAGACAGGCACTACAAGCTTTCAGATAGATAAACAAACAGACAGACAGACAAAGACGACAGATAGATAGATAGATAGATAGTAGACAGATAGATAGCTCGATAGATAGATAGATAGATAGATAGATAGATAGACAGATAGATAGATAGATAGATAGATAGATAGATAGATAGATAGATAGATAGATAGACAGATAGATAGATAGATAGATAGATAGATAGATAGACAGATAGATAGATAGATAGATAGATAGATAGATAGATAGATAGATAGACAGATAGATAGATAGATAGATAGATAGATAGATAGATAGATAGATAGATAGATAGATAGATAGATAGATATATAGATAGATAGATAGATAGGGAATAAGCTAGAGGCAGAGAGAAAGAGAGACAGACAGAGAAAGATGTTAACAATGAGTAAGAGGAAAGAGCAATCTCGTTTTGGATGATTGAAAGGGAGACGGCAGGCAAGGCTTAAAAGCAACATGAATCTGAGCCCCCTCTGCATTTGAAGTAAAAGATGCAATAAATAATATCTTTAACAATGCCAGTAAGGAAAAGTCTAGTGCAGTGCAACATTTCTGTCTGGGACAGTCCAAGGGTGACGCGCTCCACAGAAGACCTGTCTTATTAGTTCTACAAGATTGGTCGGTAGTTCGTTGTTCTGTGGGCCAGTGTAAAGAATGTCAGTACAAGAAAAGGAGATTAAACCGAACCTCTATGGCTGTGCTGGGGCGTGTGTCTTTGATGGGAAAAGATATTGTTTAATCGATGGAAAGTGTCACAGACGGAAAACGGAGGGGTCTCCATTTATTTACCGGAGAATAATGCTAGCGAGAGACGCTTGCTCAAAAGCTGCTTGTCCAAAGTGGCGCCATCATGTGACCGAACCTATAACATTTTATGTTATTATCGTCATTTGCTTTGAGCTAACACGTCGTTCTTTTCCATACTTCAAATACCAGTCGTAGATGGAAAGTAGCCGTACAGATACACAGATACTCAAGAGAGTTTCAGAATGTCCTTTCAGTCTCTTACCACAGTGTTTAGGTGAACAAAATAGACCGATTTCCTGACATCCATTTTGACTACGTAGAATGTGTAAAATGAATTCTACTTAAAACTATTTGGACTGGAATTGAGAAACTTTTATTTCCATATCAAGATGCTGAAAATTTACATTTGTTGTCTCTTTTATTATCTCAATCCCAGACAAAGATTACTTTTTCCAAAACGTCTGAAAATTTCAGACCTAACGGTCAAATAAAATTCAAAAATAAACGTTTATCGTATCATGAGAAAGTATTTGTTGTTAGTTAAAAAACTGTTCGAAAAAGAATGATTGAGCATTGGACACCAGAAGAAACGTTTCAAATAAGGAAACAATGGGCAATACAAAGTTAAGATGCCTTGGCGTCTTCTTTTCGGGTTTGCTAAGCTCTTTGTTCGTCGGTCTGTTTGATAACATTTGCGCATGCGTCTCCGCCACAATGATCTGTATGTCGATCCAGTGAGTCTCACTGCTGTGCAATGGCTTCATATGTTGAAATTTCCCCTGAGTTTTCTTCTGACACGTAACTAATCCTATCTTTCTCATCCTCTTCAGCCCATGCGTCATAGCAACAGAATGGAGGAAGCCACGAAGATGGGCTGTGTACGCGTGGTGTAAGTAAACTTGTGAAGAGCCAAAGTCCTATTGAAAAATAACTGGAATGCAAGTAGTGTGAAAGCTGAAGCAGGATGTGGGAGGGAGTGACTAAGACGATCGAAGCTCAAACTCGTTCCGTTGGTTCTGATGAGCCGTTTTATTTACAGGGCTCGACCACGAGTGAGTTGGCTTTGTGGGGGAAAATTGCCGCTCGTTTCGAGTGATAGGTCCCCTTTATGACAGCTTTAATAGGGAAGACGGGGACGATTAGACGTCTGTGAAGTGCCCGTGGGAGCTAAACGTCGAGCGTTGCGTTTATCAGCGAGCCCGGCTACTGAAAAGATGTGTCAAAGCGGGGAAGTTCTGCACCCTGGCATATCATGAGCACTTGCCATTTTCTTCCTTTATTTCATTGTCCCAACATTTAATTAACGACGGCGCATTCGTCTAGGTTTTTTGGAACTTTTCTCTTTTTTAGACTATTTTTCTTCTTTTTGAGCTAGATGGAATGTTTCAACAGAGATGTGGCCCAGTAGAGTAAACAGGCTATAAATTTCTTACGAGGAGAGTTTAGGCTCAAAGAAAATGTTGTTGCATAATTCTGCCAGCTTATAGATTTTGTGAACCACCGAAACTCAAAGGTGTCCTGCTTGTCTCTTGCACGAAGACCAGTGATATAGTTTTGTTTTCCACACCTTTCTTCCGTTAGTTTATCTATCAATCGACTGGCAATCTAATAAATTTATGAACTGATCAGCTGTTCAGTCAGTTAATTTTTGGATCGATCGATCAATCAATTAGTTAATCAGACAGTCAGTAAATCAGTTGATCAATTGAGAAATCAATCAATTAGCTAGTCAATCAATCGACCTGTTGATCATTAATTTGGTCACTGGCATTTGACAAGAAACGAATGAAAAAAAAAACACCTACTAATAACAATAATGATGATGATCATAATAATTATAATGATGAAACATTTGAAAAGAGGGCGCCAATGTCCTGGAGAATGAGCGCTGCACTAACTGACATCTTGTACAGACGCTAAAGAGATGGTGGAAAAGGGCGGAAAGATAATTCTTATCATCATAATCATTATTATCCCCTGACGTACACTGCACAATTTTCATTTTCTTCTCATTTATACTACTCTTTCTTTCTTTCGATTTGTCCATTAATTTTCGAATGACAAAAACAGAATGGACTTCAAAACTGCTGGGTTTGTTTTAGATTATAAATATTTGAATGGGCTATTTGTTACTTGCATATTAGTAAGTGTTTGGATCTGTGAACATTCAAGGAGGGTCTATTGTTCTACCCGCACTTCAAACACGTGATAGTACATGCTATCTACAGGCGGATGGTGGACCAAAGTAAGGCAAGATGCAGTATTATAATTATTGGGGCAAAAAGCGAACAAAACAAAACAAAAACCAAATAAAAACAAAAACCCCAACAAATATAAGTATTTAGAGAACTTTTCGGGAGCGAATGTACACGGGAAAAGTGGACGTCCAAGTTTAAAATGCAAAAAAAAAATTGTACAGAGAACCCTTAGGGAGTAAAGGGTTACAAGAAATCTGGACGTCTGAGTTCAGAGTTAAAGTGAGTTCCTTATGATGTTTATGAAACATCCATTTTTCTCGTGCCTGTACCTTCACACAAAGACACCACCACGGGTTTTTTGTGTTGTTGTTGTTCTTTTGCCCTACTATAGCCGAGGTCAGTCATAACTGTTTTAAAACTGTTAAAATAATTATCCACCAATTTTCAGAATTGTTAACAAAACTTGTAGCAGATTCCCCAATTCCGTGTTCTTGGAAATCCTCTCCCGTGCCAAAATAATGTACATTTTATCAAGTTGAAACTGTGGCCCGGACATTTATGACGAAACCATACCAGTCTTTTTAGAGCGTTTTGGCATGAATGCTTATTGATTCAAAAACTGTAATGGTGGGGCATAACTTGTGCACGGGTACCAGTGTGAGGCGTCGCTGCCTAAATGGTGTATTTGCTATGCAACAGACAGGCACAAGGGCGGCCGACTCGATATGCAGTTGAACAGATGTCTAGCTTTATCGGATAGCAGTCAAAGATAGGAAGTCCCCAGTGCATATATACAAGTTCACGATCACTTTTCATTTACAAAAGAGCGAAAGAATTGCTCTTTATCGACGGTTTGGGAGGAACTGGGCGGAAGAGCCACAATGTGTGTCTTATAACACAAAAAGCTGAACTGAATCAAATAGAGAATTCAAAAAGAAAGGAAGAAAGAAAGAAAGAAGGAAAGAAAAGGAGGGGCCACCCATTTATGTTCCTGATTCTAGTCCAGACTATATTTTTGAATTTAAACATGAAAAGGGCACAAGTGTTATAAGAAAGCGTGAAATGGAGAAAAATGTACAATAAAATTAAAACAAAAAATGAAATTAGGGAAGATAAAAATGGAATAGAAAATAAAGAGGAAAAAACAATGTCCAATAATAAGTAACAGGGATGATACGACAAAATGAGAGACACAGAAAGTCACAATCTGGAATAAACTAATGAATACGCAGGGGTGGTGGGTGAAGGCGAGAAAGAGGGGGGGGGGGGGATGAATGAAGAGCATAGAATAGAAGTGAGGTATAATTACTCATGTTAAATCCTCATTATAAAGTAGCATAATTTATGAATTAACTACTCGTACACTACACAAGAAATAATATTAAGAATAAATATTAAACTAGGGGACACGGTGGGCTGGAGGTGCTCGCCTCTCATGCCGAAGGTACAGGGTTCGAATCCCAACCGGTGCAGGCATGTGGAATTTTTGGATTTTTCTCACATTTTCCTGTCCCTGATCCTATGGTAGGTAGGATCGAGTACCTAGTCTTCTCGGATAAGGACGAAAAATTCGGAGGGCCCGTGTGCACGTTGCGCACGTTAAAGATACCTTGGCAGTTGGAAATTGAAAAGAGCAGGCCGAACAGGCCGCTGTCCGGGCAAAATGCTAAAAAACGAATTCCTATCGCAAAAAACAAAATAAAACCAAGAAAAGTGAGGTGTAAATGCCAAGGGCCGCGAACCTCCTAAAATAAAGACCTAAACACACTAAACTTTGCGACAAAAGCCTAGACAAGTAATCAAAACAGTAGAACAAGGCTTAACATGGCCATTAAACCCAGGGGTGTAGTAGGTAATTTATCATCTGTGTTATGATTATATACTTTACATTGCAGATTGACAATCAGCAGCAATTAAATTATATCAGGCAATGTGAAAGAATTGTTTGAACAATATTAAACTTCCAACCCCCGTAGCAATCGGCAACAGTATAAAGAAGTAGAATCAATGGACTCTCGGGAACACTAACAGCATGACTAACATCATAGATTGTGTACCTGCACGATCACAGACCTGATGAGTAATTTTGTCTGATTTATTGAACTTAGGTTTTGTGTATAATGTTGACAAGAGAATTGGGTCTACCATCCTTTTATACAACTAGTTGACTGCCGCAGGAGAGAAGACATTTACTTGGCAATTTCCATTTGAAACTTTCACTTAGCTCTAATATAAGATTTAGTAGGATTCTCTCATAAAAACCAAATATATCTGCCCACAGCCCTATTTCAGTTTTTCAGATAAGGTCTCAAAATTGCATCTTAAGATATTGAATTTCTTCAACCAAAGCATTAAACAAACCTAACCTTCTAAGTCCCAAATACAAAATTGTTTGGTCCAAACTTCAGAAATACCCAAAACGGTACGTAACTAATCATTGAATTTACAAATCTACCAGGAAAAGTTAGTTCCTGAGAAATTAGAACTTCCAAATATTGAATTATGCACTCCAGGTGATCATTCTAAAATGGAACACCAGGCACTAGAGAGATAAACGTTTTACAAATTAATTCAGCAGTTTTAATCTTCAAAGTTTTAGAGAGAGGTTTTAAAGTTCAGTTTCCAAATGTACAATGGATCTTTGTGTGTGGAGCTGACCATGACCGAGACAAAATAGTTAAGTTGACGGTTACACCACGAGCTGTCAGCACTTGAGATTATGAGTTCTTGTTTCGGAAAGTGTTTCTGTTAAGTGGAGATGGCGTTGTCACTCACGCGTCACTTAAGTAAGGTTTATGAAAACAAGAATCCCTTGAACCTGCGACACTGAATCAGGTTTGCTCTTGACCCGAGAAGCCTTGTCACAGACGAAGGGTTAGAGAATTGTGTGTGTGTTGTTGTTGTTGTTTTTTTTACTCTTGAGACAAAAACTAGTTGTTCATTCTCCTGGGGGGAGACTGCATGTTTAATATTTGGATGAATGTACGTCGCACCGCTGAGATTTTTGTCTTTTAATTGTACAAATTAATGAGTCAGAAGGAGGGGCTGTTTCTGGGGTTGGCGATGTTGTAATTTTGAGAGTTTTTTTTGTTGGGGGTTGGGGTGGGGGGGGGGGGCTGATTATTTACACATTTTAAAGGCCATCTCAAGACCGCCATCTGTGAAGTTAGTGGATGGACTTCAGTTAACAGTTTATTTCCTTCTTGCTGGGCCACTTATACATTCTAGGCCGGCCCATTGTGCTCAAGTGTTTATTTGTAAACACTTTTAACCCTACTGCCCTCTTAAGAAGGCAAATTTTCCAGATACAATTTCCCTGCTGCCCACTTTAGAGGGCAGAGACCTTCACCTTCTACAAGACGCGTCGGCATGACCAGTGGCCTGGCAGGCTTTCTGTCAAAATCATGATGTGGGCATGGTACATCTTCATACACTTACCTTCACTTTCCGCTGTTATTTACTGTTATTTTTGTTCGGTGTTTTTGTACCCAGAGTAACAAATATAACAACTGATCAATTTTGGCCAGGGGCCCAGGGATATAGGCATGTAAGGGTTAGGCCGCCTGTGTTCAAAGGGTTAATGAGGTATTTGTTTTCGGGGGACTTCTGTCCTTGGCACTTGCATCTCTCTTTTTCTTGTGGTTAATTAAATAATTTTCTTGTTCTTGTTATTTGTTGTTGTTGTATTTGTATTTTGTATACTTGTTTCATCCCAAGTTTGGTGGTGAGGATTAGTTTTTGTAATTTTGCCTCGGGCAGCCGGTCTCGTTAGGCCAGCTCTTCTCGATTTCCAACTGCCAAGGTATCTTTGACGTGGGCAACGTGCACACGGGCCATCCGAGTTTAGTTTCTCGTCCTTCTCCGAGAAGACCAGGTGCTCGGCCTGGCCTACCATAGGATCAGGGACAGAAAATTTCACCAAATTTTTAACATGCCTGCACCGACCGGGATTCGAACCCGGTACCTTCGGCATGAGAGGCGAGCACCTCGTCTCTAGACCATCGTATCCCTAAAAAAACCGTTCTTTGTTTTAGAACCATTTAAATAAAACTATTATATAATCCGCGACCCCCCCCCCCTCCCCTCTCCGCGTGTCCGCCGGGCTGGTGACTCACTGCGTCCGTCAAGACTGGTTTGTCCCAGTTGTAGTATGAGATGTGAACTACGGAGTTAATACGGGACCTCTAGCGCTGGCGAGACCGAAATAAGTTTGTCTCACAAGTTCTGGCTCGTCATAACAGCACTGTCTTGAGACAGCCGGCGAAAAGACAGACCTCGCGGACTGAGTCAAAACACTAACAAAAAGTTATAGAATCAGCCGAGATCTATCCTTGGCGTACAAGAAAGTCATAAATTGTGTTATTTCTTTTGGCTCTTGTTTGTTTAATCGCGCGATTGATTATTTATATTATATGAAACTGACACAGGCAAGAAATTGAATATAAAAAAAATAAATAAAATAAAACTAGGGAAATAAATAAATAAATAAACTTTAATAAAACAGGAAGAAAATGACATGAAACAGGAACAGTTACTGTGATTTTTAAAAGTGACTGCTGATGGCAGGCCAGTCTGGCTGAAAAGATCAATAATTATAAATAAGCTTAAACACAATTAGGAATCAGAAAATACTGTATATGTAATAATATCTGACACGTCCAAGAACCCCCCCGCTAACCCCCCCCCCCGCCGACAGCTTCCCGACCCACCAGTGAGTTGGTTGTGACCCACAGCTTGAGAAGCTTTGTTCGAAGCACTGCCACGCTGCGGCAAAAGACCGGAATAGCAGATCTAGGTCAGGTTCATCATTTTTAGATCTATGCTTTGTTTCTCTATCTGCACGAGTGGCTGTCTCGTTCTACGAACGGCCTTATAATGAAGTCTGTTCCCATCGAAGCACCCCCACCCCCCCCCAAAAAACAACAACAACACAACAACAACAAAAAACGTTCGGGCATGGACCCTCTTCTGAATTCAAATCAACTGGCAGGAATTGATGACCCCGTGGGCTCATGTTTTCGCACAAAAAGAAAAGGATGACGTGATTAATATACATCTCCACAGTTTCAAGTCTCCAAATTTCAAAAAGAACTCTCGGCGGTTCAAAAGGAAGGCCCCTATAAAATAACGCAAATCCGAGCTGTGTGAACGGTGGTAGGTCTAGTTAAAAATCCCGTGAGTTTTTTAAAAAATAAAAATATAGATTATAACTTTATGCAACAAATAGGTTCTTTGTCCATGGACACTGAACAAAGAATAAAGCAGTGGCGCAACGCGTCCGGTGCAATTTTTTTTTTTGTGCACATACAGGCTTTGTCCATAACACAGCAGAGCAGTCTCGCATCTTCAGTGAGGGCGATGTCCTGCTGGTTCCCTAAGTAGGTCAGCCTGTCCCTCTCAAACATGACAAAGACAATCATGAACAATTAATAAGGCGCAGACGGAAAAGAACAGATGGAGGTGGCTTTGGCATGTCCGTAGATGAATAAGCGAGACACCAGTTTACTTGACTCCAGGTTGAGCACCAAATTAGGTTGAAATGTGACCAAAAGAAAAAATATACTTTGTTAAATCCTACAAAATTTGCAAAACTGGACATGAAATTATGGAAGAAAAATGAAACACACACACACACATATATATATATATGTCACAGTGGGAATTAGAATCCAGGGGAATTTTGATTTCCACTAGTGGAGATTGGAATTCCAATCGGTCCTAGGGTAAATTAGAATTCTCATTTGCAGTGAATAAATCCAAGTGGAGAATGGAATTCTAATCTCTCCTAGGGCAGATTGGAATCCAAATTCTAGTTGAGATTGGAATCATGGTTTCAATTCACACAGTGTGTTCTTTGGTTGTGCTTGTTTACTCAGTCAGGCAAATGTTTTATTATAAAGCTGTTCTCTGTTTCGATGTGCTTGTTTGCTACTTAACTGGTGTGCTTGTTATCACTTATGCAAATGTTTTATCATAAAGCTTTTCAGTCAAACATTTAGTTTGAACCTTTAACTTCAAGTATCTTACCCTGTTGATGACACTATTGGGGTAAAAATCCATCAGGCCGATAGAACAAACACTGACGCACGACTTCTGCCATGCAAAGTAACGGAGAAGAAGTTGCGAGACCCAGACTGCCAAATGTTTAAACTGTACAGTACAGCCGGGATGATTAAAAACTGGTTTACATGTGTGGACTTAGTTGATATGAAATCCGTGGAATTCCCTAATTAAACGACTTAGCAGTGAAGGACATATGTGAAGTAACTCTCATTCAAGCTTCAAGCCAAGCAACAGGCTGGCAAGCATCTGGTGCATCGAGAAAAATCGTGTGCAAATGCAAGAGCTCATGCAATATGAAACGATGTTGTTGCCGCAAAGCAGGAATTGCATGCAGCACAAAGTGCCACCCAGGCAGTAGTTCTTGCACAAATAATTAACATTTAAGTATCATAAATAAACAATAGTTTTTCTAAAGTTGGTCGTTTATTAACATTTTTTAAAATAATAGTTTTTTCTAAAGTTAGAAGTCTATTAACATTTTAAAATAAATAATTGACATTAAAGTATTACAAACAAACAATAGTTCTTCCCAAGTTAGTGGTTCATTTTAACATTTTAAATATAATAGTTTATTCTAAAATTAATGTTTTATTAACACTTTTTAAAATACACGGTTTTTCTCAACGTACTAGATGCTTGTAGTAGTTTTATCTAAAGTTAGTGGTTTATTAGCATTTTTAAAAGTTTGAAGCCCATGTTCAAAGCTGTTTTTCTGTGTTTCACATATAACGATTGGTAAGACATGATCTTATAAGTAAATAAAAGTAATTTTTACAAAACAAAATACTGTGTGAAATGAAGCCATGATTCTAATCTCAACTAGAACTTGGATTCCAGTCTGCCCTAGGAGAGATTAGAATTCCATTCTCCACTTGGATTTATTCAGTGCAAATGAGAATTCTAACTTACCCTAGGACAGATTGGAATTCTAATCTCTACTAGTGGAATTCAAATTCCCCTGGATTCTAATTCCCACTCTGACATATATACACACACACACAGTGGACAAATTTGAAAAGAAATTATTTGACTCTTTCAAGATTGGATAGCCCAACGACCAGAAATTTGCTGGCATTGTTTGTTCGAGCTGCACCACCTAGACATTACAAATACCTGAAAATGTTTGAAAATAAAGCTTGTAGACCACTGAGACCATACATCTATGTCTGAGACCATACGTCTATGACTGAGACCATACATCTATGACTGAGACCATACATCTATGACTGAGACTTACACCTATGACTGGGACATACATTTATGACTGAGACATACATCTATGGCTGGGACAGGCATCTATGACTGGGACACACATCTATGACTGAGACCATACATCTATGACTGAGACACACATCTATGACTGAGACATACATCTATGACTGAGACCATACATCTATGACTGAGACACACATCTATGACTGGGACATACATCTAAGACTGAGACCGTACATCTATGATTGAGACATACATCTATGATTGAGACATACATCTATGACTGAGACTTACATCTATGACTGGGACACACATCTATGACTGAGACATACATCTATGACTGGGGCACGATTCTATGACTGGGATACACATCTATGACTGAGACATACATCTATGACTGAGACATACATCTATGACTGAGACCATACATCTATGACTGAGACTATACATCTATGACTGAGACCATACATCTATGACTGAGACCATACATCTATGACCGAGAGCATACATCTAGGACCGAGACCATATATCTATGTCTCAGACCATACATCTATGATTGAGACCATACATCTATGACTGAGACCATACATCTATACCATACATCTGTGACTGAGACTTACAGAGGAAAAGTCAACACTTTTTATGCTCTATTGGCAATTAGCCTGTAATGACAGTCTCAGATACGATGCTGGCGCCCAAGCCAATATATATAACGTTGCAAATCTGATTTTTGTATAAAATTAGATGTAATAAACTGTTAAAATTGTCAGACTTGTTCCTAATGGGTTAAAAAGCTATCAGAGATGTCCCTGGCAACAACCTGGCATAATACTTGTATTAGCACCTTCTCTTTATCTCCGGCATAATTATTGTCTTGACCATTGTCTTACTGAGGAGATGTTGCATTCTGTTGAAAGGCGAAAGGACAATAGAGCAACGCACGTTTCAAACAAAGAAAATCAGGTTACTGCTGGCTAGCTGACAAAAAAAATCATGCTATGAGTTTTCTGTCCTGTTTTTAATTTTAAAAAAAAAGGGGTGGGGGTGGGGGTGGAAGAGAGACAGAAAGATACGACAAAAGTCGGCTACAGAGATGTAACAAAGTGTGTTGGTGTAAATAGGGCCAACAATAAATAGATACATAAGTAAGTCAGTAAAATAATAACAATAAAAAAAAAACTAAAAAAAATGTGAACGATTTGAAGAAGATCGGGGCTACAGAAAAACATAGGTAAAAACCAATGAGAAAAGTAAACGAAAAACAAAAAAATGTGACAATTAAGATGAAGAAAAGGAGGAAAGAAAGGAATTTGTAATTTCCAAATTCATAAAGATTGTCAACTCACGCGATAAGGAAACAATTTTTAATGATGAGAAAACGTGATACCAGCCGTTTAAATAGCTGAAGAAAAAGCTTGAATAAAGCTGCGAGATACATATTTTACCAACGCTCGTTCGCTGTGTTAAAAAAATCGACATTCGCTGTTTCGACGCATCCAAGGGGGCGCTACTCTCAGGCCTGCCTGTGTCCCATACAGCACTCACACTTCACGTGAGCCCCGCCCCTCCCAAAAGAGTCTTAAATTGACCACCAGTTTTCGCGACTTGTTGCTCTGTTTTATCAGGTTTCGAGACATTTCCTCGCACTTTTCAGCCCACTATTTTTCGGTGGATGTCAAATGCTGAGCGGACTATTTACACCGGTGATTCCGTGTTGTGTAACTTTCAACGTGCCTGTTTTATTTCATTACTGAATTGTTTCGTAGGAGTTTCTTTTTTTATTGCCCTTAACTTTTGTTTCTGTTTTTATATAATTCAAGCTACATGTAGTTACCATTGTTCGAGGCATGGTCTTAAATGGTTTAACTGTGTCTCCACTGCACATTATGTACGTAGATTTGTTCTAGGAAGAATAGAAAAGAAAAGTGGAAACTGATTTTCACTCGCCACGATCATCTTGAGAGCAGCTACATTTTGTGGAATATACCTTTCCAGGTAAGTCATCATTGACGTTCCATTGTGTTTTTATAACTGATTAACTTCTTTGGCTGATGTGTTCATTGATTATTGCACTTTTGTTTTCTTCTTCAGGTGGATTACTTGTTAATTCTGCTATTTATATTATGTTATGAGAGCAACTTTTTCAAATTCATAATTAACCCACGGTAATCCAACGATGGAAAATGAAAATGGAACTTTCATTCAGTCGAGGGTTTATTTTTTCCGAAACTGAGGTTTTGTCTGAATATGATTTCTCAATATCTCTTCTATATGAGTAAAAAATGTTTATCATAAATGAAATGCCCATACTAGATGAAGATGACCCCGCATGACAAATCTGACCTAATTACTGTTTCGATTAGCTCAGTCTCATTATTCATTAATTGGGTTCATAATTTTTTTTAATTATAACAATAATAAAGCCATAAACCACACAAGGAGAAAAGAAATGGCAAGTAACACGCCACTGTAAAACATCCAGATGTGAAACAACCCAGATGTATCAACTGTCGTATCTCTTTAAGCTCGTACATGAAAAAATAATCTATAATAAAAGTGAAAGTTTACGACACTGCACCAAGCTTTTCCCTACACATGACAACCTTTTTCGCCTGAGAATTATGTACACTTTTATCTGGTCATCGCCATCCGGACGCCATCTTCTAAGTCTTAAAATTCACCAAACAATTGAAAACTGTTGAACGTTCATTGTAATGAACTTTTATATTTTATTTAACGACTCCAGCCGATTGCACTAAAACACAATATTGAAGGAAGTAATGTTCTACGTTCACTAAATGAATTGTCAAGTGCCCACAATGTGGAAACTTTCACCCGCGGAATAATACGCTCCACCCCTTTGTTAAAAAAAAAAATCCCCGAGGGAGTAGGGTCGAATTAGGATCGGGTAGGTATAGTACCGAATGGGATGTGCAGGTAGGCTGATCGTTTAATTGGCTCGAAGAAGTGCAAGATAGAGAGCTAGACATAGCTGAGATTTAGGTAAAGTATTGAGAAACTAGGCTGGGTGAAACATTTTTCCAAATACCTGTTTCTTCTTTAAGAGTAGATGCTTCATTTCTCTGTCTATTGCACTTTCAGATCACAGAATATCAGGCATTGAGATAACACCATGATACAGAAAAAGGGCGACAATTAAATTAAATGCAAAAACATATAATGTAACACTATTTACCTTAGTCTCATTTTATAGAGGTATTTTGTATTGACACTTTAGAACTGAAGGTCAGCTTCTTTTGAGTGTTACATAAATTTAAATGTTTGGTGTATTTTTTTATGCACATTGCAAGTGTTAACACCGTGGGTATTGTTCAGTTTGCTGAAGAAATAGTCACATTTCTTTGATTCGTGGGTGCAATCTTTCTTGAGTTTATTCGGCCAGTATTTTATTTCCGCCAAAGTATGAAATCTGAATATCTACCGAGCGTGTTACGTGCAGTTACACTAGGTTATCATTCCCTATAGTCTGGCGTACTGTATTGTTTAACTTCTTGTAGCACTTTGTTTCCCGAGGGGCCTCGGCCTGGAGGTGGTGGCCTCAGCTGTTCAACTTCCTAAGGGTAGCCACACAAAGGCCACCGAATTCCGTCACCGAGCCACTAGGCGCTTTAGGTGAGAAGAATTGCACTATATAAACGGACCGAATCTAGGTGGGCTCTATGTGCAGTTGTTGAAATTATATAGTGCAATTCTTCTCACCTAAAGCGCCTAGTGGCTCGGTGACCGAATTCGGTGGCCTTTGTGTGGCTACTCTTAGTCTGGACACATTTTATACCTTATCAAGCACCATGTTGTTCATTTAGTTTGAACCTGCACCTAACCGACTGAATGATGAGAAAACCGGATTGATTGATTGGTGGATGAATTGATGAGGACTGATTGCTGCCAGAGAGTTTCGGTCACTCTGAATGGTGCTACGCTATGGCGCGTTCAGATTACTGCGATTATCGATAGGCATTGGTCACTCTATACGACACAGGCTGTTGTCCATTTTAGAATTTGGGGAAGACGGTCAAGCAAAATTTGGCCCAAAAAAGGGAAGGAGGGTTTTTTTTTATCATTGGGATCTCAATATGTCAGGTAAACAGATTAGTTTAAAGAATCATACACATTTTGAGGTGTAAGGTCTGCAAAATAGGTGATAGCTGTAGAGCTACAGAACAACATTCATGTATATTATTTTCCTTAGTGATTTCATTAGCCATAATTTTATACTGTAGATCTATGGAAAAAACAACAAAACAACGTATACATCAAAATGAAAAACTTTACAAGAGAAAAAACATTTTGACGCTGCGCCGTTTCAATCAGAGGTCGATTATCATTTTGCGACGACCAAAAGAAATTATTAGTCGTATAAAATTGTAAACCAGGCAGAAATACAGATCAAATTTCTTTCTACAAAATGACAATAAAGCGTGAATTCGATTTATATAAACGTATGCGGTATTTCTCCGTAACACAGCAGAATTACTTTGGTGAAATACGGCTATAACAGTGAGGTGATTCTTACACTGTAGTTTACAGACAGGCATAAGATTGGTTCTGTGCGTCCTTCACTCTCTTGCACAGAAATAGGCCTACTTTTACACAATGATTGTGCAATTAAAGCGGTGTGAGTTATTACGGTTAGATAGCCGAAAGACACATCGAGGACAAGAATGCTCTTGAATAAATTATTTGTCTGCATCAGATCATTAGTGATACGGCAGGCCACCTTTTTAGTTATTTCTACCAGCGATGTTGGCAAAATTAGAATTACACGATCGGTTATGAATATACTGAATTCCGGTCCTAGGCCTCGTTCAATACTACATGTATATGCTAATAGCAGTAAAATTGTTGGCCCTATCAATATAAACTAATTACTTCAATGTCTGGGATATCTTAACATTCGGACAAGCAATACCATTATTTTAAATCTTGCTTTTTTTTTTCCATCTATTTCTTCAGAAATATCATATCACACAGAATCTTCCTTTGGGAAAAAGCAAAAGCGCTAAAAATTGATTTATTTCATTTGACGTCACACAATTAGCCTTCCCAAATTTTTTTGTTCCGAGGACCAGCAAAAGATGAATATCCTCGTCTGTGATAATGACTATGTCGACTTCTATATTAATTTGTTTAATTTTATACTGTTAGGTTGTTGTCTTTGTTCTTGAAGAAGGTCCGTTGATTGAAAACTTGATTAATTTTGTCTTTCCCTTTCCGTTACGTTTTATTGAATCGTTTTTGAATTATTTCTTACACGAAGTTTTACAACATACACCTTTTTGTCTTTTAGCCATGTTTCGACCCCCAGGGACACCATTTGCGATATGTGGCCAGTCGGGATTTGTTCGCACAATGAATTTTATTATCACTTTTTTTGATTTATAGATTTAAGGTCAGGGCTAGGCTCAGGTTTAGTTAATTAGTAATAACAACCTTTTGCGTTGGCGACTAAGCATATTAATAAGTTGTTCGGTGACTGGTCACAAGTTATGGGTAAAAGTCCTGTTGTGTGTGTTTTGGATACATGACCCAAAAAAACCTTTTCGTTTTTGTTTTTTGTTTTTAATGTCAAAAGATCGGCTTGTGATATCGTTGAGTCATTGGCCTTAGTGTAATAAAGCAGCAAATTTCTTCCCAAATCATTCTGTCGTTCAACTTGCACCAAATATTTATTCTTTAAAATCACCATTTTCAATAACACTTGCAATTTTTTTATACCAGTCCTATTTTCAATAATTCTGCATTAAAGTATAGTGTCGTTATTTGTAAACAATTTAGGCCCTATTATACGAGAATGTTATATTGAAAACATTTAAATGATGGGTTTGATTCACTCGACATCGGTTAAATCTTTTTTCTCCGAACGTTGAAACTGCTGTTACTCTAAATAGTGCCGGGGCGGTGCATGAGAGGGTTTGTATCTCAGTTCTGGTGAAACAGACCACTATTCCCGTACATCTGGTTACACTAACTAGCATTGACTGATACAGTCTATAGAATCCGAACTCAGATTAACTCATTAATGTTTTGTTTTTCATTCCCTGTCACATCCGTTTGGCATTGAGCTGTGTAGAGCTATATAATCTATCACCCTCTATATAGATGATGGTGTTTTTCCAAGTACATGCAAGAAATGAAACTGGGTGTATAACTGAGTGGTTGTGGGTCAAACAGTGGGGGAGGGGCAGTGAACTTATCATATGACAAAATATTATACTATAATGTACATAAAAGCCTCAAGACTTCCACAGTTTTAATACGCCATGGCAAGAACAGCATATTAGTGACATACAAAAGAGGAGGAATAAATGCATAACGAACACTGAAAAACAAAGACATAAGATGCAAGTATAAAACGAATCATAATAATTATAGTGAGACAGACGCTACAATAGTTCCCCTACAATGAGACACAAGTTGCATTAATTTTAATTGGGAAGCGTTTATAAACAAATAAAAAAATCATTTAAATAATGTGAAAAGCGGGAAATAAATACAGTAACCCTCTAATATCCAATGTTTCATATTACACTTTGGAAAATATTATCCGTTGTATAGGGCTCTGCGTCTAGATCAGTTCCTAATTGACATATAAATACTTTTTCATACTAAATAATTGAGTATTTGTGTGTGTTCGTATGTGTGTGTGTGTGTGCGTGTGTGTTCGTAGGTGTGTGTGCGTGTGCGTGTGTATGTGTGTTCGTATGTGTGTGTGTGTGTGTGTGTGTGTTTCTGCATGTGGTTTTTATGTCCATTTTTGAGTTTTTACAATTAATTTTGAAAGTTACACAGTTACTTTGGGACAGGCCAATCTGTGAAAGAGTTTGGGCTGAAATTTTACAGGTGCCTTCCTTTCGACCCGCAGATGGTTCTAATTTAGATTACAAGACTTGAAATGGCGGGAAAAGTATTTTTTTTTATTACGCTATGTGTCGATGACTGATGGCCTCCGATCCTTTCTTTTTCACGAGCGCAAAAGGTCCATGACGTCTTCACTTCCTGCCGACGCGTTTACTATTAAGAAAACTGCCCGGGGTGCCGGTTATTACCATTTAATCTTCATCTCGGATGCTTACGGGGTGGGTAGAATATTAAGCGAGTGCAATATGACCTTTCTAAAAACAAATAAACAAAATCATACAGGCAAGGTAACGCAGACCCATTGTAATCACCCAGAGTTGAAACAATGAACATATTTATGCCCAGGCAACGCCGGGCAGCTCAGCTAGCGTTTCAATATGTATTTTAGCTCTGAATAATTCTATCTAGGAAAGAACCTTCTGACTGTGAAGACATGGGCTGTAAAACTGTCCGCAATATTGGTATAAGACTGTTGTTAATTATTATTATTTTTTTTATTATTATTATGCTTTTACATTTTGTTACTCATACCTATTATAGTTGATTAGTAGGATCACACCTTAATTTAATTAAATATTTATTTATTTTAGTCGTAGAAGATATCTTTGGTACTATGCTTTTATATTTTATTACTCATATTCATTATATTTGATTAGTAGGATCACACCTTCGTTTAAATGCACATTTATTTATTTTAGTCTTACATGACACCTTTGGTGCTTGGTCCGATAGAGTAAACGGATAGACTTAATATTCCTAGCAAGGACAACTTAAAAGAAAAACTGCAATCATAAATTAATTAAAGAAAAAGAAACAAAAATAAAGGAAACAAACATCAGTATCCCTGTTCTGGCCTCGTGGGGAAAATATTTCGAGCAGTGCGCAACATGAGTGGTTATTGTTACAGGTAGCCTGTATGTTCTTTTTCCAAATTTATTAAAAAAAACAACACGGTTCACAGTTTACCGTTGGCATCATCTTTCTTAACATAAAACATTTACAGTGCTAGTCAAGGTTCTTACTTCCATCCGTCAACTTTTGAGAAGCACTGATGATTGAAGTTTCACGTGCTCATAGCTTTTGGAGATACGGTTTTAAAAAAAATCTTTGTTTACTATTACTAGAAATTGCACACTGGTTCCGCTTGATACTTTGACACACAGAAGAAAAGGCCTGTCGAAGTAGTGTTTAAGCGTGTAACTCAGTTCAGCCAAAGAGGGGAGATGGAACTTTGCCTTTTTAAGGGGCCGCAGTGTCTTTAAGCCTGAAGTTCTCATTTACATCTGCCGAGATAGAAAAAGCAGATGGCTGGCTAACGAAAGGCCAGTTAACAGTGGAAGACCTACATTTTTAGGACCCTGCAACTTGAACTATTGTGGGGTCCCACCGCACCCAGTAACAGCCAGGATAACTGCCAAAATTTATTAATTTAAAAAAGTTTCTTCAGAGCCCTTCCGGGTTTAGGGGCTCTGAAACTTTAGCTTCATTAATTTCGTGGTAGATCCACCACTGTCTGTTAGTATGTTGTTTAAAATAAACTATGTCTATTATATCGCCGATGTAGACATTTTCCATGTGCAATCTTCAAATCTCTTTGTTCTGTATTCAAAGTAAAATCAAGAAACTTTGGAATTTCGAAAAGGCGACAAACGAGAACATCGATTCCGTCAAAGTTAATGCTGTTATAATTTTTTTTTGTTCCAGGTTGTCAAATGGACAGAACATTGTTAATATTTTTCTGTATCGTTGGATGTCGACATATGTAAATTCATTTTCTTAGACTTTTATTTATGTTTTTTTCTCTTTGCTGTCGTCGCTTTTTTATGTGCCTTTCTGGTTGTCCCTATATTCTAACCCCACCTCCCCCTCCGCCCCAACAGCTTTTTTAGATCTTAGAATTGAGTTTAGATAGTAGGTGTGTCGATCATTATTTTTCAACATCGTTTTCCCCATCACTATTTCTATCATTGCATCATAATGTCAGTGGTATCATCGAAAAATCAAGAAACAAAAAGATAGGAATGGAGAGAGAGAGAGAGAGAGAGAGAAGAGAGAGAGAGAGAGAGAGAGAGAGAGAGAAGAGAGAGAGAGAGAGAGAGAGAGAGAGAGGGAGAGAGAGATAGAGACAGACAGACAGACAGACAGACAATGAGAGAGAGGAGAGAGCGAAGAGACTGAGCCAGAGGAGAGAAGAGAATGAGTGAGAAAGAGAGAGAAACTAGGAGCGTGAGTATGTGCGAGAGAGAGAGAGAGAGAGAATGACAGAGAGAGAGAAAGAGAGGTTTAGAGAAGGAGTGAGTGAGTGAGTGAGAGAGAGAGGGAACGACACAAAGAGAGAGAAAGACTGTGATTGAGTGAGAGAGGGTGAGAGGTGAGTGAAAGAAAGAGAGAAAGAGAGAGAGAGAAAGAGAGAGCGAGAGAGATAGAGATAGATAGAGAGAGAGAGAGAGATTGAGAGAGAGAGCATTACGTGACAGAAATGCAATATTAACTTCCTGTGCATAATGAATGAGAACTTTGGAGTTATACCCCCTCCCCCCCCCCCCCCACACACACACAACCAACATCATCAACATTATCATTGCCATATTATCATCATCAATATTGTCAGAAGAGCTTCCTCTGCCATCAGCATCATTTTCATTTCTTTTGCAGAGGTTAAACAGTTATCAGCGGAAAGAAAAGAAAACAAAAATATTTAAAAGTTCTCAATAAATATAATAAAATTGCAGATAATGGAATAAAACGAAAATGGCGAATAAAAAATATTACGTGGAATACATTTTCCTTGGTAAATGATTGCATTTGAAAAGAAGATTGGGGGCAAAAAAAAGTCACATTCGTGACTAGGGATTAAATCAAGGTCCTTTTCCTGAAAAAAAAAACGCGGTCACTTTGCGTAATGATATCCGACCAGAATAACAATAGGCTATTATGTATTGGCTTCAAAGAATTAGTAGATCACGAAGGCATTGAGAAATGAAAAGGACAGGCTACAGAGTGAAAAAATTATGGCGTGATTTTTATTTATTCATTTTTTTTTTTTTTTTACAATTTGAGTAAGTCTTAATGATAGACCACATAGACCACATAGAACACGTAGACCACATAGCTGTGTGTTGAAAACTTCATTTTTTGTTTACAGTTTGAGTAAATCTTAATGATGGACCACAATAGACCACGTATATTGAAAACTTAGATCGTTTTTCCCACAATGGACAATGTTTAATTTTCCGGAAATATTTTAAAATCCAGGCTTTAAAAGCACTAGTCGCAATGCAATAGGCTATTATGTATTAGCTGCAGAGAAAATTTAGTTGATTGTGAAGGCATTGAGAAAACAACAATATAGTGTGGAAAACCTAAGACTTGACTTTTTTTGTTTTCTAATTTAAAGTTGTGGCAAATCTTCAAGTCGACAGCACATACGCCTATGTTGAAAACTTCTAATCGTTTTAAATACATTGGACAATTTTTAATTTTCCAGAAATATTTTGAAATCAACCCTTTAGAAGCATTAGTTCCAACCCAATAGGCTATTGTGTATTAGCTTCAAAGAAAATTAGTTGATCATGAAGGCTTTGGGAAATAACACTGATACAGAATGAAAAAGGAAAGACATTTTTTGTTTTGTTTGTTTTTTTACCCTTGTGGTAAATCTAAAAGTCAACACCACATAGGGGCGTTCAAAACTTAAATCGTTTTGCCTACATTGGACAATTTTTTTACCTTTCTGGTTAGGATTTGAAACTCGAGAGTTTCTTAGCAATTGACACTAAAACATAGATCATCTTACCACCTGAAGGATCAGAGTTCCATGATTTACATGGTCTTTATGGCATGCCAAGGTTCTGTATGTATGTGCAGTCAGCTACGGAAGTTTGTAGGCCTGTCTTTTAACGTAATCTTTAGGACAGTGCTATCCTCCGCTGGACAGCATGTAGGTAGAGGATATTAATTGAAACACGTAGCCAAAAATACTCATAACAGGATTTTTGTACGAATCTGTGACCATTTATTGAAAATGTTATTGTGGCCGTGCTATCAACGAAAAATTTGTTGTGGCCAATCACCCAAACCTAGTCCTATACTCTAATCATATCCCTAACCCTAAAACTTCCCCCCCCTCTCACCCCCTACCCCCCTCCCCCCAAAAAATAATTTATTTTATATACAAAAAACTGGGTAAGCCTAACCAAATTTGGCCACCTGGCACTAGTAATTGTCCGTACTATTTGAAAGTTCCCAGCAAATGCATTATCATTTAAAAAAAAAAAAGTACTAACGCAGTGTTTCTCAAACTTTTTTGTCCCACGCCCCATTTCAGTTTATTTTTTTTTTTAATGCACCCCGCCATGATCGGACAATGTTAGTATACAGTGCATACAAAACAATTTTACAAAATATTTTTCTATTCAGTATGTATGCATTCAAAAGAAGTATTAATCAAATCTTTACTTCAAGTTTTATTCACTTCTTTCTTACATCAATGGGAGCCTTGTCCTTGACGCTGGCTGCAGATTTGTTTGATTCGAGGGACGAATTTTGAAAGTTTTAGCTTTGAATCAATAGAGAAACAAGAAAACCACCAATACGACAAGGAAACCACCAATACGACAAGGAAACCACCAATACGACAAGGAAACCACCAATACGACATGGAAACCACCAATACGACAAGGAAACCACCAATACGACAAGGAAACCACCGATACGACAAGGAAACCACCAATACGACATACACAAACAATGGTTTAGCTATAAGTGTGTAAAGTTAAAACACACGATGAAATTAAGATTTCTATGAAAAATCCTTACACTATTCTGAAGTCCCACTCCCCACCGGTAGGGCGTGCATCCCACCTTGAGAAACACTGTTCTAATGGCATCAAATAATTTACCTGTACAAGATGTAAAAGAAGCTCATTCATTTTGTCAGGACCAACCTCATTGTCATCCTGCGTGTCTGGACCAAGAACAGGAACGTACGCTCGTAGCAGACAATTCAGTTTATCATTTCGTGATTTTTTTGTGTGTCTTTTATTTAATGTTTCAATTATTCGTTTTTTTTTTTTTTTAGCTTGATAAATGTCCTTAGTGCCAAAAAGCATGTGCAATCTCTTCTATTTTAATGCTTTAAAAATTTCTTGCACATTTTTCAAAATCTTCTCTTCTAATGTGAGATTTGGGAAAATGCAAGAAGTTTTTTTTTTGTTTTTATCACATCTGAACTTTGCCGGGACCGGGACCCATTTTTTTTTTTCTTTTTAAAAATCAGTTTAAATCAGTTTGTCGTAATAAATTCATACATGGATTATTTCCAGTCATGGACTCTGCGTAAAAATTGCATGATTGATAAGCCAAATTTACATACCCAAATCTTTATTGGATTATATTTATGTGGAATGACCATGTGGCAATAAAACAAGAAAAAAGAAAACGTAGGCTGGCTACAAAAAGAGGCAACAATGGAAAATCTGGAACATATTCGATAATTTTCACAACAGTTATTCTTTTTCTGAAATAACACAGTGCTGCCCTCACTTGTAGAATAAATCTCTACTTTTGCTGTGTGTTTCAGACTGAAGACGGTTTGTCGTATTTCCCTCCCCCACAAAACATCAGCAAAATAAATGGTTTTCTTATTGTTATTCAAACGTAGAATAAATCCCAGTTAAAAACGAGAGTGCCGCGGTCTGATCATTTTATGGACATGTATAATTTCGGCGTTTGTTGTTCCTTTCTGTGCATAATTTGACGAAAATGAATTATCTTCTGGTGATTTCACGAAAGAACAAAGTCAAGGGCCTAAACACTAATTCTTGTTTAACGAGGGTTTTCTTCCTCTGGAGATCTCGGTGTCTCAAGATAATAATTATCATGATTATTCTCATTGTTATCATTATTACCACCAGTTGGACCGCTGACTCGGGGAATACACTGATGCAATTTTTAAAGTTGAATTTCGATCACCAGTGTGTAAACTGAGGCAAAGAACGAAATTTCCTGTCATACTTTTTAATTCTACTCAAAGAAAATGTATTTTCTTTTTCGGGCTCAAAATGTCGGACCAGTTTCTTCCGTTCAACACGAAAAGTCAACCAAAGTAACAACAGCATAGCGAACTTCAAGACCTTCTAAAATATGCCTTCGTTCACCTTGAGGGCTTTCTATGCGTAATATGATATTTTGTAGAATTTAAAGCGGTTGGAAAGCCTTTCATGATAACATTGGAGGCCTTACTTCCTTCATAATATGATTATTATCACTATTATAATGTTTAATCTACGATTAAGTGAATTTCAACAGTTTTTCGTTCCTTTTTTTGTGTAACATGTTCTATAAAAAATATTTTCCCATTTTTGTTAAATTCTATTCCATTGCTTCATGCAATTAACAGAAGAAAGAGTATACTGAAATAAATAAGCCTAATATAAATTCCATATTTATTGACTGCAAAAATGGTGTTTTCGTATTAAACTTCGATGACAAATTTCACTTTTGTTTTGAATTTTGTGATGACATTTTTAAAATTTTGCCCGGATGATAAATGACTCTACTGGACTTTCATAGTTAAATTTGGCCATGGTAGCGGTAGTGGGTTAATTACTTCGTATGAAAACAAGATATTCCGTGCTTTTTAATGTTTCCGTTTGTGTTAGAATTTAATTATCAGTCCTCTTTGTGTCCTCCCTAATGTTTACGAGCAAGACGATGGGAGGAACAGTGAAGGTCTGAAAAGAGAATAGTTGACCAAGGGAGGTAGATCACATGTACGTACCCCACCCCACCCCCCCCCCCAACTCACACATAAAGCATGGAATTCTATAAATAGAATAACGTTTTTACACAAATTTCTTTAATTAAACTCCATTTGTTCATTTAGTTGTCTTGGGGCGTGTTTGACTAAGTGTTTTGTTCCGTTAATTTAAGCGATATATTTTTTAGTTTCCTTATTAATAGATATATTACGGGATATTTAGCCGTCTTTTCCTTACTCGCCCATCACGTTAAAAGCGTTTTTGAAAAGTTACTGTCTAACAACCGAAAGATAATCTGACAGTATTTGAATCAACTAATCGGTCAAACCTCACCCCAATCTGCACCATAACCACACTGCGCTAGTTCATAAGCGGGTGAAGGTCAAGATGCAGCATTATGAGTACGAGGCATTTTATTTAAGTGAATTCACAGTACTGAACATCATACGCAGCAAGTAATGGTATTCATTTACATTTACTTTCCTTGAAACATAATTTTGAAAGGTTTCTCAGAATATGAAAATTCTAATTTGAGATTTCCCCCTGAATTTCCCCTTCTTGTATTAAAAAGGGGAGAAAATTAGAAATGCTGGTGAAGAGCATTATGTTTTTTTATAATGCCCCACAGCGGTGATGTTCGACAGAAAATAACACATTTGCTTCACAGATTTATTACAATGGTGTTCATGTCTTTATTTTTGGCGGATCTCTCGGCCCAAGGCATTTGCATCTAGCTTTTGGTCACAATTCAGGCCACCCTGCTACGGCGATGTTCCTGTCGCATTCCTTTCAACTAAATCAGCTAATTTATTATCACAGGCGCTGCAAAGGTCATTTACTCCTTGGATACATATTTTTAACGGGTGTTGTGTTTAACAATATGTATTGATTCAGGCGGATCAAAGTATTGTGCTTGTACGTCATCGTGTCTGCCATCAATTAATGAAGGTGGGGAATTCGAGGGCCAAAATACTTGTTTTAAGTGAGTTCTCTTCCCCTGAAGATCTTCTGTGGTCTCGCTCTATCACGAGTTTCTGTTGTTGTTTTTTCGCTATATGCCTCTTTCGAGACCTTTCTATTTTGTATGATGTTATGCCGGTTTTGTGTTAACTTTAACATTGTTTTTGTTTTTACTCATTTAAATTTTAAAGTTGACGGTCAGAAGATTTAAGACAGGTTAGAAATAAATCAATTTTCAACTTTTTCAATTGAAAACGACTCCTTTTCTAATGTCCTGTCGAGAAAAAATGCTGAGCCGCATCTTTTGATTGGTCATGGACAAGAATGAATCGTTCCAGACTTCTTATTTCATGTAGTTAGAATCTTTGGATACTGCAGTTTAAGAAAACACCATGAATGTTCTTTTTTCCCTGTGGTACACATAAAACCAAACTTAAAAACAAAAAAGACGAAAATTTAATAGTACGAAAGTAACAATATTGGGTTGGCATTTAAAGTGAACATATCTAGGGCTCGACTTTTGTTTTGTTTTGTTATCAGAGGGAAAATTAGACGGAATGCCTAAATTAATTTGCACATTATTATGTGTACAAAACAAAACTTCTCTTTCCAGAGAAAAATTTACTATAGAAAAAGTATCTTTCCTGGTTTTCTCACTTATTACTTTTAAATTAAAAAGAAAATTAATTAATTACGCTATTCTTTGTCAATGTTTGTCCATACACTTGGTATATCGGACAGTTTTTCATTGCAACGTAAATGGTGCAAAACAAAGCAGCCTCTAGAGCTTACACGCTTTAATATGACATCATTACCGTACACGAATGACAATTCTTTAAAATATTCTTCCCATTTTATGCTTCTGACATTCACTATACTCTCTGTCATGTTCTGCTGTCTTTCTTTTAGGTCTGGCTCTTGTCTGTCTTCCTTTTTTCTTGTTTTTTTTTTCGTATGTAACTATACCTTGCTTTCATTCTCATTCTCTCAATTTGTGCAGCGCCGTCAATTCCATTGTCTGTCAAATAACTAATGGCATTTGATTTTTCAATATCATTTTCATTTTTCAGCTTTTCATTCTTCGAGCACACAGAGAAAGCAGCGCAATGGGAGGCTGGATTTATGTACATCTACTGCTTATTTTTGGTCAGCTGTATTCAGGTCAGTTTGCTGTTGTTGTTGTTGTTGTCTTTCATCGTGAGGTCGTTCTCCTCCCTCCAGCCACCCACGCCCTTTCATCAGCCTCACATACATTGTATTAATTTATTCTCGACTGTCTGAGTGATTTGCCAATTTACTCACTCATTCACTCACTCACTCAATCACCCACTCTTCACTCACTCACTCACTGACTCACCCACCCACTCGCTGACTGACTGACTGACTGACTGACTGACTGACTGACTGACTCACTCACTCACTCACTCACTCACTCACTCACTCACTCACTCACTCACTCACTCGCTCGCTCACTCACTCACTCACTCACTCACTCACTCACTCATTCACTCACT
Organism: Onchidella celtica; assembly: GCA_963931925.1. Taxonomy (NCBI): domain Eukaryota; kingdom Metazoa; phylum Mollusca; class Gastropoda; order Systellommatophora; family Onchidiidae; genus Onchidella; species Onchidella celtica. Next base: position 109,167,313 of record OZ007567.1, on the reverse strand, counting down.
CAGTTGTTCAATCACTCATTCACTCTCATCCATCACACATTCACCCTCTAACTCACTAAATCACATACACAACCTTACTCATCCACTTACTCACTAACTGACTATACTCTCATGCCCTCATTCACTGGCAACAACTACAAAACAGCTACAAAACTAATATCAAAAGCTTGTCACTCGCCAGACTTCTGTATTTGGAGATTTCCCTCAAGAGCACGACTACGTCTCTCTTTTTGCTTACCCTAATTTCCACCACTCTTTCTCTCTCTCTCTTTCTTTCTCCCCCCCCCTCCGTGCCTCCCTCCCTTCTCTCTCCCGCCCCCCTCCCATTTCTCTCTCTTTATCTCTGAATTTGTTTGGGCTGCTTATCATTATTTATCTTTCCACTGCATTTCTCAGTTCTAAAAGACGCATGACTAACCACACTTTTATTTCTCCATTTTATATTTTGAAATACATTTCAAAAATTGAGATCATGCACTGACCATAGCTAGACCCAAAACCCGAAAGAGACTACGATGGAACCCACGCTGACTCCTTGAAATAAAACAAAAAACAACTGACTTGATTACGCTCTTTTTGAATGTGCCCCTGACAACCTGGAAATAAGAATAGTCTATGATTGCCCGTTGTATTTTTGCCCAGAATTCCGTCTGTTTATGCCATAAATTCGTCATGCCTCACGAATATTGCCGGCTGTAAGACTGCTAATTCTGATAATGTATTTGACAGCAAGTCATTGCATGCTGTGGTGCTATCCTCACTCTGGCTCTTGACGCAAGTAAAACACCAACCTTTTTCTCAGACAGAAATCACCGTTTTCAAAGGCATTCCTGTCCACATCACTGCACATCGAATTGGTACCCCGTTGCAGTGGCCTGGTGGTTAGAAACCATGCTTCGGTTGCGAAAGATATAAAGTTCGAGATCTGTTCGACACGTGGTCCTTGTCACGAGTGGAGTGAGCGATAGTTAATAATTACGGGGGGAAAGGAGGAGAGTAAAATTAACGCACGGAGACAAGTGAGAAAGGCGTGCATGTTATGAGTGGGGGGTCTGAATGAGGCGAAAGCGCTGTAGTACTATCACTGCAAGTTAGAGGGTCCTACTGAACGGACGCTAGTAAGAGCCCAGCGGGCGGACATAAGTGAAAGCAGTCGGGAGACGGATGAGTGTTGTTCCAGTGATGACTGGTAGGTAGGACGTTGATTGATAATTATGATTGATGTATTATATGATATTCGTCTATTACTATGATGTAAATAAGTATATGTGAGGAATGTGGAAGTCCTTGATATTGGATATAGCAATGTGCGCCATGAGCGATAGATGAAAGTGAGTTCATGGATTTGTAGCACGAGTGAGTATTGTGTACTCCGATGGAGATGTGTTACCGTAAGATGTGTGGTGAGTGAAAGATGAACTATTGTGTATACGCTTCATGAGTTGTAAGGAGAGGTGGAGTGAATAGAAATGGAAGGGTGTTATACCAATGTAATGTTATTCTTGTAGGTGTCGGGGACGGGCCGAAGAGCCACCTCGATGAGCACATGTGATAGGCCAGCATAGGGCCGGAGGCCATACATAGGCCAGAAGTGAGACTGTCGGTGCAGGACAGTAGAGGCACATAAAGTCGTGGCAGTCAGGCCACGGACAGGGACGTAGATATGAGAGCGAATGAGATACTATATTATTGCCATGTTGATGGGCAAGTGAACTGATAAGGTGTATGACAATAGGAAGGTGATATTGAGAGACTGCGGTGCCAGTGAATCATTAATGTACTATTAAGACCCTGAGGGGAGAGGCTGAGGCCGAAGTGCCTTTAGGAAGTAACTACCGGATCGTGGATCCGAGGAAGAGTGCATGTGAGAGTAAGGCCGTTGTACGGCAGTGAAGTTCAATAATATAATGTATGTAATTGCGCTATTATCTGTATAATTTATGTATAATAAATGTGTGAGTCTGATGGGTTGTTCTGTTAAGTGTTAAACTTGTTCGTTCGTGATTGTTGTCCTGTCATAACTTATTACATCTCCCAGTCTGGGATTTGTGACAGTCCTACTTAAGTACTTTCTCGCTGTGCTTGAAAAGCCTTTGTCTCCGGCATGAAGGAGAATCTCATCTCAGACAATTGTATTGGCACTAAGCTCAAAAGAAACCTAAAACTCCAACAAAATGTTCAAAGTTCATTCAACGAACCTCTTCTCTCGCAGATTACTTCATCTCATATTTCTGCATGATTATCTATGCAAGAGTAACGTAAATATCAATGTAAGCTGCATGCACATTTGAGACCGGAGAATAAAACTTCCCTCTACACTATCAGCAATTTCACTCATAGTCACCCCCACTGAAACCATAGCCATAATATCAGATCAATCTTTACAACTGCCGTTTTACTTCATTAATTAGTGGAAATACTAAATGGCTTGCTATATTTTGCCTTTATGTTTCTATGGCAGAAATCTGCTGGGTGGAGCAATGTCTTTTCCCTTTTATTTCCCCTCTGACCAAAACCTTGCCCAAAACGTGCTCTTCTATTGGTGTATAATTATCGGAAAAAAATCCCAACAACAAACATACACACAAACGTACAAAAACAAACTGGGCATTCCTCCCAGACCCTAAGGCAATTTTCAGTTTTAACTAACACAGATATCCCTCCCAGCCCACCCCATCCCTCCCAAATCTCCCGTGTCTTTCTCTCTTGCTAGGCAGGATGCTGACTTCTCGATAAAGCGACGGAAACAAATTTGTAATGGAATTTTCGTTTCGGATATCATTTGAACGTGAACAGGAACTGAAGAATCCAATAACTGTTAACTTGTAAAAAAAAATAAATGAAAAAGTAGTCTTCAGGCAATTTCTTTAAGCAGTGCCGAGTCTAGGCTTGCGTAGTTATATTCGAGGGTACAAGATGAAGACTTCCTTACATAAACTGATTGATTGGCCACATGCATTAATTAATTGACTGATTCCTGAACTGCATAACTGCACCGATGTCTAATTAACGAAAAATTGGCAGACCAAGTGTTTGCAAATTGAGAGCGCTTTTACAATGGCTATGGCATATCACACACATGAAACTTTCAGCCTCACAAACTGTTTACAGCTTTTCGTCACAGCGGAGTATTTTCTTTTTGTTCGTTTTGTTTCGTTATTTTCTCAGACCCCTGTGATCAGACAGCAAGATTGTCTCAATTTGCTTGAGCGACAAAAAGACATTGGGATCTCTTCTCTTTTTCGTCTTCTCTACCTCTGCCTGGATTTGATCGAAACTGTGTTTGTGCTCTATTGATTTGGAAGTGAAAAAAAAAAACCCATTGGTTTCCCCAGGTTTCAAACACAAACTCACCGACTTCAGCCCATGCTTACGTCTTCGGATTATTAAAAAGCATCACTGAGAAAACCCGTGGGGTTACAGCATGGCAAGTAGAAAACAACAACAAAAAACATATTACACGAAGCCCCGCCTTGGGAGTAAACGAATAGAGATGTATGCAATACACTCCAAAAGAATGAAAAAGGATAGAAAATATGCGAAGTTTTTGAGTATGCATAAATTTTAAACTTTTTCTATGTAAAAAAAAAAATGAAAATCTAACGAACGAATGGTTAAAAAAAAAACAATTCAAAACAACAATAACAATTCTCTAAACTGAATTTAAAAAAACATGAAAAGGCTGCTTGGAATAACTTCCTTTTCTCCTGAAATCTCTCTGTGCCCGAGACGAGACATATACTGGGTCAGAACAGCTTTAACTCCCGGGTCTTCTCAAAACATTTCCTGCTCACTATCAGGTGTCACCCTGCTAATTTGTCACCTTCTGTTCAAGTATTTGATTTTCTTCTGATCACAGTTGAATAATTATATTAAAGAAAGTAATTTAAGTATAAGTACAGACACAGCATATCGCCTCGATATGGCAAGAGTGAGGTAAAACATTTTCGGTGAAGAAAAAAACAATTTAAATGTTTTATATTTCAATATAGTTTTGATCATCATGTATGGATTGATAATATATTTAATTTGTTGCCAACTGAACTAGAAGTAATTTAAAACTAATTCCAACCGTGGCTCACTTGGCAGTTCAGAACACAAGAGAGCTAGATTCAGATAGCCGAAGAATCTTTCAAAAGAACATGCATGTCTCTCTTATATATCAAAACTGGCCTAGGTTTAGAAATGGTCGATAACGGAATGAGCGTAGTGGAAGCAATTGGACTCGTTTAAATGTTGGCACGATTGTGTGGCACAAGCTTATCTTAGTGTAGATATGCAAATGGCAGTCGTCTCTATATAAATGTGATTAGAGGCGAGAGGAGACGGAGGGTCAGCGGCTGGGGTCACAGAGCAGAGTAACGAATTCTTACTTTCCGGCAACTTTCAGCATATGTTTGATCGAAAAGTTGAATTGAGAGTAGACTCGTGGATAACAAGGATCAATACCACACCCATCCCAACTAGTGTCTTTTGCCAAATATTTCAGGACATGGTGGTTCGTATTGTAGCTGCTAGCCACCACAAATGTCCTGTCTATTCAAGTCATGTTTGTCGTGTTTCAATCATCCCTACCGACACTCGGACAGATAGAAACCGGAAATGTGTTCCTGAAGCCGAGCGAACTCTTGACGCCAGCTGACATTAGTCCATTGGCCGACTCGAGGCGGACGGCCGTGTGCCCAAACTCAATTTCCCTGTGATCTCCAACAGGCCAGAGAGCCCTTCAGCCCACCGCCAGACCCCATGGCTTCGCGTGAGGGGAATGCTAGAGGAAATTCTCACCAAATGTGGGATAAATTTGTCGCCCAACAAGTGTCTGTATTTTCTCCTTGGGAAAGACCCCCAGCACCCCTTTAGCTTGTTCATTTTTTTAGCAAAAGGGGATATTTATCATACGTTGAAAAGGTTAAAAGCCACTGGGGCATTTTATTAAAGAGTCCAATTAAAACGGCAAATCAATGTGGGATAACTGTGGAATGTGGTAAGCTTACGTTCTGGACAATTAAAATGCAAGTAACTCACCAAGCACTGTTTGTACCTTATTTGAAATACCTATTAAGTCATAACTAGTCACAGTCAAGACTTAGTATTATCTGTGTCTATCAGTTCACGAAGAACCAGAATGCAGAAGGACGAGGAGAAGAAAAAAAAAGTGAGGGAAAAAGAGAGAGAGAGAGAGAGAGAGAGAGAGAGAGAGAGAGAGAGAGAGAGAGAGAGAGAGAGAGAGAGAGAGAGAGAGAGAGAGAGAGAGAGAGAGAGAATCCAATGAATAATATTTCCTGTGTTCAGTAATCGGCGAGAAGGTCAATAATGCAAAGTCCAGGCAGCCAGCAATTGTAGCAGCATTATCGCCACCAGGCAAGTATTGGCCCTAGCAACAATACCAGTTCCACACATTTCGTTATCACTGCAGCCTACATCAGTATCTTTATCTTACCACTGGTATGAAACAGACTAAAAGTAATAATAATGATAATACTCTAAGTTAAAGAATGCAACAGTAATTTTAGGAATGAATTTTGATACTGGAACGAACTCATTTACGATATAAACTCAAACAGTGGAGACCACTAATTGCTAAACAGGCACTCTTGCACTAACAACAAATTAAGCAGATCTTACGCAAATTAACGAATGACAGAATTAATGGGTGCATAAATACCAGTATGGGAAAGAAGACACAGGCTTTGAATACAAGAACTGGAAGGTAAATCAATAAACAAACAATAGTAAAACAGACAGAGAGGGCCCAAAGACATGGTATTTCGGTCTCCTTGTACAAATAGACCACGTTGCCCCCACCAGTCAATGTAAACTAACATTAGTATGAACATTTAGCCAGCCTGAAACTTTGGCCATAGTCTCATGTTTCCATCGAGCTGGCCAGGGTGGGCAGTTTTCTGGTCCCCCCAGCCATTAACCGTCATTGCTGACTAGCAGAGAGGAAGATATGAGGTCGTTGAAGTCTGGCAAAATGAACAGAGGAAAACAGGTGGTAAATGTCTTCCAATGTAAACAGTGGAGAAATACAAACAGTTGCAATATGTAAACTATGAATTCTATTTGGAAATAATAAACGCAACAATCCATTAGGCTTTCTTTTAAACATTATTATATTTTGAAAAGATTATCAGTGGTCAATTTTAAGACAAATGGGCTAGCCTCCTCCCACCCCCCGCCCCCCCCCCCCCACAAAAAAAACAGGTTTGAGAAAATTTTCGAAATGTCTCGAAATTTGGGGAGGGGGGTGGGGGGTGGGGGGGGGGGGTGGGGGGTGTATTCTGTAAATCCATTTTGGTTCCTCCTTAAATGTTGATTTAACCTTTCTAATCAATGTCAAGTGGCTTTCTCCTGGCTCTTCAGACAATCAAACTTTGGATGCTGAGTCAGTTGCTGGCATTTCAACAAAATGTAAGCGGTTTTCTGTATTTCGTACAACACCAATAGCGTCAAAAGGCGAGTCTGCACCCCGTAAAACACCATCTGTAAAAAAAATTAATTAAACCCACATTAATCATTGCAGTATTTATTTCATTTTATTTTTATTTCATTAGTTATTTTATCATTATCTTTTGCAATTATTTTTTCAATTCATTTGTTTTGTATTTATTTATTTATTTTCTATTTTATTTACTTATTTATTTACATATTATACCTATTTAATTATTTATTTTTTACAGACTTTATATAAAATGAAGAAAGCTTGTCATTTCAGATAGACAATGTGCTGTTCACCGACGGCTCAAGCATGTTTTAGGGGATGCCCCTTTTTAAGAAGAACACGTTTGGAAATTGAGAATGTGACTTAATTTATAATACGTATTTATAAAATGAGATGCATAATTGTACCATCTGCTTAAACAGCGCTTGAACCACTTCATTGATTATGGGCATTTATATTCCCTGAAATATGCAGCAGCATGACTAGTAGCCTATTGCAAAGCCCCACAGCCTCTTTATACACTGGCAAGGAGAATTAAGAAAGAGAACAACAATGCACATGTAGGAATGAATCATTGACTGGCTGACTAATCTGTCGATCTCTGCCTTGCGCGGTTGATTTTAACTTAAATTATACGCCTGTTGCAGTGAACGGTACATCTTTATAAATATTCAGCCATTTAGCAAATTTCATTGCCGTATGGTAATCGTCCGTGTGCTGCCATGCAGCTCGGATTTGCAATTGTCACTTCCTGAGATCTCCAGTTCGACTTTGGCGTTTAATAAGATTTATCTAACTATTAGCTATGCAGCTGGTCCAGCCAGAATCTACGGTTCGAATACCTAGTTATTATGATCTGTTTACTGATTAATGTATATATCTGAAAACACAGTTAATCTAATATAATATGAACTAGAAGGAGTCATGGGAAAAGTTATTCCTTGTAATGGTGTTTGGAACACTGTAATTATGTGGCAGCCATCTGTAGGGGGAGTTCTTACGATAACCTGATGTTTTCTCGAGGTAAAACGTGTTCATTTCAAGGACAGTCCTGGTCCATTAGTGAGAATTTGCGTGTATGCTGTACAGTTGACAGCTAATATGCCCGTTTTTCACAATACTATGCATGCCCAAGCCGGTCTTTTAAAGAAAAATTCTGATGTACTCTTATTTTGAAAAAAAAAATGTCTTCGTCTGATACCTTTTCTATCTATCTATCTATCTATCTATCTATCTATCTATCTATCTATCTATCTATCTATCTATCTATCTATCTATCTATCTATCTATCTATCTATCTATCTATCTATCTATCTATCTATCTATCTATCTATCTATCTGCCTGACTATCTGCCTGTCTATTTGTCTATCTACCTGTCTATCAATCTATCTATTAGTCCGTCGTCCCCCAATCTGTCTATCTGTCTGTTCGAGTCTAGTCTATCTCACAGTCTAATTGCCCTTCTCTGAATCTAATTTTGTCAGCCGAACTGTCTGCACCCCCTCTATCAGTAGTTGTCTGCCGAACTGTCTGCACCCCCTCTATCAGTAGTTGTCTGCTTATACGTTTGTCTGAAGTTGTGTTTCTCATTTGTTTTGCGATTTACATGCATGTACTTCTTGAGATGGGGCAAGGAAGACGCTTTTCTTGCCCCATCCATTAGTCATAATTATCTCCCCCCTCCTTTTTTAAAGGGTTTTAAACTGCCCACGAGCACATGTGAACAACATAAGTACAAAGTCATACGTACAGCACACAAACACCAGCACAAGCACTCACACATTACACACAATCCCACACAGAACCGAGTTGCCGGGCGTTTTCATTAACGTGTCCAATTGACGACTGGTCAAAACCAGGCAAGAGTTTCGTGCCAGGAGGTGGCAAAAGGTGGTATTTTCAGGGGTCTTAACCATCGGTGTGTCCATTTCTTAATTGGCCTTTTAGCCGCCCGGAAAGACAGTTTTTGCCCGGTTAGTGCAGAGTGCTGGCTGACTGATGAAGTCTCCGAAAAAAATCCCGGGGCCTTTAATGACAGTTATTTTCTGCCAGCTCCGAGGATGCAAGTCGCTGGAGTCATACCCTAGCCTTGCAAAACGCGCAGTCGCTGAGGATGATAGAAGACGCGTTTAGATTTGACCTACTCACTAGGTCATAGCCTTTATTCCTTCAACTGTTTCATAATCCTTATTTCTCAAATCATTTAAAATGTACATCACGTAAGTGATCTCAGTCATTCACGTAGAAAAGCGCAACTACCCACATTCTGTCCTGTACGCACATAATCCCTTATAGCATAAGAAAGGAACATAATAATTCCCCATGAAATGACTTGTTATGGATATATTTATCGTCATTATCCGGCTACCCAGAAGAGCATTTAATTCTAAACAGTTTCGTCAAAGTAGTTTGTTCTCTTTAAATGACGAGGGGACGCTCCAAATACCGTCAACCAAAGTCGAGTCTGACCATTTTCTTGAACTTTCCAGACTCAGCAATGGAATATATAACCTTTGTGATGTAGCCTATAGATCTAGCTTTAGTGCAGTGTTTCTGAAGATGGGGTGTGGCAGTATTTTTGGAGGGGGGGGGGTGGGGGGGGGGGTAGGGCGTCGGAATGGGGCTTAGAGATATACACTTTGCATAACTTTGTCGAAAAATAGTGCCGCACACGTGTTTTGTTTTTTTTGAGTTTTTTTGAAAATTGAAAAAGAAAAATTGGAACAAAGAAAGGTTGAGAAGCACTGCTTTATGGTGATAGTACCATAGATCTCGAAGACCTAGTTTGTTTCGTTTGGTAGAACAATAGCACAATGTGTGCATGGCAATCGCATTTTGTTAAGAAATGCTATTTTATACTTCTGAACGGCAAATGACTTTTATTATTACTATAATTACTATTGTTGTCATTGCAAGAGAAGTACCCATTGCACGAACAGAGCAAAAAAAAATTAAAAAATTGAGGTACCGGGGGTATCGCGTGGTAAACCTTATCTTGTATCTCCTCCTCTCCTCCCCACACCCCAGACACACATTCCCCACTCTTTCTCTCTCTCTCTTTTTACCAAGTCTCTCTCATCTACAGGAAATGTTCAGCGAATAATGTCCCACACAAAGGACACACACTACACAGTTGTTTTTTTTTAGTTTTTAACTCTTCATTAGAATTGGGGATCGAGAGGATAATGTTTCCCAGATTGAAACTGACGAAATTTTGAAAGTATCAAAATGTAATAGCGCTTTGTCTACTCACACAATAAATACATGCACGTTAATCGCAAGGATAACTTATATTTATCTACCAATTTTCATATTTTTTTCAGTGAGTACTTTCAAAGCCTTTTCGCAAAACACATTATAGGCCCAGTTCCAGTTTAGATCATTATTACTATTATTACCAACATTTTTCCTTCCAAATTATTCCTGTACCTTATTCTCTCGATTCTTTCTTTTTCTTTTCTTTTCATCTTTCCATCATTCTTTCATTCCAAGTTTTGTTCAACATTCATTCAATCAATCAAAACATCTCCCTCCCTGCCTGTGTGTCGGTCAATCAACCAATCAGTTGCTCAGTGGGTCGGTCAGTAAGTCAATGCCATCGCCAGCAATGTCCAGCAAACCGTCCAGTGCTTTGATACAAGAACTGCCAACAGCTCCAAGTTCTCAACATGTCCTCAGAGAAGATTTAGGCGCTCAAGTGGCTTGGATCAAAGCTGGGTAGAGCCGTTTTCGCTCCACATCATCTCGAGGACTCATAATGTCAGATTTGACGGTAATGGGATGTGCCAAGGAGACCGCTTCTTTCCCTGAGGAAATGGGCTTTTGTCTTGGAATGTCTCCACTGTTGCCTAACATTTCAGTGGTATTTGTAACACTTGGTATTCGCTTGAAAAGTTACTTAATAAGAGAAGAGGGCTGTACTTTTGGCTGTCGGTTTACAATGTCACGTACGGGCACCAAAGCTGGATCTTTCTTTCCACCTTTGTCGACTGCCCGTTTGAGCAAAATCGCAATCCAAAAGTATAGACTAATATTAATTTTATAATTTGTTATGCCAAAACCTTTCAATAAGTAACTGGATGAATAAATGTGTGTAAACTATTTTACTTTCTCTGTATCTTCTCCATATAAGTAAACCATGTTTTATTGCACCCTCTTGTCAGTGTATTCGTCATGTTTACTGTACACGGGAAAGACTAGGTATATGGGAAAAATATCCACTGTAAACATGGACGTAGCTGTGAAAATTATGTTAATATGCCATGATAAACTTTTGCACTAGTCAAACGAGACATAAGAGGAATATGATTTCATTATTTCTATGTATTTTTGCACCGTCAATGTATGAAAGAAACAGGATTCATTCTTTCACATTTAAATGACGAGAAGCAGTCGTTTTATTCACTCACCAGTTTCATCTCAAAGTCGACATTGAATGTTCATCATTTTCAAATTCCTTAGCATTTTGACCGAATGTTGTCTTAAACACTGAAAATTACTCACTTTAGCTCTACAGTATCTGTAAAAAGTGAATTGAAATTGATTAAGGGACAGACAAAATGTATATTGATGTTTACGATATAGACGTTTACCTAAATGGACGTTTTGCGTTTCAGTGTGCGATTGTGAGATGTTTTTTGACTAGTGCATTACTCCGATGCTTTATATGATTAATAGAGAGATTTTGTTCGGTATCACCAAGGGGCTTTTGGTGCGATGGAATATCTGCAGGGCCATTAAGCCTCGCCTGAGAAAATTATCTGTTATTTCGTTCTGTAATCACTGCTTTTCCCACATTCTCTCTTTCCTGTCCATCCCTTCACTTAAAACTCTTTTCCTCCTGGAATGTGTTTGCGTGCGTGACTTCAGCGCTGCTGCAGGAGTCGTAAGGAAGATGGAAGCCAAATATGGCGCCCCAAACAAGCTAAATTGAAGAACCTTTGGTCGGCCGAGACCAGGTTCGATTCGTAGAAACCGAAATCTGTGTACCAAGGAGATCACAGTCCGTCTGCACCGAACTGTTCACAGTGTCAATGGCTAGTGGTCTGTACTGTTGTGTCATGCTGGCCCGTTGTCTCAGTCACCGTTCGTTTAGAAATACCTGGATAAGATAAGGCCTTATAAGGCAGGACGTTTTGTTATTAAACTTATAATACAGTAAAGCTTAGTATGTCTCATAGATAAAAAAAAATATATTTCTATTTCCGAATGGTCATGCTTCTAAAAGATTACTGCACATTCACTGCCCAGTGCTACACCCTTTTGTTATAGAGAAAAAGCCACACAAAGACAAGCTAAAGACTTTCTTTCTTAAAAAAAGATGTTCTCGTTGTCTTTCCCCCGTTTGCTCCTTTTGCTGAGCTCAAATATTGGTACATTAGTTCTGGTCTTATTGACCCAAATAAGCTGGGAAAATACGTGAAAGTGTGGTAGAGGGAGAGAGCATAAAAAAAAGAAGGGGTAAGAGCAATACTAAATGGATAACAGAATGAAAGAGAAGATGCTCTTTAGGAGGAGACGTGGGCGAAAGATTTAAAAATCTCACGGTGGCGGGCTACGTGTTTTCTCGGAGCGTATTAATGGCGCTAACGGTTCCACACAAATGCAACTGATGTCTTAACGCCAGCTTTGATTTCTTTACACTCCGCGTTAGCAACGACTTGTGACAAGCTCTGTTTGCTTTTTGTCCAGTCTGTACCCGTCTTGCGAAGCAGTAAAGTAATTAGTGGATTTTACTGTGGGCAAGGGGAAATCCACAGGGTGTGAGGCGGACAATAGGCCAGGGCTAGGCACTTGCTGGTAATGAGTGATTAACGCTCTGTGTCGGAAAGTCGGAGCTGGGAGAGGTTTAATGGATTGGGGGATTCTGGGCAAAACGTGCTGGTATGAGAAACTGTGGGCTAGCACTTTAGAAGTGTTGGACACAACATGGCAGCATCTTTTATTACTTTCCCACGTTCATCTACATTATCACTTGGCACCCCCATTATGCATTCGGACCACAAAGACTTAAATAGACATGAATCTACCGAAAATGAATAGATACTGTTATATCAAGTAACTTTGATATTTTATATTTAAATGGAGGTTCATCTGATGCAGGGAACTATTAGACGGAATCCACAGTCAGGAAAAATGCGCAGCAGTGTCTTAGTAACTGAATATTAACACCCCAGAGATGAGAATTGCTGGTTACTACATCTGAAACATTTAGCATCATCACAAAATCAGAACCCAAAACACCATTAAAATTGACGAAGTACTGCAAAAACATTTTATTTGGTGAAATTTCTTTTTTCTCAGCAAATTTAACATCAAGTCGTAGAAGGATATTGCTGACTGGATTTAATTGTGCCAGAGTCCTATTTCTACGGGTTATAATCATATGAGGTTTTGAACACTCGATATCCAGCCAGTGGTAAGGCAGACAACAAAACCATAAAAAAAAAAAAAACAATATGCAGATATTCAGGAAAACAATAATATTTCTGAAAAGTCACGGAAGTGTACAGATAAATTTGTGGTGTCATCCATTACAAAAGGATATTGCAGATTCTTCGTTCCTCCATTTAAAACCATATCTTTTCATTCATGAAACTGCTGAATTAATGTCTTGGACATTTTAACATGTTTATTGCAGAAAACGGTCAGTGTCCTCTACTACCCCCTGCTTGGAGAACATTACTATTAAAAATCAGTCCATTAGATAAAGGGATTTAGAACTGAAATAATATATTTTCCAAGTTTGGACTATTTGACCGAATTTGATTTTGTTTGCATAATGATCTTTTGTGAAAGTGCAAGGGATATGGTTGGGGTTAGGATTATGTTTTACTATCTGGCCAAAAATGGCCACTTTAACTTTTCGTTGACGAAATGACCGCAGTAATGTTTTTGGAAGTTGGCCACAAATGTAATTTTGATGACGTGGCCAAAGTAGTTTCTACATAATTTTCTGTTGTGTTTCGAAGTCGTTAGATCTAGTCTTAATTTAATCATACTGTTCTAAACATTGATCTTCTTTCATATAGTGTCACGGGGACATGATGCAAAATCAGCAACAAATCAAACTGCTTCAAGGCATTTTTATTTTAACAGCCGGAGATCTCACCTACAAGAGGTTTGGCTTCCAAAATCGAGATGTTAAAATACAGCTAACAGTCCTACATTTTAGTCACGTTTCGTTAACTTGTACTCATCGATGCCAACCAAACACTGAAGCCCGTGGGAATATTATCGTAGGGCCTTTTAGCTAAGACTAATGGCAAGGGGTGGGCTATAAAATGAAAGAGGGGAGGGTGGCAGGAGAGGAGGAGAAAGCAAATATTCGGGAGGTAATGACGTTAGGACCAATGCTCACCCAACAAAACGGGGGTAAAAAGTCAAATTGGCAGAAAAGGCAGAATTCTGCGGGAGAGAACAGGCGGCTAGTGCAGTGAATGGTCGGAAATGCCCCTTTTTTCTGGTGATAAAATCAAACACTTGTCCTGATATGTCAACAGTCTTCACGTCCCCTGTTGGATGCAAGTTTTTGGAGAACTGTCAGAATGGCCAGACCCGAGGTCAGCTGCCAAATATAATAACGCCATTCAGGAAACAGAACTGTGGCAGTAATTTGTTGACCAAGGAGTCTTTGCATTTGGTGCAATGCAGCAAAATCGTTGCAATTTGTCCGGGTCAGGGCTATGAACAAACATGGTTTCTTCCAGCTTTAGAATTTCCTCGGGACATTCTGACAGTTCGTACGTTGGTCAATCGTTGTCTCTTCATTCACTCACTGTCTTGATCTTGACAGTCTGACATGTTCTGGAGTGACGGAAATCTTCATGACTCATCACAGCCTACGTAACCATAGGCACTCCTAGCATAATTTTGCATAATTTCTTGCGCGAGTTTTATTTCCAAACCTTTTATACTATTTTACGGTCATGAACTAGACCTATTTTTGAAGCCCTCTGCGATTCTTTTACACAATCTGTAAGTCGCCGAGATCATGCCTCCTCTGGCGTATTTCATAAACGATCATAATTGTCCCCACAAGTATATGTCCACATTACCGTTTCGATCGTACAATAATTCCAAATTTATTGGAAACAATGTATACAACATATATTAGAAGTACGACATTCTAAAATGTCCTTGTGATGAATAATTTCAATTTATTTTCAGTCTCAGTTAATAATCACTACAGTAGTTTTATTTGTTTTTTGCCAGACAGATGATTAATGATAATAATGATAATGACTATTAAGACTGAGGAAGAGAGAGGCTTGTACTGTGAACCGTGACTGGCATTTAAAAGTGACTGAAAAGATGTCTCTACTCAAATCATGAATCTCCCGAGGGTTCTCGCACTGATGATAACGGAGATTACAAGAACTGTGGAAAGTGTTTGACACCCTCATGGTTAGTATTTAATTCTAAATCTTGTGGCCAACAAATCTGAGACGCTGACAAATCGGGAAATAATTCCAGCACAACTTGCTGTATCACGAAACAGATTCTCTGAATACTCCGTCAAATGTGTTGACTGTCTGGCTGGAGGATGTTTGAAAATATCGTCTGTATTATTTGACAAGTTGTGAATCTCATACAAACTGGCTCGGATTTCTCTTGCAAATGCATGCTATTTAGAGATAGGGCGTGGTCTTAGAAAGCATGTGATCAAAATGGTGTTATGTTTGTTCCCTAAGCTTTCCATACTTACAACACAAGGGCTGCCCGAAATACGATCTGACTCATTGCCCACATTCCGATGTATTGACCGGAATTATATTTTTATTGCCTGGTCGAGTATCAAGAAACAGTACAAAAATTGGACCGGACAGGAGCATAAACGATGTTGCATTTTCGAGATGTTCCATTGTCATATATACAAATACGTTCGTTCAAGGACTCATGTTTAATTACTAGGGTGGGGGTAGGTATCAGTTGTTACTTGTTGTTGTTTTTTTCGCACCCCCCCCCCCCCCATTTACGGATTAGAGAAGTTATCAACATGGAAAAATATTAAATATAAAGTAAACAGTATTCCCTATAATTTAACCAGTTCTCACTCCCTCCCCACGCAGTAAATCATACAGGATTTTAGACTTCAACATGATCTGCAATGCAATATTAAGGGTCTGTGACGAGCTTTTGACATACGGCATGTAGTGGACCTCACTGTGTAGGCATGAAAGTCATAGATGTTATGACATGACAGGCCCATGGTATTTCCCTCCATTTCAGTAGATGTAATCATAATGTAATATCCTCCATGGGTGAAAAAGACAAAATAACCCTACGCTGTATCGGTCCTGGAGTATCACGTTACCCGGTGACGGACATCAGGGAGCAAGCTTATTCTCTACCGTCCACCCATCATTTTATCAGTTGAGCAATCATCTCTCTGTCATTCATCCATCTGCCCACCTATTCCATTTTCAATTAACTCATCAACCCCCACCGTCATGTTTGAAATTCATCCTTCCATCCACAGTGCTAACATCCCTTGAGCCCAAATTTGACATGCCAATGGTAAACGTAACAGTGAAAGAGAAGAGCACAGCTGTGCTGCCTTGTTCTGTCAGTTCTCTGGGAACACACCAGGTGAGATTGTCCTGTACATGGGAAGACAGTATACAACAGTATAAAGCAGTATACAACAGTGTACAACAGTGTACAGTAATGTACAATAGGCCATTTAAATAATACGTTTGACAATGAGGATATGAAGAGTTTTTTTCCAAACCTGGGTAAATTAAATTTTGCATAAGTTATAGCCCCTTTCCGACAGCCATTCAAAATTAGTGTAAGACGTGGTGTAAGTATTCAATTAACACTTGCTATGCCCCGTTTGTATCCTAGGACATAAACAGAACATAGCAAGTGTTAACTGAGCACCTACACCACATCTTACACTAATTTTGAATGGCTGTCGGAAAGGGGTCATAGCTTATGCAAAATTTAGCTTACCCAGTTTTGGAAAACCACTCTTTATTATATATATATATATAACTTCATAGGTCGAGCAGGGAAAAAGTTGTAAAGGAGAAGCCTTGATCTTGATTTATTGTTTATGAAATCAGGTTAAAAAAAAAAAGCTCATTAGACTCTACTTTCAACCACAAGATAAGATCTTCAAACAACAGTAGAGTACTTCATGACACCCATGTATCAGCTAACCCAACTCATTCGTTGCTTAACCCATTCATGACGAATATAAAATCTAATCATACTCTCCTTCTTGCAGTTCATGATCAGTCGTCATTCCTTTCTACGATAGCCGATTTGCCGACACTGATCTTCTCTTTCTCCTCTTTTTATGTGTCTCGAATATTTTTTATGGTAAAGGACAGAGTAAGATTAGACCAAATGTTAGCTTTAGTTTAATTTATCAGAAAATTTAAATATTTTCCGAACTGTAGAATATTTTGATTGATTTTCTTTGATGTTAGATTCTTTTTTTCTTTTTTAGGTTGTGTGGACCGATCAATTTTCTACATTGCTGACATTCCAGGACCGAAGAATTATTGATGATGAAAGGTAAGAATCTGGTATGAACGAACAGAACTATGACCGGGTTTACAAAGTCAAAATGAGATGATGACAGGGCACTGGTACTATGAACATATTTACGAAAATTCCAAGTTTAGATTGGAATACTAAAATCTTGTCATGACTAGAGATTTATATCTTGGTGAACAAATTTAAATTGTAATTATAAACAAATAATCTTAGATAATTTCAGTCTGTTCATAGGGCAGCTACATTTCAAAAACAAGAGATAATTTGCCAAATTACAACTGAGTTATCATACAATTTTATTCTGTTTGAATCATTATTATTATTATATTATCATCATCATTGTAATTGTTGTTGTTATTTTTTGTAATCATTATTATCTTTTATTATAGTTGTCATCAACCCTCCCTCTCCGTCATGATCATAATCTTCGTTATTTTTAGATACAAACCATCATCAGTGTCTATAGTCTCCAAAAAACCAACATTATTTTTGTCATCTTCGCCAGGTTGAGCATTGAAAGACCGTACACTCGAGACTGGAACCTTCACATCAGAGCTGTTCGTTACAGCGATCAAGGCATTTACAACTGTCAGATCAATACCAAACCTGTCAAAATTAAAACAATTAATCTGATCGTGTTAGGTGAGTATTTTAAAAATTTACTTCTCTTGACTGCATCGCTCCTTCCAAAACAGGTTCAAT
This sequence comes from Onchidella celtica, assembly GCA_963931925.1. Taxonomy (NCBI): domain Eukaryota; kingdom Metazoa; phylum Mollusca; class Gastropoda; order Systellommatophora; family Onchidiidae; genus Onchidella; species Onchidella celtica. The sequence goes on along the minus strand of OZ007567.1, from coordinate 109,149,656 downwards.
TTTCTTTATTGAATATTCTTGGGCTATTGATTTCCTGCAAATATTGTAAAGTCTTTTCGTTCACATTTTATTAACATTTTATAAGTAGGCCTAATATCTTAAATGTGTTCCACATTACATTTTATCATGATTCTAAAGATGGAACTGAAACTATAATAGTACCATCAGAAATTTTTAAGTAGAAGAAAAACATTTCAATAATGTATAGAAAACTTAGAAGAGATAGAAATAGTGCCAAATTTATTTATTTATTTATTTATTTATTTATTTTGAAAGGAGGAAATGACTGGCAAGAAGAGTAGATCGCAGCGAAGACATGCGTGGACGAGCCTTTAAAAAGAAAAAAGAAAAGAAAAATATAAGAAAAATAAAGAGCATCCTTAGGTAAAGTCCATTTCAATAAAGTGGTCATTTCTCAGCAGGAAATTATTTTGTGAAAGTGTCGATTTCTGAAAAAATGTTTTTCGTGCTTTTGACAACGGATTTTGTATCTTCAGTTGGTAAAAAAGTTTTAGTCCGAAGCGAACACCTGAAAGCAAAACAAACATCGGTAGCAGACCCTGGAACCAAAACGGTAGCTTAAAATTCCGTTACGAATGCCCAGAGGCAAAATCTAGAGGTTTTCATCTTTTTTTTGCATGCAGGTACTAATATAGATTTCAATCACAAATAACCAGTGTTATCATTTCAAATGTTGCACATTTTTGTGTCTATTGTGTTTTAATTTTATGAGAACATGACAGTAAATGCTCGAGGAACTGGTTTTTTTCATTTTTTTTTTCACATAATTAAAAGCACGAGTCTAGTGTCCAAACAAGAATGAAACAACAATAACAAAACATGAAATGCTAAGGAGTACAAAACATGGAAGTGCAGCATAGAATGAAATACCGGCAAAAAATCCGAAAAAAAAACAAAAACAACGCAGTATTTCACGCGCACATTTACGAATGACAACATTTTATGTTTCCTTCAAGATGACCCTAAGGAACTACATGTAACCCTAAATTCAGAGACGAACTAAGATTTTCGTCCCACGGCCTAAGAACTGAACTTGACGGACATTGGTGTGTTCCCATGAATAGTGCAGTAGGGAGTCTAATTTACCTTCACTCTTTGCGGGCTCTAATTAGAGTTTATGTCTGAAGACACTGAGCGCGCCCAATCACACCAGAACACTCGCCCACAACTTACACGTGCCTGCGGTCTGTGGAAAGCACTTAGGTTTTATGGCAGCATTTCTGAGTTTTTCGTTCACAACTTGTGGAATTTCCATGTCTTTTCAGTGGAGTCGCATTTGTGTTTGCGTTCTTTGACGAAGGTCATCGAGACGTTGGTGCCGAACGAAGACCATGATGATATGGGCAAACTTAAAAGAAAACTTACAACACGGAGGAAATTCATTGTTTGTAATGTTTTCACAAATCCCGTGTAACTACAACTACAGAGGGGTTCACGTAATACATTTTTAAGAAGTGAATAATATTTTAGTCTTTGTCATCAAATTACGAGGTGCAAATGCCAAGGGCAGCGATCCTCCGAAAACAAAGACCTCGACATATTTGTCATCAAACTGGGTTTCATTTGGGCAGGAAATTTTTTTTTGGGGGGGGGGGGGGAGGGGGAGATGTTTCAAAGTTAGATTTAGAAATACGATTATGTTTGGGGCTTATTGAACACAATGGCCGTATAGCTTAATAAAAAGGCTCTGACAATGTTTTCGGAAGTTGGTCACTAATAGGTACAGAAAAGAGATATTGAAAATATCTTGATTTTATGGCACAAATAGCCACTAGAATTATTATTATCCACGATTTGTGTAGGCAGGGTTTCTGACAACAAAAAGCAAACTTATAATGCACCTTCATGCTTTGATGCAACCATCTGCTCTCCGACATCCAGTCATTGCCATGTGCTTTGAACTACTAAAATATGCCGACTCTTTAGAGAGATCTGTCGCTTCAGTTTTGAGACTAGTATTATTAATTCAACTGTACCTGGTTGAGTATTTTCTCTTAATTCTCACTGTTTTTCCTGACACTTATCATGTAATATATTATCCTCCATAGGAATGACTCAGCCTTTTGCTTCTTTGTAATAAACCCATAAAAAGTGCCCTTTCTCCAAGATGTGACAAACTTCATGCAATTCACGTTTTTTCAGACCTCTACGCGGTATTCACATTTGAGCTTCCACGACATTAGTCACTCAGCAAGTTTAAGACTGCAGCACTGTCTTTCTTCTTCTGACTGAATATTTGGCCTTAGACTGTAGGATGTGTGTGCCTATGTGTGTGTGTGTGTGTGTGTGTGTGCGTGTGTGTGTGTGTGTGTGAGAGAGAGAGAGAGAGAGAGAGAGAGAGAGAGAGAGAGAGTGCATATGAATCGATAAACAGTTATCACGTCTACCATCGTAGCTGTATGTCAGCGCTAATGTTCTGTGTTTCTTCAAGAAAGTCGTACTATCTTAATATTTAGAGATTTAAGACAATTGTTTGCGCCCCGCCGACAAGAGGGCTTTGAATATAAAGGCCGCTCTTTTCAAATCCACCTGCCATTCCTAACCAAACCATGATGTAGAACGTTATTAGGAGATAGATGTCCTGATAGAAATATATTGGCAAGAGAAAACACGATAGATTACTGCTTCTGTTGAAATTTCCTGTGTATTCTCTGCGTAGTGTTATAGCTTAACCGTGACGATTTAATCTTTACAAGAAGGCGAAAAAAAGACTAGAGTTTTTGCTGATAAGAATTGATTGTTTATTGTTCCAGAGAGTCAAAATTATGGCATTAGCTTTGAAATTATTGATCCAATGGCAAGGTCGAGCTGTCATAGATCAGCCCCCCCCCCACCCCCCCCCCCTTACCCAACTTGCCATATCTTAAACTGTGAAGGATGCCATGACATTTAGAGACAACAGTTCTAGTGCTTGCACAGTGTTGCACAGAGTTCAAACTTACAGTTGCGTAGGAAGAAATACCAAGTGTAGAATAGCAACATTAAGCCTAAGCCCGCCAGCCTTGGCTAAATATTGCAGAACATTACTCAAAGTGTACATTTAGAGCAAGAAAAAGATAATTTAATCAGATTTCAATTCCGACTCATAAATCTATTTTTGTACATGCTCTGTGGAAGATGCTGATGTGCAATGGTTTGCGTCATCGAGGGAAGAAAATGAAGCATTCAGAGCTCGGAAACCTGTGTTTACAAAATTTAATGTGAGTGGCTCTGACGAAATCAAACTTAAAGTGAAAGGCCAAATTCCTGAGACCCTCTCCCCAGGAAAACATTTCCATGGAAATTGAGATTTGCTCATTTTATGAAAGAGTAGCCATTTTTCTGCATTCAGTTAAAATAATTTATTTGAAATCGCCTCAACAATACTTTATTTTAATTTTTTAAAGAGCTATAAAAATTTCACCTAAAGTCCGATTTCGGCAGATCACTCACAATACCATTTTCACTATTCGGAGATTGGCCTTGGTTTACTAGACTGGTTGTCCTATAATAGGAATGCTCTGTACTTGTATTGGCGTCCATTTCAAGGTAAAATGCAAGAGTGGTAAGAAGTTATATTCTCCTTCTCTCTCTGTCTCTCTCTTTTTTTCACGAGCCTATCCTTAGACTTTAGTAAAAATACAACTTAAACACTGGCGCAAATCTCTTGTATTTTAACGAACGACCACTGACAGACTGACAGTATTTATCATTGTCCCTAAGTTAGGTATCTACCAGTAACCTTCCACAAACTCCCCATCAAAAGCCAGGCTGATGACTCTTAGCAGTCGCTAAATGCTAACATAGGAGCGCATCGACCAGCTAACGCCCGTACTCTTCCCCCACAGATGTTTCTCTGAATCAAATTAGCGCACGACTTCCCACTCCTCCTCTGCCAACGTCACTTGTAATTTTCCTTACGACCTCTCCCCAGAGGACTCGAACCCGGAACCATCTGAGCCCCCTCCGATAACTGATACTTTAACCTCTCCCGTGTAAAAGACGCTGCCCTGCCATTGGCTATGGTATTGTATTGGTGTTAGGCTAATGTAATAAGTCGCCGCACTTGGACTTATCGTAATGTGATAAATACAAGCAAGGTTGGATTATTTCTGTGTGATATCATTAACCTGTCTGGGGGAGACTAACGCAATAGGAGGTAACAAGGAGCCGTTGATTCACAAGTCTTGTAACTACAGAAAGCAATTTAGTGACGCGATCTCACAAGACGTAAATGAATGAAGACAGAAACTTCATCATATCTATATAATAATTCACAAAGTCCCCACCTTTAAACGTAAAAGACTTTTATATTAGGCCATTCACAGTAACCAAGTTTTGCATTTAGGTTTCAGATACGTGGAAGATGCACCAAAGTTTGGCTTTTTTTTTTTAATTGGTTTAGTTTTTCGGTTGTTGTTTGGCTTTTTTTGTATGCTTTGTGTCGCTGACTGCTCGCCTCCGATCTCTTTTTTCATGAGCACATGACCCGTGACCTGAACATTTCCAGTTGTATGTAGGTCACTGCTGTCAGCTAATTTAACCAATTTTTCGCGCTGGCTACTAAAATTAGAACACAGGAATACCCTTCTGCTTGCTTTTTGGGAATTATTTCAGTTTGCCGAAGGAGATGCAGAGAGTGTAGAAAGTGACGGGCGGGACAGTGGTTGGAGGGTTCGCGCCGAGCGGGGCTTTTAAGCTTCTTATTTAGACTAAGAAAGCTTTCATCATGTACAGCTTGAATTATTAGAACACACGCTTCGACGTCGACTCTGTGATTTGCGTGTCACTGTGGTATTTAAATCTCACTGTTCAACAATCTATCAGCGGTCACCGAATAGAAAAATGAGCAAACACTTGTGCTCAGTGGCATTTTCAGCATTTATACCGTCCCGAATTGCATGATTTATTCACGTAAGTGTCTTTCTCTTACAGCAACGTCGATCCCTTTAACAATTGGTTATGTTGTATTCCCTGTATCTTCTCCCACTCCATGCCCCCCCCCCTCCTTGCCCAAACACTAAACTAACATCATATCCTCATGCATGGTAATAGAAACTTTAATTCTTATAGAACGCGTTTCTCCGAGAACAATTTTGAAGAAGGAAGATGACTTGAAATCGGCTGAGAATCAATCAATCAATCAATCAATCATCGGTATCAACTGCATCATATACCTTTAGTAATAACAATACTGTTATCATAATAATAATAATGATAACAAAGACCGAGTAAAATAGATTATAATCGGATCGAGTTATAGGAGGCAAGGATCTAGAGGCAAGGTGCTCGCCTCTCATGCCAAGGGTCCCGGGTTCAAAACCCGGGCAGTGCAGGCATGTTGGAAATTGGATTTTTCTCATATTTTCAAGTCCCTGGTCCTATTGGGGGTAGGATCGAGTACCTAGTCTTCTCGGATAAGGAAGAAAAAATTCGGAGGGCCCGTGTGCACGTTCCGCACGTTAAAGATACCTTGGCAGTTGGAAATCGTAAAGAGCAGGCCGAACAGGCCGCTGCCCGGGCAAAATTGAAAATTGAAATTAATAGATTCAAATGTATCCATATCATCCCCCCTCCCCCACCAGCAACAACAAAATTTATAATTATTCATTATTAAATATATATTGTTATTAACAAATATTCAAATATTATTTGAGTTGTGTGTTGTGAACTGATGTGAGTTGTGAACTGCTGTGAGTTGTGAACTGTTGTGAGTTGTGAACTGCGCCTAACAGGCTGCGTTACAATTTGCTCTGAGATAGAGAGAGAGAGTGAGCGAGACAGGGAGAGAGAAAGAAGCAGTGCAGTGTGTTGAGCGCTTCGCAGGCAGCTCCATTCTGCTCTGTGGTTGACATGTTGTTTCTATAAAGCGCATAGAGCATTTTAAATGGATATGCGCTATATAAATGCTATACATTATTATACATTATTATTATACACTTCCAGGCAAGAGAACTAATAAATATAGTATATCTAGCGAGGTTGATTTCTATGCATTTGCTGGTTCAAAGGCGTTTTATAACATCATAACAACGCATTCTTAACATATACAAAAAAAAAAAGAAAGAAAGAAAGAATTAATAAAAAAAAAAAAAAGGGAGGGAAAGAAACGGCCAGGGCACATGTTCCAAAGAATGGTTGCCCCCTTACCTCATAATCATCACCAACAAAAAAACAACTTGGTCGACCGTTTATATTAAAGTTTCGCAGTATGAATAATTGTCTGAACGAACAAATGAACAAGTTTAAAGCTATAACACACCTCCGCTTTTTTTTTCTTTCTTTTTTGTAATTTTCTGACTCCAGTTTCCTTGCTGTCTCGACAACATAGACACTCATACAACCACCAAGAGACCAAACCGTATAATAATTTCATGACTATCTGTACTATCGTCGTGATCCCTCCCTTAATCTCTTCTGAGACATTGGATATTCCCATTAAGAGATCGGGAAGATCCATCATGGAGTTATCTCCGGACCGAAGACATGCTGGGCCTGTCCCGAGAGTCCCACGTAGCCATGACAAAACCGGATACGTCAAAAAAACGGCGTGTCACTCTTGGATATGGAGCCCGACATTGGAAATACAAATTTCACCGCCATCTACACAGATGAACACCATCTTTTTACGCTGGTAGAGTTGTTTAAAACTTTCTGAAATAGGCTAGAGAAAATGTACGTAATTTTATATTCTAAAGAAATAATATGAAACAAAAAGCAGCTGCCTGAAAGAAAAGGGCTAAGGATAAATGAATCAGTTAAATCACAATAAAATGGAATTAGAAATTAGATCTGAGGCTGTTGAAAGAAATCAAGCTATTCAAATATTTTCATGGTTTTGATTCTTACTACTACTATCTCCTGCTGCACCCACTAGCGTCTAGGGCAGCAACAAAAGATCTCCAGTCCTGTCTGTCCTGGGCCATCTTTGCGAGAGTTCCCCATGAGTGATTGAAGGATTTCATCTCTGCCTCGATCATTCTCCGCCAGGTTGCCTTGGGTCCGCCTCGTTTGCACCGTTCATCTGGTGTCCACAGAAGTGCCGTTTTGGTTATAGAATTTGCTTCTGTTCGCAGCTAGTGTCCAAGCCATCTCCAGCGTCTCTTCGTGATGATGTTGGCTATTTCTTCTTGCTTGCATCTTTTGGCCAAATAAGTTTTGATTCTTAGACTCGAACAAATCTATGTCGGACATATTGATGATATTGTGTCATCCAGTGAAAATTCTGTTACTATGCATGTGTAAACTTGTGTAACTGTACGCTATATTTAACATAAACAAAGTTTCTACTAACTATCCCTATGCAAACAATTTACCAATCTTTGTCGACGAGAGAGTGCTTAAAAATAAGACATGAATTAAAATGCATTGGACCAAAACTCTAAAGAATTTGAAGTATGTGAAGCCAATTCGAGATCTTCCTTTCCTAAGACTCACGTTTATTAACGTTTTTTTCTTTACTCATCATTTACGTGCTCGTCATCATCATTTTCATCAACATCATTGTCATTAGCTATTAAGATCGTTGTCGTCCTCGTCAGCACTAGACGGATCATATGAACATGACGAAATGAACTATTCATTGCTATTTATTTCAATGAAAAAATATTCCTCTACATAGCTAGATTGACATTGGCTCTTTTCTTTGCAAGCATTCCTTAGAGCGATCTATTTCCATCAACTGTCGCTTCCTGACATTTGAGGCTTTTAGAGAGAGTAAAGCTTTAAAGGAAAGGGATCGGTATCCCCCTGGATCCCCCAGATAGCAATGACCTCCCTTATGACAGGCAGAGGTGTTTGCTCTTGATCCTATCAGCGGTAACCCGTCTCTTTTCGCGGCTAATTTGTTATGATTAGCGTCCTGCCAGTTTCCGCTGGGACATGGCTGAAGAGGGATTTTGGCATTACGTCGACATGTGCTAGAAATACGGCACTCTAGTCTGTTGCCAAGGACAATTCTGGAGTTTGGCTTCCATTGTGATACTCTCTCAGTGTTCAGATATGGTAAGCAAAATTTGAGAAATGCGTAACTAAGGAAAATAGGAAGAAAAGATAGGCGTACTGTGGCATGAATGATCGCATCATCGGAAGGCATCAAATTAATCTTGTTGTCAAACGCATTGAGATATAAACGTATGGGGATACAATAATATATGGATATAAACATCATTTTTCTTTCCGGGTCAAATATTGAATCAAATGCAATATAATGATAACTAGTGGGAGAAAAAGACCTCTGCAGTAGGCCCAATCTTAGACTACAGAAAGAAAGAGAAGATTATTTTGGAAATGGGTGAGACGGGAAAAAAGAGGCACGGTTGTAGAGCAGGAAATCGTAAGGCAGACCTCCGAGCTCTGGATATAGTTTCCAGCTGCAGATCTACCGGATATTCATAGAACGTGTGCGTCTAATATACCGTAGTAAGAACTAGATTACCAGGTTTCACTCCATTGTTCTTTTGTCTACAAAGACCCTCGACCCTTTTTCAGTTTCAGTGAGTCCTCCTCTATCTGCTCACACTTGGAATCATCAATTTATGTTTTCAAACAATTACGAACTAAAACATAGCCTGCCCAGTGTAAAGCAGATACACCGAGTTCAACTACCGCAATAAGATCTCATCACTATTTACATTATCTGAGATTTGGTCTGATTTACATCAGAAGTGTATGGTATTTCCTTTCAGTAGTGCGTGATATATAATTTTTCCCAGTCGCAATATTTTGGGACTATATTTACTTCTGAAGATGAGCTACTCAAGACAAAAAAAAAAAAACTCCACCAGATTCTTGCATTTATTGAGTAAGTTCAGTCCCCTTTCCCTTTCCTTTTAAGAAAAAAAAATTAAAGTTTCGTTTTAAAGTCTCAGACATTAATTATTTCTGACTCGGCAATTCAGGACCTCTGCCTTCTTTAGAATCAACACAATCTTCCTCAGAAATTCAAGATAAACAAGCAATCAAAAAAAAAAGAAAAAGAGTGGTTATCAGCCTCGACTGGCAATGTGCTGGATGAGACTGTAGTGTAGACAGTAACTTTGCTGCTCACTAGTCCTGGAACATGAAACCCGGACCAGATCAATCACGATTAAGAAAGATGAGACTTGAGGAAGAATTGATGTTTCCTAATACAAATGTTCGTCCACTTTTTAATCTCTGACTTGGGCCAGGCGTAACTCTGGCTAAGACGTGTGACAAAGTGCCGTAGACAGCCACGAGGTGGTTTTGGTCTTTACTGGTCAACAGGCACTGAAATCCAACTATCGGACTGTCAGAAGTCAAGCCTTGATTTGTACTAGCTATTAGGTCTTTTACCGTCAAGTTTCTTTACTGTTCATTCTTTTAGAACTTTTTGTACAGTATTTTGGTTGTTTCAAAGTGCAATTTTGGGCCACATTCTAACATTTTACCCAAAACCTGTAGGTTTTCATTGGTCATCTGTTTAAATATCTAAGAAATGATATCTGTTATTTCTTTGGTGTTCATTAGTTTAGAACTTATCATAATAATATAGTACTCTTGTTGAGTTGTTCTTAATGAGCGATTTTGTGAAAAAAAAAACAAAACAACAACAACTTGTTTTGGCCACATCCTATCTTTCTACCCTATGCCTGTTGGTTTTCGATGGCTCATTTGTTTAGATGTCTAAGAAATGGCACTAATGCCATACAAACTATCCAATTCAACTTGCTGGGCGTGGCAAGATTGAAATCATGTACATTGTTCGGATAAAACGGGCAATGTAATATCGACCCATTCTAAAAACAACACATGTTAAGCCTACAGACTCTCGACCATTCTTCTTGTTCCAGACACACTAATGCACACGATGCAAATACCCAGTCATAAGACTTTGCATAAAGAAACAATGTCACACACGCTGAGAAATACGAAAGGCATTTATGTACAACTCTTAATACAATGTGACCCTTCAACTTTAGTCAACTGCAGATATGCATGAAATAAGTGTTATCAAAATGATACAGCGCTCATGGTGGTCTCCATAGGGTTAAATGCCAAGAGATCTTTGGTGTCATGAAAATTTAAAAGAAATAATGAAAGCTGGAGTCCGGTTTCAATAATTTTTCTGATGCAACAGGTTAATTGAATTCGTTCTGTTTTTTCCCTTTTTGAAAAAGATATCTTCGGTGATGAAAAGTTTACTTTCATTTTTCTTAAACCCATTAAAACCGACAAGTGTTTGCTCATTAAAATTGAATGGCAGAAATTAGTCCATTATTTTGTAAGTCACAGCTTAAATGTCCAGCAAAATTAACATTTCGAATAAATAATACGTTCACGTGAATGAATAAATAAATTATAAATAAATAAATTCAAACAGATTATTTGCACAAGCAAACATACGCCATAAAAATTGTTTCCAAGAATTAGTGACGTACAGTCTTAATTTCTTAATTGGATCGGAGCACATTAAAAAATTAAGTCCGTTTAGTCATCAAAATTAATTTACATTACAAAATAAGATGTCTCATTTCTGTTGTAAAGACTGAAAAAAAAAGCGGGGGGGGGGGTATGAGGGGTTGGGGGTAGGAGTGGAGACATCGTCATCAACTTGTATCGACCTGGGTCTTGCACACGGAGAGAAAATCGTGAGAGCCAATTCCACGTTGGTCATTCGTGGCGGGGACGCTGGGATGTTCACGCAACGACTTTTATTGGCATAACCCCGTCGGCAGGAAATATCTTGTCACACTGCCGGGTTGACGGTATGAAAATGTATACCGTAAATGTTTTATGACTTTAAATTAGTCATCGGGGTGACCTAATGTACCGGGATTATACACTGGTTGTCTCTCGCTATCAGTACATGTCAGCGCTTGAAGTTCCCACTGTGAAAAATTGGACATTGGGCTCAAGGAAAACAATATCCTGTGCGCTGGTTATAAGTCAGCGGTTCTTTACTTCTAACCCTCTATACCCCATGTATCACCAGTGATATACAGAAATGTATCACGAGGCTGCAGTTCCCACAATAACTCAAGGCGAGAAAAGTTATTCTTAGTAATTTCTACAACATACAGTAAATCATCGAAATGATCATGAAAGCCCTTTAATCATGCCCCTAAGAACAAATTCTTACAAATTTTCCCACACCACAAGTACAAATGGGGGCTGGGCCTAAAGGGTTAAAAGCTGTTTCCCCCTAACAATCATGTCTCATGGCTTTATTCCCCCTCCCCAACCCACCCACCCCCAACACAGGAGGGTTTTCAAAGAATAAATATTTCGTTCTTTTTCTTGATATTTTTGACTTCCTCTGTTGGTTTTTTGAGACGTCGTTTGGCAGATTTGATGCCAAAGACGTAGCGACATGATGGAGCACCCCACTCACCTTACCTCTACCGGTTCAGAACCACTGTTTTATTGTAGTTGGTGCGTGGGGTAGGACTTATACCAGGGGTGGGTGGATGGGTGGTGGGGAGGGGAGGCATGTGGGCGAAGACAGGACAGGGAAAATGAGGCCATATAAATTATTCGTAATTGAACACTCGCTGAATCTATTAAATCTACAACAGCATTCGTCAACTCTTTTTGTCCCATCCATCCTCATAAACTGAAAATGTACAGACTACACAATGCGAAAGACGTGGACAATAAGGTTATGATATTGGTAATAACGGGATTTGGGATATGTTTTCTTTCCTTCTTCATCCAGTCCTTTCGTCAGCATCTCCTTTTGGATTTTTGTTGCCCATCCCTTTTTAATCATGAAGTTTGCTCACTGTTTTTACTATCTTATTTCTGTCCTTCTGTCCCATTCACTACAATCCCCGCTCTCTTTTCTTCCTGCAGGGATTTCACAGTCAAGCTATATCGTTCATTGATTTCAGTCTGACTTCTCCATATTCTTTTAATATGTTGCCAAATGAAAACTGTACTTCAGCATGAGACACAGCCCCATGGATGTGCGCAAATTGGCATTCGCCAGATTGCCAAATAGACGAACTCTGTCGTACAACTTTGTTTTTATATCTTAAATTAATTTTTTAAAATAAATTGATTCAATACTCCCGACGTGTGTTTTGTGTATATAGCGATACATTATTCTAAAATGGTATATTTCATGCGTGCCTTTTGTTCAATGATGAATCGGAGTAAAACAATCAATGTAGCTTAGTGGACAAGAAAATGAAAACAGACGATGAAGTAAAGAGATGGAGAGAGAGGGAGAGAGAGAGAGAGAGAGAGAGAGAGAAGAGAGAGAGAGAGAGAGAGGGGAGAGAGAGAGAGAGAGAGAGAGAGAGAGAGAGAGAGAGAGAGAGAGAGAGAGTGCCGTCAGAAAACATTCAATGTAGCTTAGTGGACAAGAAAATTAAAACAGACGGTGAAGTACAAAAAGAGAGAGAGAGAGAGAGAGAGAGAGAGAGAGAAAGAGAGAGAGAGAGAGAGAGAGAGAGAGAGAGAGAGAGAGAGAGAGAGAGAGAGAGAGAGAGAGTGTCGTCAGTAAAAAAAATCAATCACCAGTGTTTCATCCACTTCCTGATAGCTGAGATAACTCCTGGCGTTTGTTGTTAAATGGTATCCTTTATCCTGTATCCTACAACATGTTGTATGCCTATGGCTTTGCTTTGTCTGGGTAACGTGACAAATAGCCTTGCGGTGAAGACAATAAACGCTGAAGTCATGAAACACAGTCACACTTTCCAGCCGAGCCCAGGGTATGCTTTCTCCTTCTAGGTATAAAAATGCGTCTCTGGTGGAAACAAACAATTATAAAGGAATCTTCGCCATACTACAGCGTAATGAAGGTCCAATGTATACATAATGTGACTGGTTCTGTTCCTGGATATTCGCTTCCTACAGGGGGAGACAATTCTCAAGGGAAGTGACTGGGATAATGGCAGCGGATTTATTTGAACAATGAGAGTTGTCCGTGCCATTAATTGCCTTTCTCTGACAATTCTCCCGGGAACCAGAAAAATATAGTCGTGGGCTTAAAGTCTAGCATTAGCTTTCAATGAATTAATTAACTTCCTAACTAGTCTGTTGAAGAATTGATTAGCTGGGTGATTAAAGAATCAACTGACCAGCCGACTAAGTTAAGAACCAAGCGAGCAAGCAACAAACCAACCGACCAACCGATTGACCGACGAACAACCAACCAACCGACCCACGCACCAAGCAACCAAGCACCAAGCAAGCAACAAGCCAACCAAACAAGCAAGCATGCCACCACCCAAGCAACCAACCTACCAATTTTCACTCACCCCTTCTCCCTCATTCCCCCACACACTTAAAGACTCATAAACTCACCCACTGATTCACTTACTCATTCACTGATTTCATCATTCACTCATTTATTCCCTAAACCTCATCTCACGACGTCAGGAAAATCAATGACTCGTTTACTCATGCACTTCAAATACACGTAGGCCCTACATAAATGCGTAGATCTCTCCATCCAAAAATCAACTTTGATAAACTCTTAAAGGTGAATACAGGCAACTTTCAGTCAAAAGCCAAGAAACATTAATACTGAAAAGAGTTACAATACCAAAAGCAACATCATCAAAGCTGATAAAACATCAAACCTTGAACTTTCAGTACCAAAACAACGGAACAATTATCAGTTAATGCATGTGATTTTACATATCAGAAGATAGCTTGGGGACCAAATGACAAGTATCACTTCTCATATCCATAAAAGACAAATTATCAGCTTGTTCACCCTTGACTCTCCGCCCTTGATCACTAGTACACAAAACATTTTGATCTCCTGTGTGTTGCAGTTTGATATTATTATTAGCTGGGCCGTCATTAATTGAGCAAAATATGGTCTGGCATAGATTTATTTTGTTTATATGTAATAAGACAGAAAGAGGCATGGACAGTAAAAAAAGGCTTAATTATATTTTTAAATTGTGGATATGGCTGACACAGTACTTGGCAATGTCATTTTGACTAGTCATTTTCACTGGCATTTTCATACTTACACTTCTGATCTATAGAAAAAAGATGGAACAAAGGATGCCTTCAAATAAGGAACGAGGGGATGGATGGATGGATGGAAGGAAGGATGTATCGATGAATGGATGAATGGGTGGTGGATGGATGGATGAATGGGTGGATGGATGAATGGATGAAAGGATGGATCGATGGACAGAGAGACAGATGAAGGGAAGTTAAGGATAGACTGAGGAATGGATAGTTTGTTGAATAGATGGACTCATGAAACGGATGTAAAGATGGATAAATATATGGATGATTCGGGGTCGGCAAGAAACTCAAAGGATGAATGAATGAAAGAGTAAACGGACTGAAAAACAAGCGAAAGAATCATTGAAAAGTAGAACAGACACGTGGGTGAATTGGTAGATGGATTGGTTAGTAACTCGATGTGCACTTGCATGAAGGACTAACCCTACTTTTCGAGGGCAAGCTCTTTGAGGGCTATTTCCACTTTAATGAAGAACAGGACTAAGGTAGACAGGCTGCCACTTGGCCCCACGTTGCAGTAAAGCGGGGATGGAAGGGGTGGGGGAGGGCGAATAAACCACCGGGCAGCCAGAATTGGAATTAGAGACAAGGGGAAGTGAGAGAAATGAAGACAGGGACCAGACCAGGAATGTAGATTAGAAGATACAGAAATACGACAAGCAAATAATTACTTGGACCGGCGCTCCTGGGTCATGAAAGAGTAAATATGTTAAGAGTGGAGAAACGTCCGTTTTTTTGGGTTTTGTCCCGTTGTTTTTTTTTTCCTAGCAAAAACAGATATACGGGAGTAGCAACAAAAAAACGATGTATGTACAAAACGCTACTCCGAAGAATGAGATTATTCAAAGTCACAAAACAACTTAATTAACACAATAGACATTGCAAAAAAGCAGCTACGCCCGGGAAATTTGCTCAGTTTAATTTCCTTCACCTTACCGCTATAATTTCGTTTTCCCGTGCAGTTTTGCAATGCATGGAGACGTATTTTTTTGGGGGGGGGGGTGGAGGGGTCTTGGTGGGGGTGAGGGGAGGGGGAAAAGGCGGGTGATAGCGTTAAGGAAGGGCCTTTGTAGTATTTTGTAGAAATCGTTACTTTGACCAATTTATTCTTGTTTTCTCGTTGAGTTCTCAAGAGCAAGGTTGGCAACGGTGTTTCTAGTTATATGACAGTCTTCTATTCAGAACAGTCAGTTGATTTGTTAGACCCAAGCGAATTAACATTCATAGAAAAATGGACACAAAAAACTGCTTATAAATTTATTTCCATTTCTATAGTGGAATCAAGTCTGAAACTGTTGCATTTGCAGGTGGAAATAATAATATGTACAACATTGGTACACAAGTTTTTGGATGGAATCTGTAATTTCTGAGGATGAAACCATTAACATCTTTCATTGGGTTATGTTGGTCCAATATAATATACAATAATATAATTGTTCCAAATAATCCTGAAACATTAACACTGTTGGTCTTGTTATGATTCTGATTCACGAAAGTCTTGCTAGAGATCTGTCGGGGACCAAAGCGTTGTTTTACATATCGTCACTGTCATACCATAATGGCGTAAGTCAGACTTGGGATAAAATTATTGCATTGTTCTTTTATGCTCGTACTATCCCGTTTTGCCTGCTCCATGGCGCGCTAACGCAGATTTTTGCTTGCTTGGCAAAGAGTTTACAGTGCTGCACACCACGCGAAAGATTGCTTGCATTGAACGGGTGGTTAATTTTAACATAGTGCGCGCCGGGCCTGAATGTCACTCCCAAAAACAGTCATGCAAAAAAAAAAAAAGATCGTTCTTCCGTTTTACAGCAATTCTTCTTCTCCTGCGATCTGCTCATCAGATAAAGAGGCCTGTGGCCTGTATGAAAGGTACCATGAGTTCTAGTTCCGCCTGCAGTCCCATACTTCGTCGACTGAAGCGCCCTGCCTCCAGGCTAGCACTTTTCCCGTTCTTACCCATACATGGGTCAATGCTGGAGGACAAAGCTGGGGAGGAAATGCAAAGGAGCACGACAAGAACAAAATTAACAACTCTATTATCAAAAAAGCTTGCCATCTAACTAACAGTGAATATGTGAACTCTGATGAGTTATTTGTGCATTCGTGCAAAAAGAAACTAAAATCAGTTCTAAATGATTGCTCAAATCCTTTGTTCCATCAGATAGTCCGATCCCAAAGAAGTGGACGAATATTGTATTTAAAAACAAACAGAAAGCGCTATAGACAATTTTTTTTGTCATCCGCAATTCGAAGTAGCAGTGTTTCCTGGTGTGGTATGCTGTTGTTAGTTTTTCCTAATGGATTGTTCTTACAGTATGTGTATGTGAGCAATGTTCTTACTTGTTGGTAATGTGTGAGCAATGTGCGTGTGTGCGGTGTGCGTTATAGAGTTGTAGGTCTTAGATATTGTGTTTGTACTGTTAATGAATGCTGTGACAAATTTCCTGGAAACAGGATAATAAAGTCATATCTTATCTTATCTTATCTTATCTTCTAGCGCCATGCCCCACAAAAATGTTTCTGTATCTCCAGCTTTGAACTTTCTATACAAATGTCCGCCGCAAAAACTTTAACAACTAACTCCATAAGATACATATTTCATTTTAATGATCAATTAAATTCGGATTTCTCAAAACCGTGAAAAGTACGACCAGTTACTTATGTTACCAGTATGGTGATCTCGATTCGTTTAGTAATGAAAATAAATGCCTCGAAAAACTCAGCAAAACAAACAAACAAACAATTAGTGCAACAATTGAATGTTTGGGTTCCTGATATCCTACGCTATCTATGTTAAAGGAAAAACGCTTTGTACCACAGTAAAAGCTTTTTTTGGTTTATGTTAGATCTTCGCCAAGTTCCAGACTTGCATTACAAGTGATGCCGAGATATTTTTTCTCCATCACTTTCTGGTTTGTCGTATTTTGTTTTGTTTTTCCTTTTCACTGGTCTGAATCATTTAAAGTCAAAATTGATTTGAAGCGAGACATTGGCAAGAAAGAGAGAGAGAGAAAACGAGGGAGGAGAAAGAAAGAAAGGAAAGAGTGGTAACCGTCCAAACAAGGAGATCAGCCGGCAGTTAGGCGTGGTCTCAAAGGAGTACAATGACATGTAGGTGTCTAGTACACACTTCTGATGAGCTGAAACAGAGAAATAGTTTCATATGATGCACAGCCTTACTGTCTCTTGTCTAGGAATCTTTAAGTTGAAAATATAGAGATAACTGATCATATCTTTTATTTACACATTTATTTGTCCTGTCCCAATGTTTCTCGTTACATTTTTGCATATCTTTCTCAAATCGTATCATGCCTTCACTCCTGAATGCCGCCTATAATACGTTTGGAACACTAGTCAGTATTCTCAACATAGAGGTGTAAATGCCTAGAGCAGAGATCCTCCTAAAAGAAAGACCTAAATATATCAGTATTCTCAGTCCTGGGAATGTGTCACTGGTACTATCAGTTAGTTGAGAGTACCAGCGCAGTTCCATAGCTTTATTGGCGGAACAGTTTACACATAATTATCCTGTACAATGCCGCCCGGCGATGAGAAGTTCAAAGTTTATTTAGTAAAAGATACTTTGGTAATTCTTCTTTGAGTGAAATCGTGGCCCTTTTCAGGGCTCTAGATGGAGTAAAATATTGACTGTTTGGCCATTTTGTCTACAAGCAAATCGAACAATACACGTGAATTAGTTCGACAGTTATAAAGCGAGTGGTTACGAGCAGGCGGCTTTTGCTCTTTAAGTAGTTACATTTATTTCACAGAAGCTGCTTCTTTCGTAGAATGAGTTAAAATTGTTTATAAACCTTTTTAGATTTTAATAGCTCACATCCACAAAATTAATGACATTATCCAGCATATATATGAACTGGATTTCTGCCAATGATCAGGCAAAGAATTTGCGATATACAACTATTACAGACGATTTCGTGCTAATTAAAAAAAAAAAATAAAGGCGTACTGCACTTAATTTGCAGCATAGAAAAGTGAGCACTACAAATTATGGAAATTGAGCAAGCACCGTATGGCAGAATATGAATGTCCTGAAGAATTCCCCCATCGTGTTGATAAAAACTAAGGCCAAACATTTTGATTTTCATTTTTCTTTTTTTACAGTTAGTTTGCACTATATCTACAGTGAGGGGGGGGAGGGGAGGGGGCGTGCTGGTGATGGCAGTGATGTAAGCATTGATATTGACAATGGAGGGCGGGAGGAAGAGGTTATATTTTGAATTCTAGTTTTGAAATGTGCCGGCGAATAAAATGTTTATGGAAAAAAAATGAATTCCATATTTTTCATTGTTGATTTAAATGGTGGACTTAGAACAAACACACGAACTAATTTGTTCATTGGCCTTGCGGGAATTAGACGTTTATTTCATTGAATGATGAGAAGGGGTCCTGTACAGGCTGACAAGATCACAGTATCAGACTCAGTTTCCCCCAAATTGGGCACGACTGCGTGTATCTCTTTCTGTACATAATATTTATTCTTATTTTACAGTTCCTGCCAAAATCCTGGACCATCTGTCCACAACTGACGTGACAGTGCGAGAGAGCGACACTGTCACCCTTGTCTGTAACGCCACCGGCACTCCTCAGCCCACCGTCTCCTGGTACCGTCTGGAAGCTGGACGAAAGGGCCCGAAGAAACAGAGTGAGTTGTGCCCGGGCTCCGATAGTAAGACATACATTTCCGTGCAAGATACTCTCATCTCCCAGCAAAGTCTTCATTGTCGTAGCTAGTTAAAGTATAGTATAGCACCCATTCCCATGCTGCTGGATGTTCAAGGCTGTTTGTGGTTCTTGAATGTGGAGCTTTCATTGTTTCGCTTGCACTGTTGTGAACTGAAAGCATCATAATTTGATCCTATGTAAACGAGGAGCTTTGGAAATAGATTTAAACAGTCTTACCTTTTCTAACTTTAAAAAAAAAAATCTCAAAAGGCTCTGTATGTTTAACTAAAAAATTTCCAGTTAACGGGATTTTTTTGATAACTGAAATCAATACTATGACTGTATGACGTTGATAGGTAGTGCAAATAGGGACAATTGTGATGTTTTGACCATTTTGTATGACTAAATTACAATTCTACTTCACAAACTCCACATCAAGCACGCAGCGTTCATTTTTGAGAATTTTTTGATACATGTGTAACTTTTGTTTTACAAAAAGATAATAGCAAGTAAGATATCTGATCATGGTCAGAACTGTCTTAATAAATGGGCACACTGGTCATTTGCCCGGGGGCCCTGAGGGTTCTGGGGGCCTCATGCATGCAAATTTACATTGATTTTTGAAACAGGGAAGAAAATCCCGAGCATTACAAAAGAATGTGCCTTGGAGCCTGTAATGGTGTTAAGACAGCCCTGATCATTGTAATTCGAATGATGAAATATCTCCCGTTTGAGCTTTCTCCCACCTCAGCCAATGAACAGCACAAACTGACCAGTTCTATAACACCAACATCAAAAATGTGCCATGCATGGTCACAGGCATTACTAAGCCTGCTGACTAATTATTATGTCTGGACTTTTTGCTGTGATCATTTTTTTCTGCTGTTCGCATGTTGATTGCCCTCTAATTTTAGAAGTAACAGTAGTTGCCGTCCGAGGAAAAACAAACCAACAACATATAATCTGCATTGTGGGATGCATCTTGTAGGCTCCCATGTCAAGACCTTTTTGTTTCCTTTTTTACTGACTAGAGAAGATCTTTGTTATAGTTTGCCCATGCAACAATTTCATTCACAACGGGTTTTTAGAAAGGGGAAGGGGAAAAAAGCATATATCTAAAGCCGTCACAATTAATAGTTCGGGAAAACAATGGGGTTTTCTTTTAACCCTGCTACTGTCATACAACAATTAAATTTGCCCGTTTTCTTCATCCCTTGACCAGCATGCCCAATTAAACCGGCTTTCCAGAAATGTATACTTTATTGATGTTCCTAATGCAAAGATAGACTCAAATACTAAATTTGTGTGATGAAGACTTGCAGTTCGAACACCCTTAGTAGGACTCAGTAACTCTTTCTCATAGTAACAGGGTTAAAGAATAAGATAAAGAATAAGATTAAATAAAACGGTGCTGAGGTTTAAGTGGGGATGGGGTGGGAGGAAGTTCGTTGTTACTTGTGTATAGTATTAACACTGAGATAACGGTCTTGCCCCCATGTTGTTACCGGTTAAGCCTACTCCTTTTCACTGACAAGATGGCCAAGAAACTACTACTGGTAGGAAAAGTAGGAAATGTGAAGGAATTTCAATAACACGATAGAGTAACCCCCTCGATCCTCAAGTCAACATCAGATTTACATGGGGAGGTATCATATTGGTGCATAGAACTTTCCACTATTGGAAACTTTGGTGTATGCAACTCTGGGAGATTTCTGTTTTAAACTGCTGGAAACCAAAGCGAACCAATTACAGTAATGGCAAGAACTTGCCACGCCTCGGTTTTGAGCCCTCCTACCCTATTCATGTGGCTGGTTGGTGGGAAAGCAGTGAACAGGAGAAAAGAAACAAAAATGTCCAGTGCATCATCCACACAACTCGAGAAAAAGGATTTTTCTTTTCTATAAGTAAACTGGGCATAATTTTCGTTCTGGAAGATTGTTCGTCGGGCAGTGTTGATCTAGTTTTCAGTACAGATCGCTTGTCGCGCGTTCTTTATCTCACTTTCTGTCTTACTGCTGTCCATGCATGCGTGTAGATATAATTATGTACTCGTACTCACATTAATATATTTTATGTGGTCTGGAGAGATGTATGTGTGCATGTGTGTTTGTGCTTGCACGCGACAAGGAGCCAAGGGATGGGGAAGCTGCAAAAAGAAAAGATGATAAAGAAGCTACGCCATAATTTATCTGACAACGCTTGGGGTAAATTTGTCTAGCTTCCCGAAGGTTCCTGTACCCCTAGGTCAGCCTAAACTGCCTACTACCTCACCACCCCCCCCCCCCGCCCAGTTCTCCCAGTTCCTCCTTATTCTAAAACAATGTTTCTCAACCTTTTTTGTCCTCGCCCCACTTCAACTTTCCCAGAAAAAAAAACACAAAAACGTGCGTCCCACCATGATCGGATCAGGGGACAAGATCGTCTCGAGGCAAGGTGCTCGCCTCTCATGCCAAGGGCCCCGGGTTCAAAACCTGGCCGGTGCAGGCATGTTGGAAGTTTGGGATTTTTCTCATATTTTCGTGTCCCTGATCCTATTGGAAGGTAGGATCGAGTACCTAGTCTTCTCGGATAAGGACGAAAAAATTCGAAAGGCCCGCCTGCACGTTGCGCACGTTAAAGATACCTTGGCAGTCGGAAATCGTAAAGAGCAGGCCGAACAGGCCGCTGCCCGGGTAAAATTAAAAAAAAATTCATCCCCACTATTCCCTCCCCTCCCTCCCTCATTCTCTCCCCCCATCTCCCCCGCCAAAAAAATAAAACCGCCGACCGGCGCTGCACTGTGGCGACGCTGTGCCTGCTCGAGTTGTAACTTGGCTGCAATGGTACAAAGGCAAGTTTCCCAAATGGGATTAAAGAAGTATACAAATACAAATACAAAATTAATTTAGTTATACAGTATATATCCCTAAGCCCCATTCTGATGTCTCTCACTCCACCAAAATAGTGCCACTCCCCACAAGGGCACACGGCCCCACCTTGAGAAGCGCTGGTCTAAAACCTCTCTTCTTGTTGTACACAATACGCTCACACTCACAGAAATGGTACTTTCGGATACTCCAAACGTCTCCGGCCTTTTTGTCACCGGAAAAAAGAAAAAACAAACAGAAAGAACAAAGGAAAACTTGGCGTTTGTTTAGATGTCTGGAGGCTGTGAAACATTTGAAGACACACGTACGGAAATGGCTCCGCATTGTCATTCTCTCTTATGATGTATGCGCCAGCGCCCTGACCTGTGACCCAATGTCTGCACTTCCCGATGCAACATTTTGAAAGATCGATAGTTAGATAAATATGAAATTGGCCTTAGTCTTTTCCATTCTGAACGGAAATGAACTGTCCTTTCGCGGGGATTATGATAAAGTTTTCCACTGTCTACCTGTGGTTATCATTTTTATGTTGTTATATTAATGTTGCTAATATTCTTTACAATACTTAAGTATGTGTCATGCCTTAATATCGCAATGTTGTGATGTAATTATACTGTTTTCCATTTTCCGATATGGTGTTTTATCTGACCAGCTTTAAATTTCTCTACATTCACATGAAGCTTGTCCATTACTTTCACTGATGTACGTTGTGCTATGCAAAACACTGATGATCACAGTTTCACCTTACGAACACAGAATCCATCACACAACAAGATGAAAAACCACAATTTCATTGAGAAACCAAATCGTAGCGTTCGCGGCTTGACCTAGTGGAGGCGCGGGAAAACCGAAGTGGAGTGCGCATGAAAGACCAATCTCTCACGTGAGACGAAGTGAATGATGGGTACTGAGGTAAGATTATAATGTTTAAACCGCGAGCTTCCAAATTCCGAGTACAGCTGCAGCCAAGGGTGTATTCTTGTATCGTTCACTTTAACTATAACCATGTATTTTTCCATTTGATGATACAGTATGGTGCATGCTATCTTTCCTTTACCGTAACTGTGTGTTGCTGTACATGTACTACATGTTGCTGTATATATATATATATATACTGTAGTATTATGTCAATATTTTATAATAATGGGGGAGGCTTACAATTTTTGCCTCCATTAATGTTGATTAAGTTGAACATTTTTGACACAAAATACAACGAGAAAAGCATGTATAAATGGCATATTGATAACAAGATTTTCCTTCTAAAAACATTGATTGGTTTATAACAGATTTCTTGCCTGTTTGACCCAAGGGGTTAACCTGATTAGCTTATGTCATTCTGACACGCTGAGTATTCTCAATGGTGCTCCCTCTTCACGCTGATTTCAAGGATTCTAAGAACACAAAAGTTGATAATTATGTGTTATTGGATTTAGATTGATTCTTATTAATTTTCATTTTCTTTTATTGCAACAGAATTCCCTTCCTGGAGTTTTAGGGCACATTTATTCAATTTTCACGCCTTCTTTTCCAATCCAATTCAATAAAGGACAACACAAAAGGCTTGAAGTAAGGGAAAAAATAATAACATTTGGGTCTGTGTATGAAAGCTCGTCAACGTTAAGTACTCTTTTTGGTTGGACGGATGTGGATGTGCATTTCTCAAGCAAAGGGGTGCACAGACATCATCTAATTGAGTATAAAGAGCTAAGGGTCAAAATAATCATTTTAATGTATGTGTAAAAGGGGGGAGGAGAGTGGTAGGGTCCTACTCCGAAGATCTTTTGTAGACTTATCTGCCGAAGAGTTTAAACTCTTCTCTTACTTATCACGGAATTGCGTATTTTTCTACATATTCAGATACTCTCTCCATGTTCTTTCAGCGGTGGGCACAAATGGAGAAGTTTTGATGATTCACAATGTCACACGTTTCTGCGGCGGCAGTTACCAATGTGTTGCCTTTAACGGTGTAACCCCTGCAGCGGTTAGATCTATTGAGGTCTTTGTCGAGTGTAAGTCTTTTTACTTCATATATGACACAAAAATATTAAACTCAGCTGGGCTGGATTCGAATAGACAGTTTGGACAGAGTGTTCTGGATCGATCAAGCTAAAAAACGAGAATAAAGAACCTGGTGTGCTTGTGTCCATGTGTGTGTGTGTAAGTGTGTGTATGTATGTGTATCTTTCTTTGTGTGTGTGTGTGTGTGTGCGAGGGGAGAGAGAGAGAGAGAGAGAGAAAGAGAGAGAGAGAGATGACCAAAATTAGTGTCAATCACATTTAATTCAGAATTATCGTCACTGCTCTTCACTAATGGCATAAGTCATTTTTGACACTTTATTCAGAAAAAAAGAAGCTTTCTTTTTCTGTCATTTGGTGACTTATGCCATTATGATTCTATTGGATTATTACATTTTCCTATTGGCACATTTCCTTTCCTTTAGTATTATCTGATAGCCCCCGATGTTCAGGAATGCAGTGAACCGTCAATTGCCTTTTAGCATAAGTCTGACATTATGCCATAATCGTAAAGCAGTGGCGATATAGAACTGCCACGAGAACTCCCATCATGTCCGTCTCCATTGTGATATCGAGAACGCTCATGAGTCTTGCATGTTTCCATTCATTAAGTTGCTCCAGAGATTTACCTGCCCAACAAAAGAATTGGCCAGGAGAAAGGCAAAGAGACTATCCTGGAGTGCACAGTGACCGCTTTCCCCCACGCTGTGACCATGTGGCAAAAAGGCGGCATCAAAATCAGCACCTCGACATTGAAGTACAGGTAAATTTTTTTTTTTTTTTGGCGCAAAATCCTCCCACCATTACAAGTGCATAAAATTAAGCTGTGGCCAAAGAAATAAAGAAATAAAAAAATAAAAAAATAAAACGGAAGTTTGTACTTCTCAAAGGCCCAGTCACAAAATGTAATATTAATATTAATAATAATAATAGTAATAATCATATAGTAATTTGATGATATTGATACTAATATAATAATAATAGTAATAGTAATAAAAGACAATAAAAAAACCAAAACAAAAGAAATGCAACAACAACAACAAAACAAATAAACAAACAAAAATTTAGAAAACTGTACAATCAATTGTAAAAGAAAAATGCAGATACAAAGGGGGATTTTTGTAATTTTATATTACAGATATTATAATAATCGCACCTAAGTAAACTGTTTAGCTTCGTTCCTGTTGAAGTCTTTTATTGTTCGATTTTTTTCACTTGAAAAAGGCGAAAGCCGAAAATTTTGTGTATTCTCTGTCTTCTCTTTAGTTTACTTTGTATTGTTTGGGTTTTATTTCTCACGCGGGGTTTCGCAACATACAACCTTTTCTTTTTGCCCAATTTAATTATCATAATAGCATACCATAGCTGGACTTTATACGTTGAGCTCAATCATGATTTCATGATTTGTGGGTGTTTGTTACTGCTTGAGCCCCTTTCAGACAAATGGAGGCTGATGACAGCCTGAACCGACTGATTCGTATCACGTCGTGACCAGAATCTCACTTTCTCGTCCGCCAGCGTGCGGTCATTGTCTCGTTAAGTCATTGTCATGTAGTGCTTGCTGCACGACTTATCGAAGGATCGATCTGATCAGTCCCCGGCCCTCAATCGGGGACTGCCACCACTGCGTTCTGCTAGGCAATTTGCCCCCTTCTGCCTACAGTAACGGAAAGCTCCCAGTGTTTAACGGCTTCGGGAAGGTCAGCCGTCAGCCCGTCCCTGTTAGCTAGCCCCCAGCTTGGGCTACCCCGCTGCTACCACGTGGCGGTCGAGGAGAAATTCTCCCCGGGTCTCTCCAGACCTGGGATCGGGCTTATCCGGAGCCCGGAGGCTGCGGAATGGTCATAGGCGGAACGGTGATCATCTGCTAGTACCACTCGTTCGCATGCACCTTGTACGAGGGACCTACCGAGACAGGACCAGTATTCGATCTCAGTGGTCGGTTTCCCGGAAACACTGCAACAGCATGACCCTCGGAGCAGCGTATACGTTGAGCTAGTTGCAGGATGGTCAATAGAAAAATAATAACAACAGTCACAATTACACCGGTGTTGGATTTACATACAACTAAATAAGTTGGAATAACTTGTCTTTTTCATTTACTGGCCATACTCTCTTGCATTTCGCTTGTATCTGTTTCAGAGTTGAGGTTTACGAAGAGGAGAAGAATATGCTCACTCTCAGCTTACGTGTGTTTGACATCGAAGAGTCTGACTATGGTGCTTACACATGCATTGCTTCAAATCCATTGGGAGATGATCAAGAAACGATGCTTCTCCACGGTAAGCCCAGCACCAATAACATTCCATCCTATGGAAAGTCAAATCTGTAATGTTGATAGAATTTAACCCTTTCAGTGCTAGCTGAACCTGGAAAGGGGTGGGGGAAGAGGTTTGGTCCTGAGTACAACATTTGGGATTTCAGAAGGAAATATTTGCGACCTGTCTACTACCGTGGTTATAACTGATGACAATGTCAGCAAAGGTGGGCAGAAGCTTGGGAGAAACAGAGCACTAAGAAAATAATTCAGAGAAATAATGTGAGACGATTAAAAGTGTATGTTTCTTGTTTGTGCTCACAAAGGCGAGGCATAGCAGAGGTGGCGACTTCGATCCCTACTTTGATCACTTATTTTTGTTCCTTTTTTCACTCTGCTCTCGCTTGTCTGAGCACTAACTATAATAGATGAACTTAAGTAGAAACAATGTCGTGTATCGCACTAACCTATGACAAGTCCATGCATGTCAGAATTCCCAGATTTTTATGAAACGGCTTTTGTAAAATAAACTGGCTGAATTGTTTGGGAGAAACAGAACCATGAGACTTGAATGTAATGGAGCAGGTTTTAAGAGGACAAGAGACCTTTACAATATGGAGGAATGGATAATAAAACGGATTGTGGAATATTCTAAAATATTAATACAGGAATTTGATAATGACTTAATAGGCATTTTGTAGTGTATTTGATGTTAACGTGGGTTCGCAGCTGTGCGGAAACGGAAAAATAAACGGAAACGTCAAAAACCAGAAAGTTGTGAAATGGAAAGAATATTTTCATTTGTAAGGAAGCGCCGTTTCGGTACACACGGAAAAACTCTTTCTTTTTACTATTTGATGGATTTCCATTTGCCGTTTCCATTTTCATTTCCGTACATATGGAAACTCAGCTTTACTCTTCATTAACAACGCACTTGTTCTCCCTTAACTTGTATTTACCAGTGTTATAACACCGTGGTAATCACAACATTGCCTTGTGCTCAGATCGAAATTTTGTCCCATGCAGAGTATTCCGAGCGCACCAGGACAACAGTGACCACGACCAGCCCCGCCACCACCACCCTCAACCTGTTCATCCAGGCCACTTTCAGGCCCAGCCCCGAGGACAGACCGCTGGTTCAGCTCAAACCTACCGCCAACAGCGACCACTTCTCTGGCCATGAGATCGGGAGTGACCCTGGAGGTCCCGCTTCACATCGGCCATATTACACACCACCTCACAAAGTCAGCGATTCTTCAGGTATGTTATTCTTATGGCACCATTGGCCGAGTAAAACCACGAGCTGATGAGGTGTGAATGAACTGGCTGATGGAGTTTTAACAATGATTCACTTCTAGCAGCTATCTTCTTTCAGAGACTACGGTTTCTTATACTGTCCTCTCTGAAAGATGGTGACCAGGGATATAGTTGTATAAGAGCTTTGAAAATACAGAAAAATGCCAAAATTATTTGAGTTTTAACAATGAATATTTCTCAGTGCGATATTTACGTACCATTTGAACTGAGTATTTTTCAGATGGAAAGCTCAGAACGACTTATTGTAGAGAGTCAGTTAAAGAACACACGTATTTCCATCGTTCTCTTTGTATTTTTTAACTTCCGTTAGAAGTTTTTATGATACTGTATGGCGCGTCCGTTTCTCCTCTCTCATTGCACTATTATTCGCTCAGAAAAACAAACCAGAAACTATGTAATTTGAGACAGCAAATTCATATCTAATGTGAATTGTAGATAAGTTATTCATTTTTATTTTATTCACTTAGAATTAAACATAAATATTAAGAGAGAAAAAAAAAGGACCAATGTATTTATTTATTTATTTACGTATTCGTTTATTTTTAAGGGTGACAAAAGTAGAAGGTGCGCCAAAACAGATGGTGAAAAGAACATCTGCTCTTTGTCTGTTCGAGAGCAGTTGTCAGTCAGCCTCTGCATATTGAGGTTTTATTTTTGTTTGACACTGTATTGTCTTCGTTTCTCCCCAGACAAGAGAATTTTAGCGAGCGAGGACAGAGACAACGTGGCCAGCAAACAAATTGCCTGTACTGGGACGGTGACCATGGCAATACTCGTCTATGTCTTCCACGCCATACTGACATGACTATCGTGACGAAACCGTAGTTTTAAAAGAAAAGTATAAATCAAACTAAATATACGAATGTTCTATCCCATTTTGATAAGACATACTAACTGACAGCAATAAACTGGATTAAAAAAACCACTGACACAACTTCTTAAACAGTCAGGATGCTGGTTTAATAGCTGAGAATACACAGGAACAATGCCAAAGGTCTCGAGTGAATGTTTACAAGAGGCATTATTTGGCCATATAGAATGGGTAGCCACCTATACGGTACGATAGTTATACTGATACCGTGGACTTATTCCAGCCTGGATATAATAAAAAAAGATTAGATAATAGATAGATAGACGGATAGACAGACAGACAGTCAGACAGATAAATAGAGAGTGGTTAGATGGATGGATGGATGGATGGGTGGATGAGTAGGGATGTAGATGGATAGATGGATGGATGGATGGACAGGTCATTCAGAATGAAATTGGAGAGAGAGAGAGAGAGAGAGAGAAAGAGAGAGAAAGAGAGAGGGTGAATTTAAACTGAATGTAAACCAAAATGAATTATTATATATGTATAAAGTATAATATAATATGGAGAATTAGGTAGAGGATATAAACTTGCTGGCAAGACAGACAAGTACTCAGCCATATCTACTGCCATATCTTCATCCGGATCACCTTCCTAGTACTGGCAATCCGGTGACCAAAGATAATATAGGGTACACACAACAGTACTTGTCTTAAAGAGGCCTTGCCGGTATGCTCATGGGTAGACAGTCATGGTTGATTCCTATGTCCACAAAAGACAACGACCTTTCATATCCTACTGAAGAAACGCCAGTGTGAAAATAGTAGTGTAAGAAGAAATATGCAATTGGAGATCACATTGGAAATTGAGTTACCGAGCCAAGTTCAAATTGAAGTTTTCTTAATTACATCATTGTCCATTCCGAAACACTAATCATTTTTTTTTAAACAGTGACTATTGCGCCATGTGGCCAAATTAGGGTTTTATTTGCACAATGGATTTTCTGGAAAGTTTTAAGGGTTAGTGTTAGGATTAGGTTTAGGCTAACCCAGTGGTCAAAATAACATTTTGGAAAATTTACCCTAAACTGGTCCAAAAATAACAACAACCAAAAAATCGTATGTAAGTTTTTTGGCTACATGGCTCAAATAGTCAGTATTTGATTTTTACAGTCTGTCTTCCCTCATACCATATTTTGGCCATGTTCTTTTATGTTACCGAAGAGATTGGTGTAAGTATGCACTATACATATGTACATATGAAACAAAAGTAGTGTTTACATGCAGAATCTTGTTTATTTGTCGATCCAACATCCTCATACATGTTTAAGATTCATTGCTGAACCGCTTTGGCCAAGTGGTTGTTCAGACTGTCCTTTGCAGTCATTGTATATCTAAATAGTATGACTTTTCAGATAGACAAGTTTGTAATGTTAACGCGAACACTCGTGTTTATTTGTCCATTTAACACCCTGAGAGATTATAGCATATTTTCGCCATGGACAAATGACAAACCAATCGGTTTTCGGACAGTTTCATTTATTAGTTAACTTACCTGATAGTTCCAATCCAAGATCTTAAGTCTACAGGCAGAAAGACCTACCGTATTTTTCAACCCCGTGAACTATTTAGTCCTTACTTCGTAAAGTTGTCATTTAAAGCTTACATCTGGTATTACTATTCAAAAAATAAAATACACACACACACACACACACACACAAAACAACTATTTAAAAGTCTCACAATCTTTTTCTAACATGATCTTTATTGAAGTAAAAGACCAAGAGTCATAAAAATTATTGTTATTTAATCAGTTTAATCACAGTGGAATTATACCTGACATGTAAGTTTCTATAATCTGGACTGTTCGATTCAGGGACTTACAGGCGCAGTAGAAGTTGCAGTTCAGTACTGTCTTATTGCTTTTAAACTTTTCCATCTCTGTAATTTTCAGTTCTTGAAGATTTTCTCACAATCGCAGCCATAACATTGCTCATGTCGTGGCAATTCGTTTGACATTATTATCCCCAATTCATTTCTTAAATCATCTTCAACATTATCGAATGTCATGATTTTTTAAAATATTGTTAACCTCGCCATGCTGTAACTTTGGAACACATTTTCATCGTTTTTCCAGTCTTGTTATTTTTTTTCCTATTGTCCTGATCATCATCATTAACATCCACGTAGCCAAATTAATTCTTGTCATCATTAATGTTGTATTTATATCATGTCAGGTAATAAACAATTATCTAAACACTATGTGCATGGTTTGTAGAAAATGTATGACATAAATGAAATAATGATAATAGACACTTGGAAAATAATCAAACTGTAAATAACTTGCCATATGAAGCGGTGGATGGTTAGCTGGGCCAAACATAAAAAAATGTGATATTCTCAATGTTACAGAAATAAATGACAGCAGTACGCCAGTGCAGTTTACATGTGAGGATATCGCATTTTGCCCAGCTGACTGTATCCCATATGACGATACATTGCTTGCTAACACTGTGAAATGCACAATTATAAATAGACATTCTAACATTTTCTGATATTTTCTTAATTTTTTTTTTAATGTGCACATCTTCAACGTGACGTTTGTCTCCGTTTTTAACTTATTTCATCTGGCTTGCTTATGAAATCATGCATGACTTCGTTGGTTCAGTGCAAGGAGTAATTTTCTCCATTTTCACAAAGGAGATTATCACTTCTTGCACTGAACCGACGATTTTATAATGATCTTTTTGGGGGTGGTCATTTGTGAGTGTGCGTGAGAAAACCCACAATAAGTCGCAAACATGACATTTTGAATTCTGTACACATTATAAAAGACAAGACATTTCTGATAAATTGAAGTCAGTGACCCCCCTAAAACAAGATTTTGAGAAAACGGCATTTAATCCTAAAAGTGGCAATAGCTAAAATTGACCCATTAATATTGGAGTGATTGCTGTTAGGAGACCGTAGTCTAATAACTAAGCGGTTATAGAGATCATACTGAGTAGTGTTCACTGCTCATCTACAGTTTACCCTGTAACATGCCACGGTCCCCTAAACAACAGCCAAGTCGGAAGTTTTTTGATCTTGTTAGGAGACCGTAGCCTAATTACAAAGCCTTTATAGAGATCATAGTGAGTAGTGTTCACTGCTCGTCTACAGTTTACCCTGTAACATCCACGGTCCCCTAAACAACAGCCAAGTTGGAAGTTTGTGTCGGACCCATATTTTCACTTCAAAGCCGTTTTTCTCCAAATCAACTCTGTCGACATAATTGGGTCATGTAACCAAACAATGAAATCTGCGGGATATGCAAGCGTTAGGGTCGGGATCATGTTTAGCCACGATGATCTTTACTTGGGCGAAATGACTACGCACGGTATTTTTTGTTCGGGAATTGAGCACATACTGATCGCAGCAAATGAATAAAACAAAAGGAAACCAAGCTTGTTGTGAGAGTTTTGACTACATGACTTAAACAACCGCCGCCTGTGCTTTTATCTATTTTTGATATATGAGTTTTATCAATCATACAAATGGAAATTATGTGAAATTTTACCCTGGCAAAATGAATATTAACTTTGTGTGGATTTGGCCAAGCTTTTTAACAGAATAGACATGACATGAAAGGACGCACTGTATAATATTCACCTTTCACTGACCATCTGATTTTTAATTTGATTGAAATGATTAACATGAGCCCAGTGTGAGAGAGGAGATAAAAGAGAAGAAGAGGCCTCACTAAGGATGAGGAGAAGCGTAAGAGAGAGACAGACAGAGAGTGAGAGAGAGACAGAGAGAGAGAGAGAGAGACAGACAGTCAGAGTTGATGTGTGTGTGAATAGTAATTTATTGATTTTTATACAGTCTTATTCATTTCCCGCCATGTTTGTGTCATCTTCACAGAAAAAATAAAATCATTCACGTAATTTAGACCATTTTACGTTAGCCTCGCTTCCCACTGTGTATTGTAGTACATTTGCTCTCAACAAAGCCAACATTCTGTTACAGGCTATATCTCACAATGCAAGTTTCATTTAGAGATACTAACCCTCCATGTTCAGTTTCCTACATCATCATATTATTATGCTTTTACCCCTTTCAGTTAAATAAACATCTTCGAAGAAAAACATGAAAGTGTGATACAGAATTTGTGTTTTTCCTTTGTCGATTGTTTCTCTGCATTCAACAACATTTACATTAAAATTTGCACTCCCTGACCTTGAAAACGTCACATGCCAAAAAATATTTTCAAATTTACCTTTTTTCTTTACTTCAATAATGCTGGTATTTTAGGTTTATTTGCTGACATACAAAATACATAAATGAATAAATAAATAAATAAACACACAAATAAATATATTTGGAACAACATCATCTCAGACCAAATTGAGAAGCGCCAAGTAAGAAAGGAGAAACTCCCACAATCTCGCGGCACCTCATTGCCAGTACTGTAATAGGAGCTGCTTATCCAACATCGGCAGGATAAGCCATGAGAGAAGCTGCAGGAGAAAGGATTAAATTTAGCTGCTGACCGTCTGTCAAGACGAAAAGAGCCAAGTACACAAATAAATAAATAGTAAATAACTAAAATTTGGAATTCCAAGCACCCATTGGCCAATACCTTTGTTGTTGTTTTTTTTGTGTGTGTGCGTTTTTTTTAAATTCCCGCTCCTATTCGATGGCGCCACGATGTTGATTAGTACTTTGCTGTTATCCGACAGTCTGAATAGTACTTTGCTGTTATCCGACAGTCTGAATAGTAATTTAGTATTGTGAAAATAAATGACCTTGCCTTTCTGTATCAGGGCTATCTTTCGGTCATTGTAAATGGATTAGTTTTTCATAACCTTCTTCTTGACTGCTCGTCTGAAAAACTGGATGGACAGGGGCTTGGAGAAGAAGGGTGAGGAGGGAAGGGTAGAAGTTAAATCCACGCGTGCATAATTAAGACTACTTCAATTTGCAGGTAATTGGTTTGATAACCTAGCTTGATAGGTCACCCTCCAGGTAAGACACCCATGACCAATTTGGGTGATAGACTTTTCCCTTAAGACTCGTATTCTTGTTTAACTTCAACACTCGTCCGAGAGAGACATCCAGATCAGAAACTACATTGGAAACAGCAAAATCCTCAGGCTTTGCTAAATTTTGTTCTGTACACTTGTAGGAAAAAAAAAGGTAGCTGATGCCGATCGGCTTTCTCCGCCGTGTAAAGTGAAAAAAAAAATGATAATAAAGAACAACAACAAAAAAAATCTGAATGTCGGGATTGGCCCGTTTGTAAAAAGTGGGACGATATATTATATAGATCCTGGAAATCAATTGTAGCCTCGTATAATATCTGAGGATTTATCCGATTCTTATCACCAAATGTCTTATATCGATGTCCCAAACAAGACAAGTCCCGAACGATCCGTTTTGTTGACGATAAGCTAGCGAGTTACCGCATCACAATATCCGTCCGTAAGTGTAGTAGTAAAGATAAGTCTTGCATAACAGCAAAGCAGTTTATATGATAACAAAGCTTCTTTCTACTGGCATTAGGAAATAAGCCACAGAATGGTGAGATCAAACTATTATGGAGCAAAACATAACTCGTTCCGCAGATGATTCTGACCGAATAACGGCCGAACTGTGTACGTTACTCAACCGTTCAATGAAAAACTTGTGATACATTAAAAAATAAGAGAAAGAGACACATCCCCTGGATTCTGAATTTACCTGAAATGTGTGAATGCATTCTTATATACTGTATAAATGGATTATCTAGTACTCAACAGAATAGAAGAAAGCCTGCTTACGAGTACCTGCTGATAACATGGGGATGTTTTTTTTAATTTACTGTGATTGCCTATCGTCTGGAATAGCGTCAGATATATATTCTTGGTTCACATCCTCAGTGCAAGCATTTTCTTTAGGGACTGTCAAAATATTTACCATTCATACTTGTACACAGACAGAGGGAGAGACAGACAGAAACAGAGAGAGGGACGGAGACAGTCGCAGAGAGAAAGTTAGAGAGGCAGACAATATATAAGGAAACACTGATTATAAAGATAGATAGATGGATTGATAGATCGGTAGACAGATAGACAGACAGGGTGGACAGATGGACAGATAGAAAGGCAGACGGATAGATAGATAGATAGATAGTTAGATAGATAGATAGATAGATAGATAGATAGATAGATAGATAGAGAGATAGATAGATAGATAGATAGATAGATAGATAGATAGATAGATAGATAGATAGATAGATAGATAGATAGATAGATAGATAGATAGATAGATAGATAGATAGATAGATATGGACTGCCGCTGACACTGAGAGCCAGGTTAAGACAGATATCGCGAGATCAGGAAGGAGAGGTGAAACACAAGCTGACAGTTGATTAAAACAAACTTCCATTCGGACGCAGAATTTATTTGTCCACGGGGCCAATATCAGCCCGTGAGCACAAAAGTTCCTTTGTCACCAATCAAGAATGGCGCGCTCTACACAGCCTCCCCGTCACCCCATCCAATCACGTGCCCAATTTCCATGAGAAGCGGCCAATCACTGCATCCTATAGCGATGGATGCCTCCAGGTCACCAGGCCAACATAAATTTCTCTGAGGGCGAGCAAAGGTCTTGCCAAACTGCACGGGCGTTTATCATGTTAGGGATGAGTGTTTTGAGAGCTACGGGTGTGTTTGATGAACGGCCCCTCCTAAATGAAAATCGCACAGAGGCCACATTTGACCATTTGCAGGTCCGGTGTTATCGGATGAGCGTGTCCACATGGACAGAGAATGATGGTGTCTATTTGTGCCCACACTGAACTCATCCAAAGGGGAAAAAAAATTCTGCTTTTCTTTTATTCTTAGCTTTGCTGTTTTCTAAGAAAAAATGTCTAAATAGTGGAGGTTTCGTACAAATAAAATTATTCTTCCTACGTCTTGTTAATTCAAAACAAGAAAATGTGAAAATCAGTCAGCCAAGCTACCCATCAATGTCTAACTAATCGTTCAATCAAGCAACAGCCATTAGAAAGTACAGGGTGCATGAGAAGGAAACTTAAAGACAAGCAACAAAACAGACTACAATTATAGTTCTCTCCATCTTTTACCCTTCCATATTTCTTGCTCTGTCTGTCTCTGTACACGCCCCACCCCTGTTCTGGGGGGGGGGGGGGAGGAGAAGGGTGAATGACAGAAAAAAGTGAACATACGCAAGAAAACAAAAAATACTTGGCACTTGTTACAATGTTTTCCAGAATTCGATCATTCACACAATTCATAATACACAGTTCATAATACACAGTTCATAATACACAGTTCATAATACACAGTTCATAATACACAGTTCATAATACACAGTTCATAATACACAGTTCATAATACACAGTTCATAATACACAATTTATAATACACAATTCATAATACACAATTCATAATACACAATTCATAATACACAGTTCATAATACACAATTCATAATACACAATTCATAATACACAATTCATAATACACAGTTCATAATACACAGTTCATAATACACAATTTATAATACACAATTTATAATACACAATTTATAATACACAATTCATAATACACAATTCATAATACACAATTCATAATACACAATTCATAATACACAATTCATAATACACAATTCATAATACACAGTTCATAATACACGTTTCATAATACACAGTTCATAATACACAATTCATAATACACAATTCATAATACACAATTCATAATACACAATTCATGTTTTCGAAAGTGCACAGTGCTGTAATGAAAATGGCCGCTTCTTCGTTATGGATTATCAATCTGTCTATCTCTATCTCTCTCTCTCCTTCTCTCTCTCGCTCTCTCTCTATCTATCTATCTATCTATCTATCTATGTATCTATCTATCTATCTATCTATCTATCTATCTATCTATCTATCTATCTATCTATCTATCTATCTATTTATCTATCTATCTATCCATCCATCCATCCATCCATCCATCCATCTATCTATCTATCTATCTATCTATCTATCTATCTATCTATCTATCTATCTATCTATCTATCTATCTATCTATCTATCTATCTATCTATCTATCTATCTATATATCTGTCTATCTATCTATCTATCTATCTATCTATCTATCTATCTATCTATCTATCTATCTATCTATCTATCTATCTTTCTATTTATCTAGCACACTTATGGCAAAGAATTTCAGTAAAGTTGTAAAGAACAGTTCATTTGTTTACGCAATTTTTAGATACCCTTTACTTTGAAAAATGGTAATAATAACAATTACACAATACTAACCAATGTTAACTTTGATTACAGAAAAGATTATATATATATATTTTTTTTTTGAAGAGTTCAGATCGAAATGCGAGTTTAAATGTGTTCATTATGTGCATGACTCAATGAGTTCTCTCTCTCTCTCTCTCTCTCTCTCTCTCTCTCTCTCTCTCTCTCTCTCCCTCTCTCTCTCTCTCTCTCTCTCTCTCTCTCTCCCCCTCTCTCTCTCTCTCTCTCTCTCTCTCTCCTCTCTCTCTCTCTCTCTCTCTCTCTCTCTCTCCCCCTCTCTCTCTCTCTCTCTCTCTCTCTCTCTCTCTCCCGGAGTCTTACAATACCTTTGGGGCGTCACAGAAGACTTTGCAACCAGCAAATAATAAATAAATAGTAGGTATCTAATTAAGCAAACAAAGATGAATTAATTAAATCTTATTAAATAAATAAGTACCTTTAGAGTTGTGTTCGAACATAGATACGTGATGGATGACAGAGTGAAGAATTAGGTAAATAAATAGATAAGTAGGAGAGTACACAGGTAAACAAGTGTATGAACATACAGCTGTCCATGGGGACTATCCTGGCGATCGGGTCCTGTTATGCGTTTTTAATATCCAGATACGGGGCCAAATTTAACAACATCATCGGGAACACCAGCAGACGCAGCACAATCAGCAACATCATTTCTCTGTGGTACCAGCACCAGCAACAGCACAAAATTAATGACATCGGCGATAACAGTGCTACAGTTTTGTTCTCCCACTTTAAGTGCAGACCAGGGAACTCACTGGATTCCACTAAAGTGAACGAAAATAAAAGTCAAAGTAAGAGATGGAATTAACGTTAATGTTAACAAGCTTCCTACAGTTATGATGAGCGCACCAATATGGCAGTAAGCCCTTTCTCTAATAAGCTATTCCCCCCCCCCACCAAAATAAATTAAAACGCATGCAAAAGGGAAGTAACTGGATTTTTATAAAATATAATTGGAGTTTTGGATTGTGTCCCTTTTAAGCTTTTTTCTTCTCTAAACTCTCCCTAAGAGAATGGACATATTCGATAGTTGTTTTGTACACCATTTTGAAAGGTGAAATCTCCACTGAACACACGCACAAGCAAATACTCACACACACACACACACACACACAAACATACACACATGCAGACACACATAAATTCATATACCTACGAAATGCAGCATACTCGGAAGGAATTTTTATTTAGGCAAATAAATAGATACATAGACAAAAGCCAAACAAATCTATATGAAAAAAAACAAAATAATTATAAATCTAATTTCTTAACAAACCACTGGCTTAGTAATTAGGCCCGTCCATGAGTAAAACGTCTTATGATTCGGTATAAGGTACGATGATGGCTACAGTAACTGAAATAGGCCATAATGATTGATAAACATGTATAAGGTTTTCGTAACATTTAAAATTTCAGCTACTCCACTTTAACACGCCATGCTTTTCACCCGAGAGCCGATGACGTCATCACTTTCAGCTGGTTATTTTGAATTTGGAAAAGCCTAGGCTATTGGAAGGACTACATTCCCTGCTCGCTTGGGGGCAGAAATTACAGTTCGATGATTAAAAAAAAAAAATTGGATGATAATCATGAACTTCCGATAAAGTTCGCGGATTTGATAAACCATTGTCACCACAAATACAGATGACTGAAGAAAAATATGAACCCAGCAGAATGCGAACCAATCAGTTCCTCAGTGTTACAGGACCTGTCTCCTCGGTAGTAACATGGAGAGTGTCCCCACCTGTCTCGCGAGAGACGCGGGTTGATTCCCCGCCAAGAAGGTATTTGTCTAAAAACTTTTTCTTCTCTCTCTCTCCCCCCCCCCCCCCCCCCCTCCAACCCCGATATTGAAAGTCTCTTTCCTCCAAATGTGCTTAGTTATAAATCAATCTATGTAATTTTTAGGATTTTTCAAAAATCCATGTTCTCGGGAATTGGTCATTCTTAATTTTCCTTAGACTGCTTCCTTTATTTATTGCCTTTCACTGTTACTCGCCCCCCCCCCCCCGCCCCCAAAAATGGCTAAAAAATCAACAAGTCTGGTAATGGAATATGGTATTGTATTTTTTTTCTTAATTTAATGTTTATCTCGTCTTATTTTTTTGTAACGTCCGTGTTCGTGTTAGTGTTAAAAAGTTTTCTTGGTGAAATTATTTTCCTAGGTTATTTCCCTTGTCATTATAACCACAGTCCCCTGCTGTTCTGGGAACAATTATTTTTGTATTGTGATCTCTAACTGTTCACAACATTGTCAAACTGTCTATATCAGTCTTGGTTTTCGCTGTCTTCACCGGTTTGTTATATCTTCTGGGGAAAAAATTAGGGGAAAAAGAATAATATTGTTCGTGTGTTTGATCTTAATTATCTTTCTCCTTATTTACAAAATATGGATCGGTAGATGATAGGCAGGTAGACAGACAAACAGATAGATAGATAGATAGATAGATAGATAGATAGATAGATAGATAGATAGATAGATAGATAGATAGATGGATGGATAGATGGATAGATAGATAGATAGATAGATAGATAGATAGATAGATAGATAGATAGATAGATAGATAGATAGATAGACAGATAGATAGATAGATAGGTGGCATAGATAGTTAGATGGATAGATGGATAGGTAGATAGGTAGATAGGTAGATAGATAGGTAGGATAGATAGATAGATAGATAGATAGATAGATAGATAGATAAATAGATAGATAGATAGATAGATAGATTGATAGGTAGATAGATAGATAGGTAGGATAGATAGATATAGATAGATCAGATACGATAAAATGAGACAGTCCTTTCTTCGTGCCTTGAAATAGCGTGTACACAGTTCGCGCGCTGATTAGGGGCGGGATCCATGGCGCACTGCATGAAAAGAACGTTTTGACAGAATGATAAAATTTAATTAATAATACTGTTTCGTTACAGCGCTGCCGTGGCCGACAGAGTTTTCACATAACGGCTGAAATTATTATTACAAAACAAGCTACTTTCTTTCAAGACCCCAGTGATGCCTGAACAGTGAACAAAATCCAGTGTTTTCTAAATATTGGCTTAGTAAATACCCTATTGTTTATGACTTCCGTGCATTCATTGCAATGTGCGGTGCGAAATTTCTGCACGCAAATCTCCACAGCTGTCCTGTCGTAACGTATCTAGTATCTTTGTTGAAAGTGAAGTAAAGCGAGGCACCAGATTTTCAATATTTAGATAATACTCTTCCCCGACAGAGATAAAATGGTTCAGACACATTTTCATATTTTGCACTGAGAAATTTTAAGCGCACAGTCTTGAAAACCGAAGGGCCGACGACCATATTTTAGGTAATTAGATTTTGTAGTTACAGCTGGCTTTCGCTACTTTGTCCATGGGTATTTTCCATCATCTTCCAGACACTGCTCGTTTTGCGGTGTCCTGTGCAGGTCTGTGACCTCTATCAGTGCACTGCTTCTAACAGGGTGGGTAGAGCCAATCTTCTCCTAGTGTTGGGATGATTCCTGGCTCTCTACAACTCAAGCAGAAAACCCCCGAACATAAACTTTATTGCCTCATGGGAACAAGATCATCTTCACGATTGGGTTGGGATCCATTAAGAAATAACAGAGAGTTTTGGAGAGGGAAAGTTTTCCCCCCGAAGCTCTAGCCGCAGCAAAGTCCATCCATCCTTGCTTCTACATGTCAACAAACAATTTGCACACGGCATATGATTCATGAGTGCACAGACGTGTGGGAAAGGTCTCCGGTATCAGGCCAATCTACGAGATGTCTGCAAATTTATGGGCTAAAGGGGATAGCAGGCTGGTGTTATCATCGTTAAAGGGAGACTGGGATCTGCGCCAGAGTGGCTTTTTCCCTCTTCGCAGTGGAGACCGGAGAGCATGAGGATTTCCCACTTCATTCATTTTTTACTACTATTATTGTTCTCCATTTTCATTTGGAGATGGTAAATTTTGCCTTATTTTCTTTTGATTCTCTTTTCCCATTAAAAAGATATAATAAAATAATAGCACCAATCTATCTGCTCAACTTCTTACAGGGGAACGAGGAAATCTCACTAGTGAATTTCCAGTTCAGTGAAAATCAGAGTTTTTCCATAATGATGCATTATAGAGAATGGGAGAGAATAATACTGGGTTACTGGGTCACTTTTTATGAACGGGTGGCAAAATGGACATTTTATCCATCCATTGTACATTGAAGGTCAGATGAAGAGAATTTGGTGTGGTAGGCAGCATGAGAAACGCTGGTGATTTTGGACTTGTGGGGTGCAATTGGAGAGGGGAGGGGAGAGAATGAAAAACTGAACAAGAATTATGTGAGAGAGAGAGAGAGAGAGAGAGAGAGAGAGAGAGAGATAGAGAGAGTGAGAGAGGGGGGGGGGAGAGTCGCAGCGGTGAAGAAGACACTAGCATGATTATAATAGTGACGGCTTTTTTCAGACATTTCTCTGAACAGGTTTGAAAGATGGAAAGGACGCAAAGGAAAACCAGCTTTTCACAACATTAAAATCATTCCATTATTCCATTATTTTAAGAAACTTCGGAACGTCAAGTTGTACCCATTTCATTTATGTTTTCGAACGTTAATTTAAGTGGCATATTATTTACTTTAGGTTTGGCCTGGCGTAAGACACATTGAAGAAGACCATGGAAAAAATTAAGTCCTACATATCTTTATTTTTCTGAGTGATAAGGCACTTGTTCATCAAAGTTTGTTGGACACCTTTTAAGTGCAGGGAGAAGGACTGAGACTGACTGGAACTGAGATAAACAGACTCGCCTGTGTCAGTGTTTGGGCATTTCTGATCATTTCATGCATCGCTTTCTTGGACGCGCACATGAGAACTTGTTGTGTTGCTATCGCCTCGCAGTTGCGTCGCATTTTTCTTTCAAATCTAGACAAACAAAAGAAGATGCAACACACGGGTTCATTACAGAGAGGACACGAAACTAAGATAGGATTGCAATAAGACAGCAAATCCCGTGTGCGCGCTTGGCCTTTGTGTTTCGCTATTTAAAATATAGGGGCCTGGCGAGGGGCTGGGAGGGAAGGGAAGGGAGTTGAGTACAGACACACGGGAAATAATTAACTTTCATTTTTTGTTCTTACGGCACAGTCACACATAGACACAGGTCTAATAATCCTTATCGCTGTTGGTGTCTTCTCTCAATGATACGGTCTTTTCTGTGTTTCATCGCATGAAGACGTTTACCCTCTCTGCCGTTTAGGTTCCTGATTGTTCTCGCGTCCAGCCAAGGAGTACGAAATATGGCTTTCCATTCGTTTCTCTGGGAAACCTGACAGAAACATTCGTAATCCTCGTCTTCCGGCAGTTCTCGTGGTGGAAGAACTTCTATCTCTTACGGCAAAGACTGATGAACGTGCGTAGTTAGTTCTTTTGTGTCTCTATAATCTCTGGTACAAGTTCTTCTTTTCATCCTTGCATTTAACGTATCATTTATATGTTAATATTATAATGCTATGTTCAGCAGATAATTCACGATTTATTGATGAAGACAACTTAGAA
Source organism: Onchidella celtica (assembly GCA_963931925.1). Lineage (NCBI taxonomy): Eukaryota > Metazoa > Mollusca > Gastropoda > Systellommatophora > Onchidiidae > Onchidella > Onchidella celtica. Next base: position 109,107,895 of record OZ007567.1, on the reverse strand, counting down.
GAGGCTATTGATAACCGGTATATATTTATCACACTAATATTCTATGGACACATAGAAATTATCGTAACTTGCCTATGTACTAAGTTGCATAATTATCAAAATATGAAATTATTTGAAAGATCAATGGACAAATTAAAAAAAAATTGAGGAAAAAAATATCTTAACGAATGGACTGTATGGTTAAAAAGATAACAAAAGCCATCACCAAATTCTGTTTTTAGGGTAAACATCTTTAATCTAATTAACTATGATAAATATAGGCATCAATGCCTCTTTTAGTTTTTCATTAACCATGAAGCAAAATCATTCACTAATTAATAATAATAGTAATGTTTAGCATTTATATAGCGCATATCCATTTAAAATGCTCTATGCGCTTTACAGAAACAACATGTCAACCACAGAGCAGAATGGAGCTGCCTGCGAAGTGTTCAACACACTGCACTGCTTCTTTCTCTCTCCCTGTCTCGCTCACTCTCTCTCTCTATCTCTCTCTATCTCAGAGCAAATTGTAACGCAGCCTGTTAGGCGCAGTTCACAACTCACAACAGTTCACAACTCACAGCAGTTCACAACTCACATCAGTTCACAACTCACATCAGTTCACAACACACAACTCAAATAATATTTGAATATTTATTAATAACAATACATATTTAATAATGAATAATAAATTTTGTTGTTGCTGGTTGGGGAGGGGGGGAGGGGGGAGGGGGGGGGGATGATATGGATAAATTTTAATCTATTAATTTCAATTTTCAATTTTGCCCGGGCAGCGGCCTGCTCTTTACGATTTCCAACTGCCAAGGCCCTCCGAATTTTTTCGTCCTTATCCGAGAAGACTAGGTACTCGATCCTACCCCCCCCCCCCCCCCAATAGGACCAGGGACTTGAAAATATGAGAAAAATCAAATGTCCAACATGACTGCACTGCCCGGATATAAGTGTATCTGCTGGTGACATTCTCTGCCCACGCAGCCACCCTTACCCACATAGGGAAAAGATACAGTAACGAAACCTCTGTTTATTGCAATACTCCAGGATGTAACACTACAGAAATACATTGTCGCTGAATAAGACGATTTTTATCACGATACTTTTTTTGAAATAAGATAAATAAACAATGATGTTATCCTCCTTTCCCCTAACACTCACAAACACACGGGCAAACATTCTCCGATCGCCAACTTCTTGCATTTCTGGGTATTTTGAGCTGGTGACACACAGATTCAAGTCTGTTTTGTTTTGGTTTTAGTGTGACAAGTGAACTGTCTATAGAGTTAAACGGGACCATGGTCACTAGTTACACTGTACATGGATGTAGTCTACTGCTTCAATTTCTGGGTATTTTGAGCTGGTGGCACGCACAGAGACAAGACTGTTTCGTCTTGGTTTTAGTGTGACATGTGAACTAAAGAGTTAAACGGGACTACGCTCACTAGTTACACTGTAATATCTAGTAATCTGTCTCACTAGTCCAGGCGCGTCCAAACTGCCTTGGGTCCGCTGGCGGAAAGAGACACCTCGCACACTGACTCAAAACAGACTTGATCGACTAAATGCGCCACAAGCTAAAGGTTGAAGAGCAAAATATTTTTTTCTCTCCTATTTTTGTTGTTGTATTTGTGAGTGTGCACGAGAAAACCAGGCTTAAGTCGGCAACATGACATTTTGAGTTCTGTACATATAATAAAAGACAAGACACTTCTGAACATATCAGTCTTTATTTGAGGAAGATATTCACATTTGTGACAAAGATATGATATAATTGAAGCCAATGACCCCTCTAAAACAAGATTTTGAGAAAACGGCATTTAAAAGTTGGACCAAAAAAAAATAAAACAAATTTAAGCACAACAGGCAAATGTAAAATATGTTTATATCTACTGTATGGTACACTGACAGAATAATACTCATCAATCAATACTGACTCGTCCTTTTCCCTTCCAGTAATTCTGGCCCTCAGATTATTGCCTTCGATGTTTTCATGTTTCACCGAGACTTTTAAACAAATTCTGTCCCAGACACTGGTCAATCCACGAAGTGCTCACTGGGAAAGCCCCGCCTCTGCTCTACACATGTATAACCTAAGCGGTACTTGCCCGTTCCGCCAGTACACTTTTCATCCACTATTGTAAACAGCAAATACGTCAATCGATAGCGGGTGTCTTTTTTCCTGTGTTTTCTCTAAGACTGCCAAGAGCGAAGACATGGACTTCCGATAGTTCTTACGTAACCTGAAAATTACGGTAAGACCCAGATGTCCATAACTGCCTTAACGAGGCAATAAACGTAAAATATTCAACTTGTGATAATGATTCCAGGGTCTGAGGGAACTGCCTGCGAATAGACATCTTTCTATATTCTGCTAACTGTCTTCTTCTGCCTTAGAATACCAGACTTCATTCGATACGCAATGTGACATAAACTGTAGGTTATACAGAATTACCTGTTTAAGCGTTGTATGATAATAGCTTTCCGTGATCTTTCTGTTTCACATGCGGAATAACAAATAATTATGAAGATTCTGTCAAAGAGAACAATACAAAACCACACAAAATTGAGTCCACCAAGCAAATTTCATCATCATCATTGCCTTTCTCACCCTGGATCAGGGTATAGGCCACCAACAAACACTTTCCATCCCTCTCTATCATGGGCCAGCCTCTTTACATTATTCCAAGTCTTAAGCAAATTTCAACATGGTTTTAATATTCTCTTTGGTGTTTGGATGAGTGATAGCAAAGATACTAGAAACGATAAGATGCGACACTGTCTTCTTCGCATCACTAAAAAAAAAAAAAACGTGCGCACAATTTGCGCGCTGATCGGGGGCAGGTCCCATGGCGGTTAGTATGAAAAGAATGCTTGATATAATAGTAATTGTGATGCAAAATTATGACAGTGCTACAGCAACTGAAAAAAAAAAAAAAGCCAGTTTTCCCACAGCGATTGAGGTTACAATTCCACAATAACTGATATCAATCAAGGCCCACAGAGAAAGCTGAACAGTGAACAAAATTCAATAATTGTCCCCTTTGGCTCTGTAAAATACGGCACTTTTCATGACTTCCGCGCGTTTTTGCCGCTGGGTGGCGATGCGAAATCTGTACACGCTAAAAGCACTAGCTGTCTTATCTTACCAGTTCTAGTATCTCTGGTGATAGACTGTTTGAATGAAAGTGTCTGTTTATTTTCCTACTTACCTTGGAGAGAGAGAGAGACAGAGACAGACAGACAGAGAGTCAGAGAGAGAGAGAGAGAGAGAGAGACTTTGAAGGAAGTACAAAATGAATCATCTCAAATCCACAATGTCCATATAAAGATGAGAATGACTGTTCAGTGGCAAGGAAAGTCATGAGAAAAAACAATTTATGAATAAGATATTGTTGTTTTGTCTGACAGCTGAGACACATGTTTTTCATAACTCGCATTGCAACTTTTCATAGTTCGAAGAATACTTTTCAGCTATACTGACTTCCCCGGACGCCACCAAAACATATTAATATGTTAACTTTGTAGAGTAGATTGCAAGTGCCAGCCTAACATGTAAACAAGTTGATAAAGTGCGCCAAGCTTGAGTTTTTAGAGATAGTGACTGTGCTGTTTTTCTTACAAGGAGTAAAATAATTCCGTTTGACACTGTACACGTCACGTTACCCTTCTGTAATCTACAGTCTGACCCCTTACCTTAGATAACAAACATAGCAGAGCCACGTCTATCCTGGACCACACTCGTGCACGCACCCTGAGCATGCTGAGGTTTCAGGGAATCACAAATCCATTGAGTCTCTGCTTGACACGAAGCTTATATACCAGGTTCCTCATTCTCAAGAAATTCCGCGTTTACAACGTTGCGAAAATAAACAACAGTGCAATTAACAAATTTTGGCGAATGTACAATGGCAGGCCAGAATGATGGTACTGATAATTTCATTAGGAAACTGCAATAATTATTCTCATGATCTCGGCATCTCGCGTTCTATACACGAACCGAATCAGTTACAGAGTTGCTACTGAGACAATTATGTAATCTATAAGTTCGTTTTACATTGCTCAACACCTAAGTACTCTAGTCCGCTGGGTACTCTGGCTTGTAGAAATCCAAAGCTTCCAATAATTAAAATGATGATAGAACACAATGATGTAGCACACTTAATTTATCTCTTAAGAAAGAGAGGGAAAAAGGGTATCAAATTTACTCTGGTAACAGACAACGAAACAATGCTATTTTAACACGCACATACAAAGAAATAGTATAAACTGTTTTTCAGCAGCTCAGGTACAACTCAATCACAGGCTGAGAATTTGTTCTTGAGGGCTTGTGATCCTTTTACAGCCCCTTTCTTTTTGTCTTCGTATGTAAATGTGCAGAATGAAAATTAAATACAAACAGTCTTCATTGCGGTCGAAGGTTTGATTTTGAAAGCGCGCCGACGCGATAACTGTCACATTGTGCCAGATAGAAGCAAGGCGAAAGACCGGATATAAAGGAAGGATAGAACAGAAGCAGACCCTACCAGAAGCGCTCGTAAAACCATTTGTTTAAAAGCATTATACTTGATACGACATTAATTTTGAAATAACTGATGGCTTTCAAGCATTTGTTTCACACAAGATGGGATATTGGGATCTGTTCACTGGCCGAATAATTAACATACAAATTATAGGAAAGTTGATTAATATTGTAGTCGTGGGTACTTGAGAAGAAACACGCCAGGTAATTTTCTTTGAAACGACGAATATATTGTGTTGAATATGAAATCTATTTGACTGAAAGAAGAAAGGACAATAACACAACCAAAATATTTTGTGTACATCCAACAACTGATGATATCTTCCAAAACACTCGACATTAATCTTACATTCTGCACAAATAATGCCAACTGTATCGAAACTTTCATTCATGCTGCAGCCTACTTCAAGATTATGAGTGAAACTGATAGATAAATTAACATGCATAATTATGGCAAGATTTGCTTGTGAAAGACATAATTGCCAACGACAAGATTTTTTTTTCTAATTCTTCAGTCTTCCATTTACTTTTCTTTTTCATCTTGTCTGCCTTCTCTCTCTCTCTCTCTCTCTCTCTCTCTCTCTCTCTCTCTCTCTCTCTCTCTCTCTCTCTCTCTCTCTCTCTCTCTCTCCCCTCTTTCTCTGTCTGTCTGTCTGTCTCCCTCTCTCTTATACCGTGTCTTAGATTTCTTTTTTCCACTGTTTCGTTTGTTGCTAGTGCTGACATATTTCGCCATATCAACACTATTTAAAGGCATTGCCTCTCTAGCAATGGAAGAATTATGTTGGAATTATTATTTGGAGACAAAGTGCCTGTTATTGATTATACTGGACTTGAACCGCCTAGGCCCAGTTCCATCTGAGGACAACATTATCGTGGAGTATATTCTGTGAAATTATTCCTGAACATGCGATGTTAGTAGACTGCGTGGAGCTAAGACCAACAGAATTTGAAGTCTTGAACTGCTGAAAAATCTACTGTCTATGCCAAAATTAAAACATGCCCGAACCCATTGTTTGCTCTGTCACAGTTTCTGTCTCTGTTCTGATAATACCGCATAAAGCCCATTCTGGCAACGGACCTAACACATTTGAATACACTCACTATTTTGTTTTGATACAACGACGTCTTCACAGGCCTACACAGTGGCAAAGAGTCTAACTGATTTTAACAGTCTTATACAATTTAGAGTCCCGTTGCGGACTCTTGGTGCACATCCCAATCAATCCTAAATCAATCCACATACTGTGGGGTCAGATAAGATATTTCAGGTCAAGATCTGATTTGGATATCACATGACCATTTTCTGCTCCTTTCTTGATATCCAGTATATAAACATTAGTGATTGACCCGTACAGGAATGTTACACGTGTAAATGTTACACTTTCCACATTTTTACTTCAAAAGGCACAGACTGACCAACAGCGTCCCCTTTAAGCTGTGTGCGAGTGCGGGAACACATACACACGTTCTGCAACCAGGGCACAAAAGAAATTAATGTATGCACGAAAGGTCAATTATCAAAAACGATGTAGCAATTACATGTATGCTTACTGAAAATAATCTCAGGCAACAAATAAAATTTGCTACCAAATAGGATGCAAGCAAACGTGTATTACATTCAGACCAGGTCAATACAATTTCATTAGCTATGAGAGACTGCCTGAGCTAAAAGTATCTTGAAACAGTTCTATGTTTTCACGTGTACAAGCATTCAGTGCACACCTACTTTGGTAGCGGGAAAAAATGCACGACATAAATTTTTCTAGCATTAAAAAAATACTATTAAAATTTGGAGGAAACAATATTGTCCAGTGAATATTTCATACCATTATTACATTTTCTCAACGACCAACAGGTTTTCCAAACTGAATATTAAATTTAGCAGTTTTTTAAAACTGCGTTTTCTATAATGTGTTTACGCATCACATGCCTACAATATTGTCCAATGAATAAGCTCATCGCATTTAAGCATTTTGCTCGACGGAAATGCGCATGCGCCTTCGATGACGCCTTTCCCATTTTGTTATCATAAAAGCCTCGTGCTCCTTTTTTTTTTTCTCCCACTGATGGTGGTGGTAGTGGTGGTGACTGGGGATGGAGTGGGAGGGGAGTTATGAAAGAGGGCTGTATCGCTTCCTCGCCCCCTCTCCCCTTACCCCCGCCTACACTTATATAAGCAATGTTGTTGTCTAATCGCGTCAACATTTTTTTTTTCCTTTTTGTGTGTACGCATGTGTGTCCGCGTGGCAAGAAAAATAAATCTCATTACGGCATTCTTTTGTCCTGCCTATCTATCGGACCCCCCACCACAAGAGCGGCAGTCGCTCAGCTTTGAAGCAACACGGACGCGCCAATACGCTCACGAGCGCTTTACAAGCCTGAATCAATGGAAGCAAATATTTGCCCAGGCTAGCAGCGGCTCGCCGAGGTAATCGTCTTTTTCCGGGATGTTTTCTAATGTCAATATCGGGTTTTAGCCGTAACGAGATTGTACCTTGACTTCTTGAATAGCGCATCAAACATCGGCGCTGAGATGCAACGTCAACATTCCACGAGCGGCTCGAGACAGTCTTGCCTCAATGAGTAAGGAAAATGTTGGAATATTGCTATGGTTTCCAAGGACGCTGATGGTATGTTTAAGCAGGGTACAACAAAAGAGGAATGGAATCACGAGTACATTGGATCTACATCTGACTCGGAGTGAGTTGTCTGAATAGCCTTCAAGACGTCATACTGTTTTCTTGTTGGAAGCATCGGTGGTGATGATGGTAATATGTAATGTTGCACTTGAGATGACGATGATGGGGATGGTCGTTGTGATGTTGATGATAAGGATAATAATAACGGTGATGTTGAATGTGATGGTGTTGATGAAAATGGTGCTGTCGGTTGTGGTAATGACCCTGAAGATGCCGACGAGGTTTACGGTGCTGATGCCTGTGGTTTTGGTAGTGGTAGTGGTGGAGCAACCGCAAGAAGACACACATCTATCAAAAGCACGCCCCTCCCCTCCCCACAAACAAACCTCAGCCCAGTCGTAGAGTATTTGACAGAAACACTGTATCATCTTTTATCACTGTAAAGGATTGAGTAGTCTGGCAAACACAAAGGAGGAAAGATTTATGCTGAACAAAGAGAACACTTGGTTTAAAAAACCTACTAGAGAGATTAACATAAATAAAGTCCTGAAAACTAGTGAACAGAAAATTGCTGAAATGGTGAGGGAGAAAAAAAAAAAAAAAGACAATGTCAGTAGAGGAATGACGTCCAAAAATACACCGTAAAAATGAAATGATTACTTACAATCTGATGGCCATTCTTGTTATTCCGGCCGGGAAATATCTCACCAATCAGATTTATCTGCTGTTTGTATAATATGTGTTTTCCTTTCCTTGTCAAGATGACGGCGTGAGAGTAGTACAAATGAGGATGCTCTATTTTTGGATGTTCTTAAGGTAGGCCTAAGGGCAAGGTTTTCTGTCGCACTTTCATAGTATTATTATTATGCCAGCTAATTTGAATAGTCAGCGTCTTGACGGTCACAGGTTTGTGAAAATATCGCCGGCTGGCCAGAATGCCTTTCCCACCAAAAATATAATTATAATAAAAAGCTTACAGCAAATACAAAAATTCACATGACAAAAGAAAATAAACGAATAATTTGGAGCGAGCGTGTCGACACGACAATCGCCAGATTGTGGTATGAAGAAGAAGCAAGACAATGGCCAGATTGTGGTATGAAGAAGAAGCAAGACCATGGCCAGATTGTGGTATGAAGAAGAAGCAAGACAATGGCCAGATTGTGGTATGAAGAAGAAGCAAGACAATCGCCAGATTGTGGTATGAAGAAGAAGCAAGACAATCGCCAGATTGTGGTATGAAGAAGAAGCAAGACAATGGCCAGATTGTGGTATGAAGAAGAAGCAAGACAATGGCCAGATTGTGTTATGAAGAAGAAGCAAGACAATGGCCAGATTGTGGTATGAAGAAGAAGCAAGACAATGGCCAGATTGTGTTATGAAGAAGAAGCAAGACAATGGCCAGATTGTGGTATGAAGAAGAAGCAAGACAATCGCCAGATTGTGGTATGAAGAAGAAGCAAGACAATGGCCAGATTGTGGTATGAAGAAGAAGCAAGACAATGGCCAGATTGTGGTATGAAGAAGAAGCAAGACAATCGCCAGATTGTGGTATGAAGAAGAAGAAGCAAGACAATGGCCAGATTGTGGTATGAAGAAGAAGCAAGACAATGGCCAGATTGTGTTATGAAGAAGAAGCAAGACAATGGCCAGATTGTGTTATGAAGAAGAAGCAAGACAATGGCCAGATTGTGTCATGAAGAAGAAGCAAGACAATGGCCAGATTGTGGTATGAAGAAGAAGCAAGACAATCGCCAGATTGTGTTATGAAGAAGAAGCAAGACCATGGCCAGATTGTGGTATGAAGAAGAAGCAAGACAATGGCCAGATTGTGGTATGAAGAAGAAGCAAGACAATGGCCAGATTGTGGTATGAAGAAGAAGCAAGACAATGGCCAGATTGTGGTATGAAGAAGAAGCAAGACAATCGCCAGATTGTGTTATGAAGAAGAAGCAAGACAATGGCCAGATTGTGGTATGAAGAAGAAGCAAGACAATGGCCAGATTGTGGTATGAAGAAGAAGCAAGACAATGGCCAGATTGTGGTATGAAGAAGAAGCAAGACAATGGCCAGATTGTGGTATGAAGAAGAAGCAAGACAATCGCCAGATTGTGGTATGAAGAAGAAGCAAGACAATCGCCAGATTGTGGTATGAAGAAGAAGCAAGACAATGGCCAGATTGTGGTATGAAGAAGAAGCAAGACAATGGCCAGATTGTGGTATGAAGAAGAAGCAAGACAATGGCCAGATTGTGGTATGAAGAAGAAGCAAGACAATGGCCAGATTGTGTTATGAAGAAGAAGCAAGACAATGGCCAGATTGTGGTATGAAGAAGAAGCAAGACAATGGCCAGATTGTGGTATGAAGAAGAAGCAAGACAATCGCCAGATTGTGGTATGAAGAAGAAGCAAGACAATGGCCAGATTGTGGTATGAAGAAGAAGCAAGACAATCGCCAGATTGTGGTATGAAGAAGAAGCAAGACAATCGCCAGAATAGAACAGAATGATAGGACAGAAGGAAGGAGATTTCACCAGAAACGCCTGCCAGCCACCCCGCAGGTACATGATATAGTGACTAAATGGCAATATCAGAATAAGAATGTTGAAAACAATGTCAGATCACAAAACATATGGGAGATACAAGTTCGTCATTTACAAACAGTCAACCTTTCAGTGCTCGAATCAGATTTCGTGGAAGTCATCGCTGTTTTCCAAAGACGGCGGCCATACCAGGACCGATACTCCCATTTCTAAATGTCTGTAATCCTCGAGTGCTGAGACATACAAATGCCTTACCCTAAACTTCTGAAACAGGTAAAAACTAATTTAAATTAGTCAAATGAATGCAAAAGTATCAATATTATTCATGAAAATGTCTTGCCTGATAATTAGAAATTGTATCAAAACAAACAAAAAAAATTAAAAAATTGGATACTAGGTTATGTGATGTGTTACAAATATGGTACATGGGGCGTTAGAGGGTTAAGTAAGTGTCAGGAAAGGGGCTGAGGTAGGATAAAGCGTTAGTGACAAGATTAGGTTTTCACTAAATCAGCAGCTGACAAGTTCTTTTGCTGATTATTTCAATAAAAAAAGGGCGCTGTCAATGTCAAATTCATATACCCAGACAGAATGACGTGTGGAGGGTTGGCAAACCAGAATGTTTTATGTCCAAAATTGTGAAATTGATAAAAACGAGTTCGAAATTTGCAACCTTAATAAAAATTCAAAGAATTGCAATAACTTCTACACGGTTACATGAACAGTTTTATTGGGTTATGAAATAATGTCACGTATTTCGTGTCTTGGATATCTACAGGCATTTAAGAGCAAAGAAAGGAACTGACCTAATACATACTAGTTGAGAACCCTCGATATGGGGTAATTGAGATCATTAGGCGAAAATAACTCTTTCTAAATTATTATACCCAAGCCTGTTCGGCAAAATGACAGGCATCTTTTACATTTCATTCGAACTGCCTCGAGCACAGCTGCTGTAGTTGTAGTATCTTATGCATTTATTTTCCCAGAGAGTTGGCTGTCTGACAGTTATATATCGTACCAACAGTAATGGGTTTACCCTGAGATTTTTCACGAGTGTGCAGAGTAGAAGTTAAGCGTGTTTTTGGTGGTCCAAAATTTAAATTACTCAGCCAGTGACGGGGTGGGCGGAGAGTGAGTGAATGAGTTAGTGTATGAGTGGGTGGATATGCGGGTGTGTGGGCGTATTAGTCAATGAATGAGTGAGTGTGTGAGGGAGTGAGTGAGTGAGTGTGTGAGTGAGTGAGTGAGTGAGTGATGAGTGAGTGAGTGAGTGTGTGAGTGAGTGAGCGAGTGATGAGTGAGTGAGTGAGTGAGTGAGTGAGTGAGTGAGTGAGTGAGTGAGTGAGTGAATTACTGAGTGAGTGGGTGATTGAATGAATTACTATAAAAGAATACCTATGGGAATATAATGAGTAAGTGAGTGAGTATGAGAGAATGAGTCACTAAATAAATGAATGAAAAAGGAAATGAGTCAGTCAATGAATGGATGAGCAAGAGAGGTTATGACTGTGAGGGTATCCGTTACCCATGCATAACTTCTCGATTCGAGTCCTTCAAATATCTACTCACAATAAACTCTTCACGAAAGAAGTCGCAGTGCATCACCACATAGATAACCATGCAGTCATCATTACAGCCTTCACCCCAGTTATATCTTTTATATCCCAATCAATCTCTATGATCTGCCTCCCCAAATTTCAACTTCATATTGACCATGGCATGGGCGCAGTGATCTAAAGGAAAAAGTACTCAAGCTGGGGGTGAAAGGCGGCCGGGTCGAATCTGATGGAAACGATGTCTCAACGTAATGAAATCTTGCCATGCAGTACTTTTAAGACATTCAGTCCTCTGTGAGTTGATAGGGGCTAAAGCCTCGTCTCTGCTGTACTGACATTGTGTTGAAAATGATCTGTGATGTAATGTCTAAATGAAAAAAGAAGAGGTACTGTGGACAAAACCTCCGCCCACACTCTCTCTAATCCATTTTTGCTGAATTCGTTTTTCTTTTTCTTTTTTCGGGGTGGTGGTTGGGAGGGGGGGGGGTCCCGTCTTTCAATAAGTAAATTAGTTTACTTAACTGAAGATACAAGGAATGACTGACATCGTATGAAATCTTCGGCTTAAAACAACAAAATAATATTTATCCATTTCACAGTGTTTGTGCAGTAGTCAAGTAATAATACCTAGCTTTCTTGAGGATCTATTTTGCATTCAAGTTCATACAGCGAGACTCTGACCGAGAGAGAGAGAGAGACGGAATTTTATTTCCCTTCATTGATTGCCCAGCAAACAAGTCCATAGATTCTATCAGTACGAGAAGTAAGAAATAGTCTACTACATACAATATAATTCATTGACATGAAAGCCAAGTTGTGTACGCCGATGTATCTAGACTTGCAAACAAAAATATCTATACTTGCTAACAAGTTTTATTATGTCTGGCTGCGAGACAACAAAAATACTAATCACAGCCAAATTTTTTTAGCATTGGAGTTGTGATTTATGCCCTGTCATAATCTCTCTTGGTCGCCTCCGCCATCTTTTTACAATTTTGACCTGTTCTGCGAACCTCGCGCGGGAGAAAAACCTGGCAATCAGTCTCGCGCCGTCACACACTCTGTGACACCTCTTTTGTTACGTTGCCAGCGTAGAAATTACAGCGTTCCTTCTCACTGGTCCTGTCTCCTCGAATACAACCTTACAATTTTAAGACACGAGAGCTTCATTTAGAAGATCTATATTCTACTAGTGTAAGGGCCCGTTCAAAGAACGGGTTGCAAACAACACGCACAATCAGCTTACAGATTAGGAAGAAAACAACTCACAACTGGCACAGCAACACCTGCATGGCCCGTACCGTGCATAAAGCAGACGGCACAGAAACTCATGCCTTCAAACTTTGAAACGCAACCGGAAGTTTAAAGTCGAAACAAAACAAAGGCAGGAGGGAGGCCATCATTGTTGAGGAGAAAGCATTATTCGATGATGTACTCTAGCTCTCTCTCTGTCTCTCTTACAATAAAAGTAGTAATCTGCAGTCCTGCTTCAAGACTCATGCGCGCCAGGACACTGCGCACCAAGCTTGATATGGTTACTTTTTATGACATGCACGGTACTAAAGTCGAAACAAAACAAAGGCAGGAGGGAGGCCATCATTGTTGAGGAGAAAGCATTATTCGATGTTTTTAGGCCTATTTTCATTTATTACAAAATTACGATACTTCGCTTTCATGTCAAAGGAATAGACATAGTAGCAAAAAGAACTATCTTTCACATGTAATTTTTTCAGGTCTGGGCATTTCTTCCTCGCAGCAGTGAATTATTTTTCCTTGCTGTTTTTTTATATAGATATAGATACGGCTAAGTAAAAGACAATGCTTGTTTCTATGTAACAATTTGCCGATCGTTGGATTACACTAAACCTGCACAAGAACAAAAAAGAAAAGCTATTTGACTTCTATAGCCAAAATGTTAATCTTTTCTTTCTTTTTGTCACTAAATTTGTGGCCAACATCCGAGAAAGGCACATTCCCCCATATGCGTGCGGATCTATAGAGAATTATGTTCTAGGCGTAGCCCGCAGCGCATTTGGCATTGTCTGAAAGAGGCTGAAATCTGAAAGTTAAGACTTTAACACATTTACAAAATTCCTACTGGGTCTAAACACAACATAATTATTTATTTTGAAAACTTTACAGCTAAAACAATTATTTTTTTTTATGGAACATTTAAATTCCATTTGAGAAAATTACAACTTGAGGAAGCCCTGAGTATCAAGCTTTAATAAGGTATCCACCAAACCCTGAAAAGCTCAAAGTGGCAGTTATCTTGCAAACGCAAGGTGGCCAAAGAAAAGGTTATTGTCTGCCATGAGCCGAGCCCTAGCCCTAACCGTAACCTGTTGGGCTTTCTCGAGCGTCCTATGCTAACAAAACCCAATGTGTAACATGACCCATAAACTCACTCCGAAAAAAAGAAACAAAAATGATGCTCTCATTCAGAATAACTGCCCGCCATCCTCTCATTGTTCATTTCAATCCTGAGGCTAAAGGAATTCACTGATTTCATCGGAAATCTAACAATCAGAGAGACGAGCGTAAATCAAAACTTAAAAAGGACCCTTTTATCCATTTTCTACCTTGCAGCTGAACACATATCTGTACACCCGGACTTTTCGGTTTTTGAAACTAGACGTCTTGGTAAATTTCTTTGTACCACTTTCAAGATTTTGCAAGACTGGCCCAATTTAATAAACTTTTGTTCGCCTTGTTGGCCTAGGCATTGCCCAACCACTGCATTATGTAGCTCTCGGACAATGACGTCCATTCCTTTCTGTCTGATGTTTTCCTCATCCATGTGTTCCCTCTGTCCTTTTAATACCATCATGGCATCTTCGATTTATCTGCAAAACTGAATTTCATTTCTACAAAAAAAAAAGAAAAAAGCGCGCGCGCGCACACACACACACACACACACACACAAACACACACACACACACACACACAAGAGGAAGATTAGCTAAGTTGGGCCATGAACGCTCCGATTCAACTTACCCTTTTAAAGTAATAAACCAACGAACACTATTTAAGCACTGCATTTAAATTTTCAAAGTAAAGTTTGATTTGGGTCTTGCCCGCCTGATAATTAAAGTATTCCTGATTGTTTCGTGATTTCCCTATGGTTTCCACTACGGAAACGTAGAAAATTGCTCTGTGCAATTTGCTGCTCAAACGCAATAGATACAATACGTGCGAAATGGCATGCACTCTGTCATACAATCCCCCCCCCCCACCCCCTTCACCCCACCGTACCCCTACACAGAAACAAAAGCATGCCCACGCACACAATCATTTGTGATTATCATCTGTTTCTTTTGCCATATCACCGCCCTTTTCCCCTCCTCTCTCTGATTCTTAGAGGACTGAAAAGAATATTTTACCACAACGGCTTGTTTGCAGTTTGCATTATTGCAGAAAGATTGGTCTTAAGATAGATGGTTCCAGTCACATATTCACAGGAAGAACTGAAGCTCTAGGGAGCGCCAGGCAACCAGAGATCTTCAGTGGTAAAAAAAAACAAAACAAAACCGTGTTTTAGCTCATGACTTCAACAGTCTCATAGCCGATTTTGTGACTTAATATGTATGTCAACTGGCGTTAAATTTGATTTCCAGAGAAGACAATTCAAATAACTTATTGAGTTTAAATGCAGTACAATGTAGTGCAATAATATAGACGGATATTATTATGCATCTTGGATTTATTTTAAGATTGAAACTGCCCTTCTTCTCCCTATGGTGAGATGTAGCCCAGAAATGACGATTTATCTGCACAATTAACCAAAAATATGCTTTTATAACGTAAACCATCTCTGTTCAATAAAGGCTGCTTGACCATTGGTCACAACGAAGCTCCGCGCAAATATCTAGCTCCGGCTCTTGGGCACATGAATGTGTGAGTCACTGCCCACATTTCGCCTCCGCTTACTGGGTTGTCAGAAGGGTTGACGTAATGTCAACTTGAAAACCATTGCACTAAATTGCCTGTCACTGGCCCGATTCCTAATTCTAACGTAACATTTCTTTTTGATATCATTATTCATTTCCTTGTGTCTGGCTGCTTCGTTAGGCATGATTTCCCTTTACTCATAACAGCTTCAACTTAATTATAGTTCTGCAGGCTCTAATACCCGCCGCGGAGCGTGGAAAGGTCGCCGAGGTTGGGAGCTGATTAGCAGCAGAATGTATGGAGGGAGCGCCAGGGCCAAGCAAGTCAAAGGCGGTAGCAACGCTGGCATGGGGCGCTCGTGAGCAGTGCCGACACAGAGCGCGTGCACGCCGGACTGCGGACATAATCATAATATTGGCTCTTGCTGAGGATACTTTTCTTTTCAAACTTTATGGTGTCCCCCCTTGTAATGCGAGCAAGTCAGGAACTTTCATTTCGAGACGTGACACGTTATCAAAAACGTTATCGATCTGTGTGGATTTGGTGTTCAGACTTAATTTGATAATTGCTGGAGGAAAGTGCCGCATATTGAAACTTTGGTCACTCGGATAATCAACTAGTGAGTGTTGTTTTTATGCACTATGAATCTATGAAATGAATATTGGTTTTCAGAGAGGTGGATATTTAATGTTCATCTATTACATATACTTATGATCTATATCGTTTAATGGGTATTCTGAAATTTGAGTTTATTTGAGTTTAATGCTGAAATTAATAGTGATGTAAAGCAAGTTTCAGCATACGAATGTTTAATCAACTTTTCTTCTTCTTGTTGTTATATTGTTTTCGTCGTTAAACTTGTTGATTCCACGTTGTTTTTTTTATTATTATTAGTCTATATAGATATTTTTTTTTAGTCATAGTTTGCGTTAGTGGAAAAAAGGCTAATTTGCTGAACAGAGGTGCTTGTGAGCAGGCCGCTATACGCACGTGTATTTTCTACAGTTTTAATTTGTTACATTTTAGGAAGAAATGACAGGCGTGATGTGTCGGATAATAACGGAGAAGCTGAAATGATAGTATTTGTGATGAGAATGATTCTAAAGACAGTGATTAGAGCAGTCATAATGACGACAATGTGAGACCTGGTGGAAGAGCACGAGCACTTTTTTGTTTGCTGGTCGATTTTGTTCTGTTGTTGTGTTGTTGTTGTGATCGTTTGTTTGTTTGTTTTCCTTGTTCCCTTTTCTTCTTTTCTAAATCGACTGCTCGTAACAAGAAAGAAACATTATTTTAAATAACTAGACACCAAATTTGCTCCCAATTTATTTGTGGCATAGACTGAAGAACGCAGATTTTACAAGTTTCATACAATGATATCTATGCATTTATTACTAATTTATCAGTTACTCTACATTGTTCATTACATCGTTTAATATAGAAATCAGAATTGCTGCGTTTTTGAAGACCATTATTTTAGTATCAATTAATGATTTGTGGGGAGAAAGCTCATGAACGGTATCATGTTGCCACCTCTCAGGTAGACGAATCGAAGAAAATGATAGCTGAGGCTCAAAATGTTTGCAAATTCAGATTGTTATGACTGTTTTTTACTATCTATTCATAGAATAGCACGGTTTTGTCCATTTCATCAATACTTCCCAACTTTATATCAGATTTCTCAAATTGAACAGCTGCGAAGCATGTATAAAATAATAATTTTTGAGATACAACGATTAGATTTTGTCACCACTGCACTTTTTGGGAACTTCTTGATTATTTGATTTTATATTTTGCAATAATAATTGAGGAACATGATTTAAATGATGTAACACGTTCCTTTCTTGTTCCCCCGATGTACTGTACGTACGATGTATCACCATAACTGCGATTTTGTCCCCAATTCAGCAAGCTTGACGGCAGTAAAAAAGTTTTTTTGACACGGTACATACGTTTATTAAGTTTCAGCAAATGCTCAATGTCTCTATGTTTTGAACTATATTTTTAGATTCTTTGTGACATTGTTTCTTGGGTATACCGCCCCAGTTATTGTATCATGAAGTTACACAGTCATGTCTGTTCTCGGTGACATTTCTGTAATTGCTTCATTAACGAGCCTTTCAGAAACAAGAGTGTGTTGCTGACAGTAACTGTCGTGTTACCGTGGCGATGAGCACACACTCGCGATCGGTTAAAGACAATAATTTTCGGTTAATTGGAAATAAAAGCCCCGGTTATACAGGACCATCCACCTTGTTTCTGATGACTGTATCATGTTCTTCCAAAAATAATAAATCCAACGAATTTTCAGTTCATATTGAATACAAAAATTGCTTATAAGATACTTGAATTTTCTAAGTCAAACTTAGTTTTCTAATGCAAAAATTGTTTTCTGAGAAGAAGGAAGAGAAGTACAAAATGTTATCGCCACACCTGAATAATGTACACGAGGTAGTACAATTTCCAGATTCAATTTGTTATACTCCAGAGAAACGTTTGCCTTAGAAATCCTTGCCATTTGGGTGTTTTGCTTTGTTTTCTTAATTTAAAAATGTCTTGAACACCAACATTTTCTACTGATCAGTTCTAGTGTCAAAATATTACTCTGATATGCAGGGATTGTATACAAGTCTGTCTCACCAGCTCCGACACGACCAGAGTGTCTTGAGACAGTTGATGGAGAGGGAGGCCAAGCGCACTGAGTTAAAATAGATGCTAAACAGACTTTTGAGTGCGTCAACAGTTTCAATTGTCATTATTGCCTCTATCGTGATGTCACGGAAATCCCATCTATAACTTCTTTCGTTGTCACAATAGTAACACATCCCAACTACTAACTGCGTTTTACTGTAGCATGTTTCAGGTTGTACATCTTCAAATTTCGCTTTCAGTAGAAAAAACTTGATTTATTTCTTAATTAAGACATTTTAAAATCAATCAAGCATAAAGAGGCCTTAGTTCTTGTTTGTAGTATGTAGAAGGGGTAACAAATGCACACTTTCACACTTGGTTCAAAATGCTTAGTGGCACTTATCAAGCTGTTTGACAATTCCGATTTATTGTAACTCCTTATCATAATACGAAAGTTGCGAACATTTAACGTCAAATTTCTCACTTGTGCAAAAAGTGGAGTTGGAGCAAACAAAAAGTAAGGTCCAGATATTTGATTTGAAGACAATCCAGCTTAAAATACAATGATTAAGAAATGTACGCTACCTATTGTGAATTAAAGTTTTACCAACCAGAGCATTCTTTAAACGAGACTTAGTCTAGTGCATTAACATTTATTGACCCTTCTGTTCTTTTCAGTGAAGGATTCAGCTTTTTAACGAATGGCTCTCAATATCCTTGGTAACATTTGCGAAACAACAGAGAACGTTATGACAATTTACTGTTACCGAGTTATTATCATTCAAAATATCCCCGTGTACGTTTGCAAATCACTATATTTCACTTTCACAGCCCAGCTTTGGCGCTACTGAGTATGACATAGGGTGAAAAAAAAAAATTATACGTTGTAACAGCTGAGGTTGTTCTAGCACGTTATAGTAGGGGGGAGTTAGTTGATCTAACTACAACCCTTTAGAAAACGAAACTACTACAGCTATAAAATAAATAAACACGAGATCCGACGATAGATTAAATAATACTAAAGTTTAATAACTGTATAGTGAACAATAAATTACTGGGAAGACACCAGCGAAACTAAATATCTACGCCACACAAGGAAACTCACTTACTCACCGACCAACCACTCACACAGGTCTATATATATAAACATTCCTACAGAAAGTTCCCGAAATAAACGTTACCTTTGCCCTCGCACAAACTAACCAATCACGTATCAATACGTCATCAGGTTACATCACTCAAGGCCAAATCTGGCGTAAACATCCTTATCCACAATGTTATCGAATGTTCGGGAACATACTAATATTTACTGAACGAGTCAAAACACCTGACAACAAGCGAGCGAGGAAAAAAACTACTCACTAGAAAAGAAGGTCAGTAAGGTTGTCAACAATAAAATGGAAAAAAGAAATGAACACACGCTCACCAGTGTAACAAGAAAACGGGGGAGGGCAAGGGATAGCTTGCAGATGCTACATACGTGTGTACTAATACTGACATAGTAGTTGTCGTTAGTAGCAAATGAGCCTGTTCACATTCTTCAGATAAAACAGTACCTTTTTTTTAACGCATCTATAATTTTCTGTTCACATCCAGAGCTGTCTCTTCTCTTTTCAATGACAACAATTATGAGGATGGCAATTATGACAAACAGAATTTTTGATTTCATGCTCCTTATTCTTTTCCTCAAGTCTCGTAATTCTATTGTGGGGACAAGGTGGTCTAGAGGCAAGGTGCTCGCCTCTCGTGCCAAGGGTCCCGGGTTCGAAACCCGGGCCGTGCAGGCATGTTGGAAATTGGGATTTTTCTCATATTTTCGTGTCCCTGATTCTATTGAGGGGTAGTATCGAGTACCTCGTCTTCTCGGATAAGGACGAAAAAATTCGGAGGGCCCGTGTGCACGTTGCGCACGTTAAAGATACCTTGGCAGTTGGAAATCGTAAAGAGCAGGCCGAACAGGTCGCTGTCCGGGCAAAATTAAATTTAAATTCATCCCTACCAGTCCCTCCCCCTCCCCCCTCATCTCCCCCCCCCCCAAAAAAAAAAACGCCGACCGGCACTGCACTGTGGCGACGACGTGCCTGCTCCATGCTCCAGTTATAACTGGGCTGCTATGGCACAAAGGCAAAATTTCCCAAATGGGATTAAAGAGTTATACAAATACAAATACAAATACAAATACTCTTTATATTCTATATTACTTTCCGCTTTTCGTTTTTGTCTCCGGTTATTATTTTTTATTGTGTGCTTTCAAATCGTGTTCTTGGTTCAGCACGTCACCAATTATGAAGAGTAATGTGACTTTGACTTGAAAGTGTCCACACTGGAAAGACAATATCACTTAATATATTATTATCATTTTCATAAAATGTTGCAGCATAACAAGGCCCAGGGCAAATTCCCTCAAGATTAGCAATAACAACATCAATAATAACAAAATCAACAAAAAAAAAAAAGGAATGGCAACGACAGCAAAAGCAACAGCAACAGCAACAGCAACAGCCGTAGGAATAACAAACAATAGCATTAGCAATCGCTGCCAGAATAAGACAAGAGAAACAAACAAACAAACAAACAAAATATATCCCAAGACACAAAGACAATAGAGGTGTGGACAGATATTGCCCTCCTTTCACAAAGTTTTTCCTGCAACATTAACTTTTCTACGCAAGTCATTTCTCATGCAAATCCTTCTCCTTCCCCCTTTCAATGTGTATCTATCGTTTTCTATAGAATGCCATAGAGAAAAGGAGTCAACAAAGGATATCGATAACAAACAAAAAATGAAAAGGAAAAAAAAAGATGAAAAAATAGAAAAGGGAAAAATCAGAATAATGGGAAACACGTAAGACAAACACAGTGACGATAACAAATGAAGACAATAACACCGATGACAGTATCAAAGATAACAACAGAAACGGCATTGAAAACAAAGAGAAATATGAAGAAAAAAATTACACTGAAGAAGTCTGAAGAATAAACCACGGTTAATCTGTTGTTTATTGCAAAAGAATCGCATGGGGTTATTCCAAAATACACACAAAGCTCTTTATACAGAAACATTGTCAGGTTGAA
This sequence comes from Onchidella celtica, assembly GCA_963931925.1. Taxonomy (NCBI): domain Eukaryota; kingdom Metazoa; phylum Mollusca; class Gastropoda; order Systellommatophora; family Onchidiidae; genus Onchidella; species Onchidella celtica. The sequence goes on along the minus strand of OZ007567.1, from coordinate 109,087,039 downwards.
TTTAAATCACAGATGTAAAGCGTCATTATTTCCAATATCAATAATCCGGGTTTTCGATTTGTCGTCTAGGTTTTCTCAAAGATAATCCACCACCCCCACAAGCCACATGCCCCTCCCCTGATTTCCTTGTATACGACAGTATGTCTATGCACTGTCCAAAGAGGTGCTTTCCTGCAAATATTTTCACTGGAAATTGAACAGAACGCGGAACAGGGAAGGTAGCAGGCAAATAACTAGATTACTAGCTGCTTACCGCTGATTTAGATTGACATTTCTCATTACCAATTTCAATGGCTTGCGTTCACGTGGGTTCATCCTTCAAACTTTACACGCATTTGCTTTTTACGTAATTATTCCGGGCATTTTGGGGGCTGGTGCGTGTCGATTCTTGTAGACATGATGCTATCCTCGTGGGATCGGACGTTGTGCTCAAATTCCTTATTATGTGCTTAAATCTGGATAACTCGGAGCCTGCACGTGACACCAACAAACCAGGGAATGTGAGCGTCTGTCACAATGAGCTTTTATTGCATTTTATTCTTTCTTCTGTTTCTCTCTATTTCAAATTCTTTATCAGAGGTTCCCACACTCGGGTCGCTTTGGGATACTGGGAAAGGTTTCGAGGAAATAGGTCTGTCACACTGAACCTTTGTTGCATTTATTCTTTCTTCTGTTTTTCTCTATTTCAAATTCTCTATCAGAGGTTCCCACACTCGGGTCGTTTTGGGATATTGGGAAAGGTTTCTAGGAAATAGGTTTGTCACATTGAACCTTTGTTGCATTTATTCTTTCTTCTGTTTCACTCTATTTCAAAGTCTTTATCAGAGGTTCCAAAACTGGGACCTCTTTAGGGTACTGGAAAAGGTGTCCGGAAATACGTCTATTTTATTGAACCTTTTTTGGGTTTTTGTCTATTGTTCTGTATTTCAACATCTTTTTGCGTGGTTACCAAACTAAGAGCGCCTGGTAGTACCATGAAAGATTTATGGACAGCATGTCTCGTCAAAATTTCCCGAAACTTTAGTAATCTTTGTTGGCTACTTTTTCAGGAGAAACAAGATACTTTTATTTTAGCACATCTGGTCTAGTTATGATGAATTTTTGAAAGTTTGCTATTCGCTTATTTTTCGGCGCAGGAATCTATAACCACGATCATTCAATGTTGCGTTGAAGATAGTTGAATATACATGAAACTCGATTTCTCGAATTTTTGAACTACTAAAGTCTTTGGAACGGCGAAGGTCTGTGGTGTCCTTACGTTAGCAGTTGTCCTTGCTAGATCAGTTAAGGGTAGATTATAACATGTGATAATTAATCCCTTGTTAAAAATCATTGCATTAAGAGCAGTCAGCTAAACTGAAAGTTGCTTTTAGATACAACAATAACATTTTGAAGAAAGAAGTTGAAAATCATGCTTTGAATCTACAATGACATGGGAATTTGAGAAACTGTTGAAGAAACCAACATTCCCGGCGTTTTTGACAATTCTTACAAGGACAGCTGTCCATGTAATGATATCACGTACCGCCTGTAACAAAAACGAATATCAAACAATGAAAGTAAATGTGAAGAAGAAAAAAGTGAAATAACGCAAAGAGGTTGTTGTTGTTTTTTCTTTCCATCGGGTCAATACATGATGGAGAAATTATGCAAAACTGTGTGTTGGTCTCGGTGATTTATGGTGGGGGAAAAAAAAAAAAGAAAAGGTTTGGGAACCGTTGCCTTTGATCATCGATCACTGTTCAAAGATTTGTAACGCAAAAGGACATGGATAAGAAAAAGAAAGATGAGGTCGGCTCGCCATAGACGACCGATACAGGCCTTAACAGGTCTTGGAGTTTAGGATTGAACCGTTATATCATAAAACAATTTCTGGATTTTAAGTGGGATTTTGTGTGAAGGAAATTTAAAAACACTCTCGGCCAGGAATCTAAACGTCACCTGTTTCAGAGACAAGAGAAATGTGTGGCTATAGAAAAGGGTGAGAAAACATGGATTGTACAGACAGCGTACCTTAACTGGTAGAATTAGTTCTATGTAAAATAATAATGCAGTAGGCGGTGGGACGAAATCCTGAATCATCTCTAAATGAACTTTTGTTATGCAGCCCATGGGGAAAATCTAACTGTGGTTTCCATGGCTTTGTGCTCCTTTAGCTTGAACGAAATATAAAATATTGTCATTCATAAATGTGTACATCCCTTGTAAAATACTGGGGATCCTTTTTTTTTTTTTGTTATTTTATTATATTATGCTGCATTTCCATGTTTCGTTCTCCTCAGAATGTCAGATTTTCTTGTTTGGGCGTTTACGTTAAGAAAAAAAAGATGTGCTTCTCGTTGTATGAAATAATCAACTATCCAGTCCCTCGCACCATTTACTATCATTTTCCTATAAAGTAAAACATAGTTTACACAAAAAAAGTGCGAGATTTGAAATGACAACATTGGTCATTTGTGATTGAAATCTGTATTAGAACTTGTCCCACCCACCCCATCCCCCCCCCCCCCCCCAAACAACAACAACACAATTTTCCTAGAGGTACGTAAGGAAATGCAAGTTACAGCATTGGCTCCAACACTATAAAGTGAGTACTTGCGCCATGCGGCTAAATTGGGTTTTGTTTGCACGGTGAATTTTGGGGAAAGTGCAAGGGTTAAGATCAGGTTTTGGGTTGGGATTAGGTTTTGCTCATTGGTTACGTTAACCTTTTCGTTGTCGGCATGGCCACAATTACGTTTTCAGAAACTGGCAATTTCTACCTTAAGGTACTTTTTCCACATAAATCACCAGGACTTGTCGAATTTGAATTTTCTGAGGAAAAGTTTCATTTTATTTTAAACGGAATAGTTTATGTTGTCTTTGTTAGATTTCATATTTAAAGCTCACTGAATCAAGATTATCACATAACAGTTGCTCAAACAATCAATCACTCAATTAACCAATCAAGTAATCAATAGATCGATCCATCAGTCGATTGATAAATCGATCCACACATGCCATCGTAAGACGATCAGGCGAAATTTCTTCGATGTTGGGTAGAGTGATGAAGATTTGAACTCATATCCATTTATTTTGTTTAATTAATATTTGCTCAGTTGGAAAATAGTTATCAAAATCCCCGAAGGAGGTCCATTTTTAGCATCAAGACTACCAGATGCGACTTCTCTTCTTACGACACCACTCCAACATGTACTATTAGTATTACTCCTTTCATTACAAACATCATCACTTCTATTAGTTTTGCTTTCACCTACAATAGCATCACATTGTTGTTGTTTTTTTCTCTTCATCTTATTGCCCCCATGCGGTCCCGTTCTCCTCCGCGCCTACATCTATTTTATCTACAGTTATGTCATTTTATTTTATTTTATTCAACTGCACCCCTACTCCACATATCCAATTCTTCTCTGGTTCTATGTCGTTTCCTCAACATTTCAAATTGTATTATTTTCAATGCATTTTGCTCATGTATTTTATTCAACTAATAATGCTTTAAAGATCGCCAAAGCCCCACGGAATCTTGTTAAGTATTCCACGAACTTGAAAGCTTCTTGTTTATTCTCAAATCTAAAAAAGACGCAGCAAAGGTTTAATGTGTCACTTAAACCCCTTGACTATATTACTTTACATGGTTTTCGTTATTCATTATTGCTTGCTTTCCTAGTTCGCCTCGCTAACAAAGTTAATCGAGTTCAAAATCTGATGTTTAATTTGGCCGAGATTTTTACATTTTGAACCAACTAATAACAACCTGGCATATTGGCTCTATGGTGGAGGTCAAGTTACTGCACTAAAATGGTTTGTTATTTGACGCGGGGATTTTTGTTTGTGATTTCAATTCATTTTGATTTTCATCGATTCGTGACCGTTGTGAAATGAAAATATTTTGCTACGCCGAAAGCGTTATGAAAGACATTAATGGAAAAAGGTCGACACGAAAGTGATAAATTGCATTTTGTAAAAGATATCTAGCGAGTTTTCACTGGCGCTGCTAATTTTTTTGTCCTTATCATCAAGGACAGTGGTTCTCAGAGTCCCAGACCACAATCCTCTCTTTTGCAATGGTAGGGTTCATTCACTTCTTCAAGTCCTTCCACATTTTCTAATTGTCATCTAGCAATGTTTCCCCATTATATTTCACAGAAGTAATTATTGATGCAGTTTTTGGCACTAAATTTCTTTATTAATTGTAATTAGATGAAAAAAGAAATCCTTATTTCAATGGCTCATAACTGAACAGAATACAATCATTCCTTTCCACGTCTCTGGCTGAAATTCCTCCCCTATCCCTCCTTTGGCTAAAAATTCATCCCTTTAGATTTGGAATTCTCTCCCTGGGAGCCAAGTGTCTCCGTCTGAGAATCACTAATCAAGAACCTAATTTATCACACAGTTATTATAATTGATGATATTTTCACTGTTGTCGTTGCTGCAGCTCTCGCGTTTATTCTTCTTGTTAATCTATGTAGGTATATGATGAAGATGTATAATGCCTTAATAAAGGATTAGTTTAACTTAACGTAGCCTGGCCTAGCATCTGGATATAGAATGCTAAAGAAGCCTATGTCGAGTGAGGATTACAACAAACATATGGGCGGCGTGGATCATTTTGACCAGTCTCATATCCATACCCCTACAGAAGTTATAAATGGTATCTGCCATTATTTCATTTTGTTGTTGAAACAGCTCTAGTAAATTCATTTATTCTGTACAAATCAGCAAATCCAGCAACAAGAATGAATGTGAAAAAAATTCCGGGAGCATGTTGCCCTCAAGCTCGTTGATGCTCAAGTCACGCGACGAGCAGCTGCCACAGAAGGAATTCAAGCTGCGGTGACTCCTGCTGTTGCAGCACGTCTCAAAGCTCCGCAGCACTTATCAAAGTATGAAAGAGAAAACTATCGACCTGTCTGTAAGTTTTGCAAATCTATCAACCTCAAAACACAAACAAGGTTTTATTGTGAACCCTGCTCTACACCTCTCTGTTTCCATCCGAGCTTTCGGATATACTACACATCTGAGGACTATGAGGCAGCTCGCCAAGCTTTCCAAGGCGCTCAACAAACTGCAGGCACAAGGAAAAGGAAAGTACAACAACAACAAACTGAAACAAGACAGTAAACAACACAAGACAACTCCTGAAGCAACAAAGTGAGGTCTTGTTTTTGCATTTCAGATGCATACTTTGCATTGGTATTCATACTAATAATACTAACAGATTTATCTTCAAATCATTTGTATTACTGTTACATCATTCTTCTTTCATTTCAAAACCATAAGACATGCTTTTAGATGTATTTCGGGCACTCAGATGAATGTAGGGGTTAGAAAATAGGAAAAAATGAGTGCCACTGATAAATTCAAGATGGCTGCCAAAGTCATGTGACCTAATTTGCATATAAAATCTGGATCATATTGTTTGTCGCTCACTTTGCTGTAAATTGTCCAAATTTCAGGACTCTAGCTCTTTCCGTTGTCGAGTAAGAATTTTTTTGGTGATGTATGTGCATTTTTAGCCTTTTCAGCCCAAACTGGTGGCAACCAAGGGAAATTTTAGGCATGCAGGCTTGGCAACCAAAGTGTTAAGTTAGTTTAGTTTATTTCAGTTTAGTTTAAGCTCTATTATCGCTTTATACTTGCTCCCCATTGCGTTCCAGGACATTATGAGAAGTATGAGAAGTACAGTCATTATGATGATCAGTCAGTTCCATGACCAGTCCCTTCGTTGCTTCAGATCCCATTTCTTTTCAGCGTTTTCTCTCTCTTCCCCTTGATTCCATTTGTACCTGTGTGGGTGTTTACGCCCCTGTGTGTTTGTCTGGGTGTGTATGTGAGGGCGTGGCGTGAGCTTCCGTGGCGAGAATAACATGTATTTTTATTCTCACGTTCAGTGTCCATGGTCCCTTTCATAATGTGTGGAAAAACCACTCAGCCATTTGCTCGTAATACTGTATAATTATTCTTAGCGAACGCTCGTGTTCCCATCGTTTCTGATATCTTCATTATCTTATCCAAAGGCTGCGGGTTTCGTGAAGGAATTTCCCAAAGTGTTTGATTTCACGGGCAGTTCGTATTGTGAAAGCTCACTTACATGGCGTTCAAGTCTGACAAACGTAAGACGCCGCAGTGATACGTACAGCCTTAACCGAAATAATACTGCTAAAAACTGCTCATATTGTGGTAATCTTCTTACAATTAAGAACAACTGTTTCAGAAGAAATAATAGTATATATATAAAACAACTTACACTGAGAGCGAGGACTGACTGTGGTTTTGCATAGAACAGAAAAGAACACTATAGAACAGAATAGAACTGAACAGAATATATTTTATTGATCCCGAAGGAAATCTGCTTCTGGCACGTGCACGATACAATAAGAAAATTAATACAAAATACATTGGCACGAAATACGGCAACTTTAACAAGCCAAGTATCCATAACTTCTCTTCTTCCATTCACTATCTCTGGTACGTACTTTTTTTCCCAGATAACTCCACACAGTAGTATTGTAAACCTGGTACGAACATAGAGACAGGGCGTTGATATTCAATCTGTAATGAGTAAAGGGCCTATTTAGACGTGTCAGAAAATCCCGAAATACAGTACACAGTTATATTCTATAAAGACAACCTGGTGCCATGACACGTGCCAAATTTCACAAAGATACAATAAGAAAGAATTAAATTATTCCCGGAAAAACGAGAAAAAGAAAAGAATTATATAGTTCTAGTAAAAACTTTGACCCGAGCATCCTTGTAAAATAGGAAAAACTGTGACTTAAAACATACAGCAGTTAGGACACGTCGTTCATGCCACGTCCTGGTGTATCAACCATATCAACAAATTCTCCTTTTAACGGGAGCATATTTCGAGGTTTTCGTGAGAGTGAGATTCCATTGTGTACAGTAAAATCTGTGGCAAAAACGTCTACGTTTATACTTTCAAAACTACTAAAGATATCGACAGTTGGCGGACCTACATTTTTGGAACCCTGAAGCTTGAACTGTTATGGGGCTCTTTCACATCCACCAACAACCGGGCAACATCAAATTCACTCATTAAAAGAAGAGTTTCTTCAGCCTCCCCCCGCCCCTCCCCGGGATTAAGGGCCATGACGCTCAAGCTTCATTAGTTTCTTGGTAGATCCGCCACTTGGTAGATCCAACCATACGTCACTCTGTGAGAATACAGATCTCATCATGACCAATGACACTGTAGCCGTAAATCAAAACCACCACAAGCATAGATCTAGATGCGCCAGTATATCAGATGTACCACCAGTTATGGTGTAAATTGTCGCAACATGATTTTTAGTATTACTGTTGCAAGTAGTGAAGATAGTCCTAAAGAAAGCGAAAATAAATCAGGTGATAGCCGCTATACTCCATATACATACATTCGACAGCAGCTGTGATAGAGACTGGACAGCACTGGCAGTTAATTAGAACAGGTGTCAGTCAAGCAAAGCTGAAAGAGTCCCTAACAGTGACTCGTTAATGTGTTACCGTAGTATTAGCACAAGTACACGACTCTACCGCCCACGGAGAAATAGCCGCAAGTCCGAATTAGGTCAAAATGACATGAGGCCATTTTTACATACCTCATAGAATGCGTATTTTTATTGTTATTTTTTTTTTTTGCGAACTTCTAAATTCCTCAGCTATAAATAAAGAAAAAATACAAACAACAACAACAACAACAACAACAACAACAACAACAACAAAGGTCCTTCAAACAAAGCGTTTTACAACAACAGAAGAACATAGATCAGATAGGCTGTTTGGTCATTTATTTCTGTTCGGTCCAGTTGTTTTTTTTTTCTTTTGTCCCTAAGTGCTGGTTTTATAACTGCGCTCTGCTATTGTATTGTTTTGTGAGGTGTGGTTGTGAACTGGAACGCCGCAAGTCCACTTTTCTTCCTTTGACAAAATATGGCAAAAGAAAAACGATGTTTGTCTTTACTTCAACCCTTTCTGCGACCCGACAGATTTTCTGTTGTTTTCGTAAAAATTTTCTTCTTTTGAGTTCAGATCCCGAACTACATCATACTCATAGGTTATAATTTCAACGGAAAACAACGACAACAACATCAACAGCAGCAAAATCCTCTTTGGCTGCGGGTGATGAATAAAGAGATAACCTGTCAAATTCAGGAAATCTTGCAGTCTTGTAAGGACAGCTGCTACTGCTACCACTGCTACCACTACAACTACAACTACTACTACCATTACTACTATTACTACTGCTACTGCTACTAATACTGCTACCACTGTTACAACTACTACTACTACTATATTACAACTACTGCTACTACTGCTGCTGCTACAACTACTACTACTACCGCTACCACTTCTACTATCACTGATGCTGCTCCTGCCACAACTACCACTACTACTACTTTTTACCGCTACTAATACCTTTACTACCACAACAAGTACTACTGCTTCAACTGCTACCTGTGCAACTAGTGTTGTTACTACTACGACTCCTTCTACTACCACATCCTCTTCTACTAGTGCTTCTATTACTATTATGTTTCCAACTTCTAGTGTAACTACTACCTCTTCTATCACCACTACTACTACTACTACTAATAATAATTAAGAGAAAATAATTATCAGGCGAACCAAGATTGTAGTGCCTAGTTAGTGCTCAGAAAAGCAAAGCGGGAGTGAAAGAAAGAAGAAAGAGAAACTAATAATAAAAATAATATTGATAACAACAATAACATAAAAACATTAGTACAGCGAAAAAGACCATTCACTTTATGAACAGTTCAATCGCCGGATAGTTTGAATGGTCGATACATCTTTTATTTACAAGATAGATTTCTTTGCCATGAGAATGAGATGTCTCATTCCTACCTCCCAGTCAGTGTTTTGTCAGGTCATGCATGTAATCCTACAACCTTTCAACTTTGTGAATACCAAGATACAGTATGGTTCTTACACTGTTTACTGTGTAATGCGTCTAGGATGAATAGTTAGCTGTTAAGTCAGCCATGAAGTCATGTTTCCGCTGCCTGTATCCACGTAAGAGAGTATCATGTCAGTATGTATTAATGAAGAAAGTTGCAAGTGTATTCATAAAGTTTAAACGGGGGTAAGTATGATATTACGAGTAAAATAACCTTGGTAGAAGTACCATATGAGTTGTAACATAACTTTAGTCACGCATATATTAAAATTTCAAGTTCTGAATGTTAATCGCCAAATGATTTTATTTCTTTATTTTATTTTAATTGAATAGAATTTTATTTTTATATTGTTTTATTTGCTTTTATTGTGTTTAATTTAATTTAAAGAATTTATCTACGTCCACTTCATAATGGATTTCATGAGTGGTATTTTTGAAGTCAACCAAAGGCGGACTTGATGCTACGAGATGCAAATAATGGAAGATATAGTGGTTAAAGTACATATTTCATAACTTGTGACAGGGCATGTTTGTATGTGAGACCTTGCTGACTCTGTCAGTGGTACATGCATAATACTGCGAAATAGCAGCGGGGACGTCGTTCTATGAGCGCCCAGTATTCTGTGAACCAAATCAGCGACAAGAAATAAGGGATTTCAGCTTCCCCGTTAAAGCTCTCAAGCTCCATGATATTTCAGGATGGCTAGGACCTGCGGACTTTACATGTACAAGAGATGCCTGTGGGCAGCCCTGGGCCCGCATCCTCACAGCTTGTCTGGCAATTGACTTAGTCTGGAGCTAGCCCATTACTATCACCGTCCGTCCTGCACCGTCAATGCGGTGTTTCAAAGGGGAAGTAATGGAAATGGGGCTGAGGTTAGGGGCCATCCATAAAGTACTTACACTAGGACGGAAGTTGAGTTATAAATCAGTTTCGGCAGGCCTAAATAAATATTTTGTGACACTTGTCCAGTGGCTTTGCCTGAATGAGAAAAAAGTTCTAAATTAGTAAATTCAAAATAGTGTCTGGTGTAAATTCTGTCATAATTCACCCTTCCTTCGGCTTGTATCATTTTCAGTGACCTGTTGAAGCAAAATGGCAGGGGTCAGCCCTTAGTCATGTCAGGAACTCGGATCAATACCTAGCATTGTGAAATGAAGACAATAATTATCTGTATTGAAAAGCTACCAAATTCATTTTGAAGGTGCACATAAGTAATTTTTTTTAAAAATCCAGTTCTGAAATGTGATTTAATGGAAAGTTCACCTCAGATGGCAAGTAAACAGATCATGTTGTTTTTTTTCATGTTGTTTTTCCTATAAGGAACAACAAAACAGCCAAATCTAACATGTGGCATATTGAGAGTTAGAATCTAATCCCAGTGTGAGCGAACATTTCAAGTAAATTTTAAACAAAGCGTTATAAAGTTAACAGCGCACCATTCAGCATTTTTAGCGTGGATGTCAAAGTATTATTTCTAAGGCAGCTGTTTATTTTGGACATTGAATTCTAAAACAATACTGGCTGGAAATTCCACGACTGTCATTTTTAATTATATAAAATTATATGACGTCCTTCCGTAGGTCCTACCATAGTGACAAAGGCACCATAGTAACACAGGGAAAATAGGACCAATTCAAAAACAAAGACTGCCCGTGGCCACTGTATAAATAATGGTTAAATCTGCAATTATTCTTTCTCATGGTCTCGAAAATGACCGTCCTAATTAGGTCCAAATGGTCCTTTCTATTACACATCCACCTGATGGCATGCTCCTGGCGGATGCTTGAGTCTCATGTCCACAGACCAGGCAGGGCATATGGTTGGTCAGAGTTTCGATCAATTATTCCTCGCCTAATTAGCACTCGATTGAGTCTCGTTGGCACCTACTTTGACCCCGGAGGCTTTGTGTTGTCGGCCCAGTTATGAGTTATGATGTTGCATTATGCAGAAGGGTGATATTTTGTCAATGGCATCGGATCATATTATTGTACTTAGAGGACAAATAATACCGGCCCACGTGGGAGAAAGACCTGCGGTTTAATAGAGCTAAAAAATACGGACCTTTAAATAAAAAAACACTGTAAATAAATAATATCAAACACAAGAGACAAAATTACGATGTCGGGTAATGTGGTCTTTGCATGGGAAGACTGTACTGTTGTAGCTTCATGGACAAAGTTTGTACAAGACTGACGGATAGCTAGGATGAAGAAATTACTAAGCGGTGGCAAAAGAAAGTACTGGAGGTAAATTTATAATGACAGAGAGAGAGAGAGAGAGAGAGAGAGAGAGAGAGAGAGAGAGAGAGACAGACAGACAGACAGACAGACAGACAGACAGACAGACAGTCAGACAGACAGTCAGACAGACAGTCAGACAGACAGAGGGAGAGAGAGAGAAAGAGACAGAGACAGAGAGAGGCAAAGAGAGAAAGAGAAAGACAGAGAGAGAGAGAGAGAAAAGAGAGAGAGAGAGAGAGAGACAGAGAGACAGAGAGAGAAAGAAAGAGACAGAGAGAGATTAGGAAAATGAAGTTTGATTATTGTTTATTTTGTTCATTAAATGTCATTATATTAATTAATACGTCTACAAAAATCCCATTTCAGATTTAAAAGCAAGTCATTATTGTATTTGTTAAATAACTGAGAAATCTTCTTCTTTTCTTTGTCACACATATGCACACACACCCACGCACAAACAACAGTCACGCACTCTTTCTACATCTTAATAATCTGAAGAAAGGGGAGTGCCACCCACCCCCCCCCCCCCCGCCAAAACCACCACCACCACCATCATTACCGCTATATGGGAATGCGTAATTAAGCAGATGTCACTCTCAGCAGCCCACCTTAACCAATTTCAATTCTACACCAGGTGTATAGAACCCCCCCCCTCCCCCCCCCGCTTATCATTTCTATGGCTGACATCCTGTTCCGCCATACGATGATTGACATGCATGTGTCTTCATGTCTAGCCGAGCACCAGCGAACTATTTATGGGGCCACTGAACCCCTCACACCGGCCAACCTGCCCTGGAAACAGGTAAACAAAGTCATGGCAGGGCGTTGTTATGATAGACAATGGAACGACCATACAGACAAGTGACCTCATTCAGGAGATCTGGATTCAGGACGGATGTTTTGGATGCCCTGCAGTTGTAAGATTCATAGTATGAATTGACTAGCTAGTAACTAAACCGCAATCATTCTACTGTATAATGGAGCTAGAAGATGAACAAATAAGCACTTAGACTTTGTGACAACGTGACCAAAAATTGTGAAATTTTGTGTATTACCTCAGCTTTAAGGATAAATTACGTGGAAACATCCAATTTTGACAAAATTCAGTCTCTGATATTATTCATGTATGATTTTTTTTTTTCAGCCGCAGAAGAAGCGACGCATTTTCGTTGAGCGGAATTGAAAATTGTGATCGGAAATTTCGTTTTTAGCCTCTTTTTACACACTGATGGTCGAAAATCAACTTTACGTGTCATATCCTGTCTATTCTCCAAGTCAACGGGCCAACTGGTAACTGTAATAACCATTTCGCTAACCCTGTCAATGACCCCTACAGGTGTATGCACACAGCTGCAACTGACATGTTTATTTTGTTGTTGTATTTTTTTGCCGAATTTCTGTGAACTCCTTTGTTTTGTTTTTTACTGATGAAAAGGGAGTACTTCACATATTTATTTATGCAACTAAAATGTATTTAAGATAAGCAAAAAATATACAGGTAAGACAACATTTTTCTCAACTGTAAAATTAAGTGCTTTTGCCACACCATTTTAAATGCAGGGCCAGTGCATTGCTTTGTCTTATATAGAGTGGAGTTATAGGACAGCATGAGCTGTTACGGTAGTGAGACTGATAAAAGTGATGTAGTCATTTGCAAAACATCAGTGTTTGACATAATCTTGCTTTACATAGTTTTCCAGCGTATTTCGGTACGGGTTTGGATTACGTATTAGTACTTGTTTGAGGTGGTATATATGATGTGAATGTTCTGTGAAATTATTGGCAAATATCTTAATTATTCTACGTGTTTCAACGGGTACAACTTCAAACCGGCTAAGTCAAAACAAGACAAAGGTGTTAAGTGTGATAACAAAATAGCAACATTAAAATTTCTCTCCTTTTCTTGAGTGTTTATGCTGCAAATAAACAAATGTTATATTATTAAGAATATTTTGACATTCTCTGTGTGTGTTTGTATGCATGCGTTTTCCAAATCATTTATAACGTTACTATTATGAATACATTGGTTGTACTCTGTCTACTTATTGCCCTACACATACTCGTTTTGTTTATTTCTCAAGCACCTACTTATAGTATATCTTTTAACATCAATATTACCCTCATTGGAGATTACTGTAACGGAATTACTTTTACCATATTTCCCCCACCTTTTAATTTCAATTTCTATCAAGACATCTTGAAATTCTTCATATGAAACGATCAGACTCTGCAAAATCATCACCATAAGCTGGCAATTATCTGGTTTTAAGTAACATTTATTACAATAATTAAGGGGATTACAATAATACTAATACTACTACTACTAATAATAATATAACGATAACTACACATTTACAACAATAATAACATTGACAAGACGAAGAAGTGGGATAAACTGTTACTCTGTATTAGTTGTTAATGTTAGCAGAATTTATCTTTCGTGTCTGTAATTCTGAATGCACAAAAGCTTCATCAAACACGCATTGGCAGTCTCTTGAATCTCCCTTCAGTCTCGAAGTATCTCAAACCCCCCCCCCCCTCCCCCCGCTCCCCCATCCCCCGACCCTTTTTTTAAATTGTCAAAGTACGTAGGAAATGACACCATTTGTATTTTCCTGGCCAAATCCTTTTTCAGAATATCTTGGACATGAAAATCTTCAACTTTTTTTTCCGTTTCCCCTTTCATCCATGCAGGTCCAGCCAGACCTTGTCCTGGGGTGTCCGGGACTACATCGTCGTTCAATATGTAAATACCAGACTGATGACTTTCTTGCCAGTTCGACAACGCTGTCATCTAATGGTATCTAAACGTGACTCATAAAAACTCTGTGATCCCTGTAGGAGTAATAGAACTGTGCTGGTACAAACTATGACTTGTGTTCCTAGCTGTAGATGTATGAGATGACTTAGTGATTTGATAGAGTTTTACCGATTACCGTGGTCATTTGAGAGAGTTTTGACTTCGAGTTGTTCAGTAGTTGATATTTTCAGTGTGGGAATATTTAGAATGTGTTGGCTGGGGGCGTCCAGCTTCAAAATAGTAAATACGAAATATTAGAAAGATTAAATTGATGTTGGTTTGTCCAGTTTGGGCATACATTTAGACTAACTTCTCTTTTTTTTTTTTTTAATGGTTTGAAAGAGTGGGGATCAGAAACACAACGAATGGCTGGAACCTGCCGGGTAGGAGGTAGTCATAGCAATGTGTGTGTGTGTGTGTGTACTTTATAGGGGTACACATTTGAACTTGAGATAGAAGCGTTCCAAAATCCAAAAGTGGCACTATACAGCAGGCTGAGTATAATACAGTGCAAAACAGAACTCTTTCCTGCAGGCAGACAGTGAATGGTTTAGGGGTTAGTAAAAATGGATCCTGAAACCTTAAACCAAATCTGTCTGTTTCCGGTAATTAGAGGCGCCAAACAGACACGTTAAAAAAATCAATAGCATATTATCTTTCTGTCTTTAGCCATTCTGTGTGAGTCCTTTCTGGAGCACAAAGAAAATGTGAAAATACAGGGGGAAAATGGGGGAATGGTGTGTAGAAGCTATGTTATGTGTATGTGGATATCTACCGTGTCACCTAAAGCGCATTATTGTAAGCTCATATAATAATGGATTTATGGTTAAGAAATATGTTTAAATTATAGTTCCTTGCTTTTATAACTCCAGGTTTGACAAAGGACTTTTACTTCGACTGTAAGATAACTTTGTGGAATTTCAAGGACTTTTAACACAATTATGTTCCAATGTGAAATAGAACGCTAAAGTGTGAGACTGGCATTGCGAATATTATCTGAAGCAAGTGGAGAGCAAAATATCACATTCTGAGGAATCTGAATTGTTTGGACAACATCATTACAGTGACTCAGAAATTGACGCTTGCGAAGGCAACGGAATTGACATAACCAGTATTGAACTTGTTTCAACTCTAGTCAAGACAAATACTTGTTGAGCAGTTCACGAACAAAACAAAGAACAGCTGTGTAAGACATCATCGTATCTATGCTTCTGGGGTTGGGGATCAAGTCCACATTTACTGTGGTTACCACAAGAAAATATCGGCATCTCTTCTAAATGACTCATCAAGGAGGAAAACACAAGAAGTGAGAACGTCAATATTTCTTATCTCAATACAAAGCAACACAATGGATTGGAAGTTGAAAATCAGTTTGTGTACGGAGCTGATGGTTGTGATGTTGGTCAACTGCATAGGTAAGTTAATCTGTGTCATTTTTGTCTGTCTTTCACTGTCATTTACCTGTTTGTTTTATTAGTTTACGATGGCATAATCTTAAGCCTCGCAATTACCTAAATAATTACTTTTCTGAAAAAGAAGGATATCGTTTTGTTGTTGCTGTCGATGTTTGCTTGTGCAATATTTTTAAATCTTTTGTTTGAATCTTGAGTCTCACTCATTGTCATCATGTTTTTGCATCTGGATTGAACCAAGAATGCTGCTTGCTACTTGCATTAGCAATGCCCCTACAATTTCGCCACAAGTAGACGGAAGGAAAGGTCAAAACGGGACACATTTTGCCCTTGATCCCAGCAAAGGCAATGACATTTGGCTATTTCACGAATGGTAAAAAGAAGTGTTGACATCATTTCCATCTGTGAGACTGATTTGATAAACGATTCGATTTATTGATGTTTTGGCAGCATTGCAAAATATCATATCTGTCCGCCCGTCTTTTGTCTGTGCAGAACAAATTGGGAAAGAAAGAAGAGGAGAAAGAGGAGAGTGGTCACTGCAGTTGAGTTCTTGAAAAGAAAAGGTCATCCATAGACAGGAAACAAAACCATCGCATTTCGAGCAAAATGTTTTAACTGAACACAGAACAATGGCTAATCTGGCATATCATAAGCAAAACTCAATAAAAAAAATAAAATAAATGTCCCCCTGAGGAGGCTAGGGGTTTTCTCAGGAATTTGGTTTTTTACCTTAAGCCCGATTTCGTCAGATCCACTCACATTTTTCATGTGTAGTTGATTATAAATGATAAAATTTTGCATATATATAAATGGACAATAATATGCCTGTGATATATTAACAATAACGTGTGCATATGTTACAGCTAACAGATCTCCACTGTGCCATGTTATTCTGTTTTTCTATCATTCTTTCATTTATCACGGTTTGTTTCCCAGTTTTTTTCTTTCTGTTTCTTTTGTTTATTAACTTTTCCTTGCGTGAATTTGTTTTTTTTTTGGTTAGATTTTCTGCAATTGTTCTTTGATTTCTCTCTGCTCTTCTGTCGTATTTGGAACATAAAAGAATTCCGCTTTTCTGCTGCCCCTGTATATCAAATTAGTCTCATTTCCAACGCTCATTTACTTGTCAAGATAATGACCCCGCATCTTCCGTCCTTCTCTTTGCCATTCTCTCTTACCTCTCGGATCTAAAACTTGTGGCGGTGAAACAAGTGCGCCTAGATGTTTGAGAACTTCAGCCCTGCAGGGCGAGAAATACGATTCAATGTCAGGTTTTCCTTAAGTTTAAAGTATGAATTAGAGAGATCGCATAACCAAAATCTTGAAAAAATTTAAAGCAACCTGAAACTATCATGCTTTGTTCGCCAAATAATGGTATGGTACTTTTTCAGTTTTTTACCCCGGATCCCACCCCACTCTCCCCTGAAGCTATTTTTCGTTGTGTTTTCGAAATCTCGAATTCCGACCTGACACTCCGAGTGCCCGTGTGTCCTTGAGTTATCTTGAGCCTTTGTGCACGTTTTCAGCTAATCTTGACCGACTCTCATAGCAGAACTACTGAGGCTGTGGCATTAGAACTCAAGCATTCCCCGTTTATTGGTATTCCTTTTTTTAAAATATTCATATGGAATTAAATTCTGTAACAAATTCTGGCATAAATAGACAACACACGGAAAAAACCCAGGTTCGTAAGCAAGGATACGGACTACTTCAGTTACCTCACTAAACTTGTGGTGTAGACGGTCACGCAGTGCTCTGTTGCTACTGTGGGTAAAAAATCAAAGAAGCTCAAGCCCTGTGATGTCAAGTAAAAACAAGCAAATAATTATGTTTCAAGGACAAGAAAACAATGGATTTATTATGCATTGTTCTTTTGCAACTATATCCTCCTCCATGCACCCCTCCCCGCCCCCGCCCCCGCCCCCTCCTCAAAAAAAGAAAGAAAATTATTTGTGAGGAGTGTCTTGGTTAGGTGCGCACATGCACCTTTCTGTCGTGTCTTAGTCTCATATTAATGTTAGCTCTGTAATGAATCCGATAGTTCCGCGTGCATCTTCACGCTTTCACCAAGATTTAAAAAAATAAAAACGAGAGGCTACCGTGTTGCGTTAAAAAAAACAACAAAGTCGCACGTGTGCGCCTAGAAACCTAAAATTGAAGCTGTCCCATTAAGTGACACATCTAAACTATTCTCATTTAAAGAAAAGGCAGGCTGTCCGTGGCGTGACTGCTCCATCACGTACACACACGAACAGATCCGTGCTTAATCAAGCTGAGTTGAAGAAAATATGCGGAGTTATTATCTTTACTAGATTATTATTATGATCATGTTTGTTTTATGTTTTATTATATTCCATGGAAAATACAACGTGGTAAAGATACATGGACACGATTAGCCAAGTAATGGGTAGGAAGTGAAATAATCGAGGAAAAATACTTAAAGTTTATTTATTTATTTATTTATCTATTTATTTATTTATTTATTTATTTATTTATTATTTGTTTAAATTTGAATTGAGGAAGAGAAAGAGAGAGAGGCAGACGGGAGGGAGGAGGATAACTGTAAAGAAATACAGAACAAGCAAGAAAAAGAATTAAAAGAAAGAGAATTTTTTGAGTTTTCTGAGATCTTTCATCCAGTACTGACCAATTAGTTATTACAATCCACTCAATCTCTCCAAATTTAAACATTCAGATAACCATTTCACGTAGAAGAAATGTTCAAATTAAGAACATCATTTGTACATACACATCTGAAATCTTTTGGGCATGGACACGACTTTAAAACTTCTAAATGTGTACACATAAGGAATTACACGCGTGTCATTATCGTTGTAGTAGGGTTTCGTGTCCATACCTTCTTTCTTCCTTATTTATGAGCAGTAGCCGACTCTGCACAAGATAAACCTTGCAATTTTTCCAGATTTAGGCTACAGTAACACACCATTTGGATTCGATGCAATTACTAATAGAACTTACTGTTACACAACAATTTCATGTAGAAATACACAGATGTGATAACGTTGATTTTCGACCACCAATGTGAAAAGAAAGGTCAAGGACGTAATTTCCGGTCACACTTTTCGGTTCTATCCGATGAAAATATGTCTCTGTTTTTGCGGCTCAAAAAAATTTAATATAAATATTAGTAAAGGCTGATTTTTTTAATGTGTCCACGTAACCTCTTCGTCAAACAGTACACTAAGTTTCATAATTTTTGATGTCGTAGACGCGAAGTTTTAGCTGCTTACATGTTCAACCCCTAGCTCCATTAAAGTGGGATAATCCTGATCTGTGGCTCCTAGGTGATAGGGAGTTACAGGATTACAAACATCGCCTTCAATATTGGCCTTTTGAGTCCTTTTTCATTTAATAATACTGTTTTCCATTTTCCTGTATGTGTGTGTTTGTTTGTAAGTGAATGTGATTGTGTTTATATGTGTGTGTTTTTTTAAAAACAAATTCTAAAGAAAAATATTCCTCCGCATTCTTAATAAATGTTCCCCAAAAATAATGTGTAAAAAGAATATATCTGTTAATGTCATCACTCGCTTATGGACAAGGAAAATTATATTTAAAAATATTATTTGGACAAAGCTGCAATCAGGCCTTTCTGGCCAATGCAACAGTTTAGTTATTATTATTTTTCAATATTATTTTCTAAATTTTGAATCTTACTGATGCCTTATGTAAGCAGCTTTTCCCCCAGCCAATGCATGGATTTGTGTTTTCACCTTTCAAGACCTAATCACAAAATTGCATCCGCCTGCACGAAAATAGAAGATCTTGACTCGACAGGCCTGTTTAGACAGCCGCTTTGTCTAATGAACTTCTGATTAATTTTCAGGAGAATAAAAGAAAAAAAAGTAAGGGGGGGGGGGAGGGGGAACGACCTGGTGTTTACACCACTGGTTCTCAGGGTCTCAGGTCACCCCCTCCCCCCACCACCATACTGTCCCAGGTTTCCTTGATTCTCCCCCATTTTGAATTGTCATTTTTTTTTTTTCTCTGTTATGGGCTTACAGTGGTAATTTTTGAAACAGTTTATGAACCTAAATTTTTGTTATTAATTGCAATCAAATGAAAGAAAGAAAGAAGTCCTTATTTCAATGGATCATAAAATTTCTGTACACATGATATACATTGTACGTTCTGTCCCCGGTTTGGAGTTCTCTGACCAGGGCCGGATTACGATTTTGTAGGCCCCAGGGCTGTAGATACCGTGAGGCCCCAAAATTAATAACAGCACGAATTTGGGATTCTTGAAATCAGTTTATTCAATTGCTACAATAGTCTAGGTCCCCGTAGATGGGCGCAAGTTTAACGCAATATAAAAGAGAAGAAACATTATTTTATAATTTCACTTAAATCCTTGGAGGCCCTCAGCTGACGCAAGCCCTTGGGCCGCAGCCTACAAGGCCCATGTCTTAATCCAGCGTTGTCTCTGACTGACTTTCCTTCATAATTCCTCCCCCGGTCGAAATTCCTCCCATTAGATTTGAAATTCCGCCTCTGGGAGCCTAGTGCTAACCGTTTGAGAATCACTGATTTACACGGGTGAAAAGCACGAATATCATTTGGCCTGGGTCTGAATTGCTTATGAACTTGGAACGAATCTTGACTTTACAGTTTGGATCGAACAGAAGTCAAGGACTGGAGTTGAGTTATCTGTTTCTGCTCGTTCGAATCGTACTACTTTTGCAGTGAGCATTATTTTCCTGAAGTTTTACTATATCTATAATTACACTACACTAATTATTAAAATATGCCGATGTCTTCATGTTTTGCATCTCGGTACATGTAGTGGTTGGATGTTACTGAAAACAATAAAGTGTCATGCTTATACCATAAGTTCATTTTTACAATTTCCCCGTTCACAGTAATATTACGTTCGATACTGCTTCCGTTGGTTATGAAAATAGTTGATTTTATCTTACATGTAATATTACATTTCTTTCTTTCCCCTCCTATATATACCATTCTTGATAACACCCTCATGCAGGCCGATGAGGCTCTTCTATAACTTTCAAATCTGTTTTAGTGACATTTGAACTCTTTCGTCACAACACAATTGTTACTTTCAGTTTCTACCAACTCTGTTTTCTTAGAGCAATGTTGTCGTTTTCTTAATTTCTTGCCAAGATGATCATGGCAATTATTATAAATTGCCTGGGGGGGGGGGGGGAGGGGTCTTCACATACGTACCAAGATTAAAATAATGAATATTTCTTGTATGTCTCTCCGTGCACCATCATGTTACCTTCACAAAGGATCAACCATGATCTGGAAACGTTATTGACCTTTTAGTTAAATAACAGTTATTAAATTAAACCCTTATATTTATTAATGTAAAATGGTAGATAATTTTGTGTCTCATGTGAGATGGTTCTAAATGCTTAAATCGAAGGGCCAACGAGATGAATTTCAGGGTGTATTATTTTTAACACCTTTTTACAGTGAATAGATTTAAAATGAATGATGTCACATTCAGTAGATAAGATTTCACTGAGTATATATTTCTAAGAGTAATACCATTTCAAACTTCACACCCAAAAAGTACATTGCTGCTAGTAGTGCAGAAACAAGGGATTAAAAAAAGATAACAATCAAAATTTTAACCATCACATTATTCTTAATCTTTTATTCAAAAGCCTCTGCTCCCAAAACGTTAGACCTAAGTCTTCGTAAATCTCAAAATAGATCTTTTAATTTTTCGTTATAGGTGTTCCCAAATTCCCTTGGCGTAATCACAAATGACTTTTTCAAGGACCCCAAACTTCTTGAGTAATGAGAAACTCTTTTGGAGAAAGAAATGTGGGGTGAGTGCGGCTTGGGATGACCGGGTGGATTTACTGTTAGTTCTCGATTAATTTTATGGTAATGGTATTCATTTACCTAGCATTCTTCCGTGTGGTATTGTGGGCAAGAAACATGGTTTTTCAGAGTGCTCCCCCCCCCCCCCCCCCTCAACCTCTCTGGCTTGATTTCAAACAATTTTGTTGGTTAAGAAAATACATCTACAGCAATTACGTGTCTCTTGACGCCAGGATGCCGACAGACTGACGTGTCAAACAGAAAAACAAAATCTGAAGAAAACACTGCCAGTTATAATAATAATAATAATAATGTATAGCATTTATATAGCGCATATCCATTTAAAATGCTCTATGCGCTTTTACAGAAACAACATGTCAACCACAGAGCAGAATGGAGCGCCTGCGAAGAGCTCAACACACTGCACTGCTTCTTTCTCTCTCCCTGTCTCGCTCACTCTCTCTCTCTATCTCTCTCTATCTCAGAGCAAATTGTAACGCAACCTGTTAGGCGCAGTTCACAACTCACAACAGTTCACAACTCACAGCAGTTCACAACTCACATCAGTTCACAACACACAACTCAAATAATATTAGAATATTTATTAATAACAATATATATTTAATAATGAATAATAAATTTTGTTGTTGCTGGTGGGGGGAGGGGGGGGGGGATGATATGGATAAATTTTATCTGTTAATTTCAATTTTCAATTTTCAGTTATGGACATCAACGAAATTCTATAAAGTGATGTGTCATACTTGGAAAATAATGTTCTTTTTGGGATCCTGAGAAAATGGGGCTGCATAACTACATAAAGCAACAGTTAGTAAAGGATTGAACAGCATTGTTTCTCGAGGGCCTCAGCCAACTGTCATTAACAGACTCGGATTATTTTGATATAATATTGTATTAAATTAGAATGTCGTTCTTTGTGTGTGTTACAAGAGCTGGAAACTTGTTTGTTATGTTCCCTGTCAGTTTTGTTATGTTAACCGCTCATGAACGAGCCATCATTCTCGACAGAAACTTACAAAAAGAAGTTTCTGGAGCATAAATATTTCTACATCAGGATAAAGGCACAAAAATGTCCCGAGAGCCAATAAAAAGAAGGGGAAACATTAAAAAAAAAAACACACAAAAAAACTTGTGGCATTTACCTGCGTTAAATCGTTTATCTGCGTCATTAAACAGGGTGAAAATTTCCTTACGCCTTGTCTGTCAGAACCTGTTAGCGCATACTCCTGAGGTCCAAAGAGCTATTGCAAGTAAAATGTTGGGACTTTCTAAACACCAAAAGCCGGAGCGACGTGGAGGACACTCGAAAAGAGTCAAGCTGCTCTCCTCGTTGATGAGTTCGGAAACGTCCCTGAGATAGAGAGCAACAGAATAAATTGCCATTTGTTTTACACAATTTTCTGAAAGCGCGAGGATTCCGTACCCTGACATGAACGGAATCAAGCTGTTAGTGTTGCTTTCCCGGTATGAATCATGCGTTTATTGGGCATGGGGAAAAAGTGGTGACAACTCTCATTTGGGCATGAAATTGGGAAAGCATTTCAAGATTTTGATTTCACGACGATGAACCAAGTCCGTCTTCTATTGATTTATTCTTCAAACATGCCTAAAGCATGCTGTCGAGTGTTTTCATATTTAAAGCTTGACATGTCCCTTTTAATTGATCTATTCATTCACGGATCACTCCAGGCAATTGTAATTATTTTCACGTCAGTTACTTACGTAACGAAATGTAAATGTTGAAAAATCCTGTGAATTTGAGTGTTTCAGGTGATGACTCAGCCTTGTCTACTATAATATCATTGAAACTGTGTCATGAGTGGTCTTGCAACGTTTGGTGTTATTATAATATCGGCAAACATGAAGTGCCCATCCTTTGACATTAGATCTTACTGTACGGGCCCAGCCAAGAAAATAATATGTCTCCGTGCAGTGGTCATCTGGTTAGGGCGATTGCCCCTCGTGCCCGAGGTCTTAGATTTGAATCCCTCTCAGGTCGGGTTGCAATCTGGATAGATTTCTCCCGGTGTTTTCCAAACAGACAAGCAGACAACAGACAGCCAGGCAGACCAACAGAAAGACAGACAAACAGACGGAAAGGTGTGCTTGAGGAGGGGAGGTGGGGAGAGGAAAGACTTTGTGTATGTTAGAGAAAAGGGGGGTGGGGCTTCATTTCTGATGCTCTCATTTGAATGCGAATTATATTTTCCTGTCAGCTTTCTTTATAAAACGTAAAACAATAACATTAAGTCTGTTACGAATAGGGATTACTGTGCTCAAATGTATTTTAGGTGTTCGACTGCATTTAATAGATCGAGAGGTTTTACAAGTTACTCTGCCATACCATGCCACATACTAATAACAATCTGAATGGTTTTTATCAACAGACCTGCAGGGCCACAAATTTATTTACTTATTATTCCCTAACAATTTCTTCTAACTTCCATATTAAAAGGACAACATCAGCAGCATCAAATGAAAATAATATAATAGCTAACTAGAAGTCTCCTCTAGGTTCTCAAAAGATTAGAAACTCCATATCATTCTGACTCATTCACAGTTTACTTAATAAATATTTATCTTCAGGAAAATAATCTGCCTACTATCTCACACATACTATTCTTATGTCTCAGACGACAATATTCACTCAGTAAGTTAATTACAAAGGATCAAACCGTCAAAACACACTGACGTAGTTAAGATAGATCTAGATCTGCTCTAGGATGGGCTGGCAATCCCCAGCCTCATCCAGACACATCAATTACAATTTACAATTGTGTATATCAGACACTCATGCTAGATCTTAATTGCAAGTACACATTGGAGTCTTGCATCCTTTGGTAGCACTTTTACTGAAGAAGTCAGGTCAGATTCACGTTCATCGTCGAAACAGGAGGTAGGACTTACGATTAGCCCCTGACACAAGATCAGGGGAGCAGCAAACAATAGCAGTAGTTCAATTCATGATAGTCTATGGTTCACTCCCAAAGTCTATCATTGCCATAGACTTGGCTTAACAGTCTCTCTGGTTCTCTCTGGCAGAACCCTGGCCGACACCCTCGCAGATGGAACTTTCTGCCTGGAGTGCAAACATAAGAATGGCCGCGCTTATATACTATGCGGCCGGCTGCAAATAAGCATATCAAAACCCTTCGCAAAGTCTCTACACCCTAAACGTTTTATGTACGAATTTATTCACTCCTTATTCGCCCCGTCTTTCCTTGCTAAAGCACACCCAAACCACGGGGTCGAAAACTGCATCGTCACTTGTTAATTTATCCATTCGTTCTATCCTTCCCCACTTTCTTTCCATCTCTAAAAAAAACGCTTCAAAAACAAACTGTCCACGGGACTAGTTCAAGGACGTTTGCACTGGCTAAAATCAATGATGACATGAAATAAAACAAGTCTCTTATAAATGTACTTTAACCTTGACATCCCCCACCCCAGTGAAAATTTTAAATAAAATTTACACGATAGGATCCAAGAAATCCCAAAGTTATTGTGGTAGGGGCTTAAGTAGTACTGTAGAAAAATGTAACTAAGAACGTGCATATTGGATGGACAAAAAGCATACAATTCTGGATGTCACGTTCTATAGAATCTAATATATTTAAACATTCTTACTGCACACAATCAAAATTCTCAGAAACATCTATAATAATAATGAGTATATCACTGTATACTGATGGATTAAAGTATAACTATTATCAAATAATGAAGCCTTACTGAAGGAATAGGCTTATACTTATATAGTCAACACACATAATTGCTGCTTATATAAACATTCACACACAATATATTATTAATTAAAATACTGTGGTTTCCAATGGCAGCAGTAGCTCTGGTAGCTTGGTTTGCCATGTCTCCATCTCATTGACCCGCTGACAAGGGCGTCAGGTTTGCCAGAAGTTCAGGTCACAGTCAGGAATGACGCTGGTGGAAAGAGGATATTCACAAAAAAAAGATTGTAAAACTGGTTCATAAAGTAATGAACGAGATAAATGTGAATCCATCCACCGTCAAGAATTGAGGGGGACAAGCACTATCCAACCCCAATACAAGACAGACTCTTTAACAGAGTAATGAAAATTTTGGTCTGTCTTACTTTTTACCACGAATTTCCGTATAATGAAGCCGAAACAACAAAACGGCGAAAAATGACTCGGCTTAACGTTCACATTCCACATTCGCGTAGTGCTGCCTTAAATGCAACAATTATAGAACTTTCTCAATTCAACAACAATATGATTTAATTTATTTAATCTCCGTATCGAATCCGGTATAGATGAGATGGCACGAGGTGATAGCTAGTTAATGTAATGCGCAGTTTTCGTACGCAAGCCATGCACACGTCAAGTGTCACAGTCATCTCGGTATATAGTCATATCTGGTATTACGATAGCTGGTCCACGGAACGCGGACAGCCTAAGACATAATCGGTTATATAAAAAACAACCACTCTTCTCCACAACTACTTAAAACGCGACCACGCAGTGTCCTCTGTTACCACTGCAAAATATCTCTCAAAAACGCGAACACGCAGTGTCCTCTGTTACCACTGCAAAATATCTCTCTTCTCAAAACGCGAAAATACCTCTTCTTAACGGTCGGTCTTACACTGCCCATAGGTCTTATACTGCGTCTCCGCGTCTTACACTGCCTGCGGCCTTACACTGCCTGTAAGAAGGTTCAACTCTCTCTCTCTCTCAATATACCACGTGTCTATTATAATGACATTACCTCAATACTGATACGAACAAGTCCCATGAGACAAACTCTGTGCTCCTCGGGCGGCCGCTCAGCCGAAAATAACACCAATATTCACCACATATCCCTACTCAAAAAAAGTCACCTCCCTAAGCAGCCTAGTACTGCCTTTACGGGGGCTCGTCAATGTTAAAACGAGATCGGTAATATATAATGCTTAATAAGCTCCATAGAACAGGCAGCATGGTAACTGCACGGGTTCCAACAATTCAATAAAAATCCTCACTCAAGGAGTGTTGCCACTGTACAACATAGGAGGATTAATTAAACCTCACTCCTTATTAACCCAGATTACACATGAACTCACTCACCGTGTCACAACACGTGAACGAATTCAGGTATGCAAGAAAAATTAAGTATAAACAAAAAAGGTAAATACGATATAACGAATGTATAAAAAAAGGTACATTACAAACAAGACGCAAGACTTACAAGCAAAACGAACGATAACAGACCCTACAAGTCCTAACTTATATTACAGAAAGTTTAAGAAGAAAACAGGAGAGACATCTTCCTAAAGAAAGGGAGGAAGTAAAAGAAACGCCACAATCTATACGAATAATGGATCCCTAAAAGAACTATTCACAGTGAAGCAAATCCCCCCGAGTTATTTTACATAGCCACCAAGGCCTCCAATATCCTTCGTAATGGCAAAGAAGATATGCTCAACTATGATCCCAACCAACCTCCCGCACTTAAACTAAACATATAGTAACTGGTAAAATGGCCTGGAAAACACACAGAGCGGAAAGTACTTCGCCCTCCCCAAGACTGTTAGTTGGATGGTTCACTTAACTTTGTTTTTGAGGAATTCAGATGGTTGATATCCTCAAACCATAGCTCCAAGCCCAAAAACTGTATGTCCGTCTGAGGTAGATGTGTACGGTGAAAGGGTTCCCTCGCCGGTGTCCACGGGTCAATGGGATGTTGAATTCACCATATGAAATTGAAATACAAAATGTTAAATTAATACAAATGCCTAAAATCGACAATAAAAAGATCTGAAAACATAATATTACAAGAGTACAATAGTAAATGATGGAATAAAAATACAAAAGGTTTTAAATAATTTACTATGGCATGGCGTTATCTAAAGTTCTTTAAGGGTCCCTCTCCAGTGTTACGAATAGGGATTACTGTGCTCAAATGTATTTTAGGTGTTCGACTGCATTTAATAGATCGAGAGGTTTTACAAGTTACTCTGCCATACCATGCCACATACTAATAACAATCTGAATGGTTTTTATCAACAGACCTGCAGGGCCACAAATTTATTTACTTATTATTCCCTAACAATTTCGTCTAACTTCCATATTAAAAGGACAACATCAGCAGCATCAAATGAAAATAATATAATAGCTAACTAGAAGTCTCCTCTAGGTTCTCAAAAGATTAGAAACTCCATATCATTCTGACTCATTCACAGTTTACTTAATAAATATTTATCTTCAGGAAAATAATCTGCCTACTATCTCACACATACTATTCTTATGTCTCAGACGACAATATTCACTCAGTAAGTTAATTACAAAGGATCAAACCGTCAAAACACACTGACGTAGTTAAGATAGATCTAGATCTGCTCTAGGATGGGCTGGCAATCCCCAGCCTCATCCAGACACATCAATTACAATTTACAATTGTGTATATCAGACACTCATGCTAGATCTTAATTGCAAGTACACATTGGAGTCTTGCATCCTTTGGTAGCACTTTTACTGAAGAAGTCAGGTCAGATTCACGTTCATCGTCGAAACAGGAGGTAGGACTTACGATTAGCCCCTGACACAAGATCAGGGGAGCAGCAAACAATAGCAGTAGTTCAATTCATGATAGTCTATGGTTCACTCCCAAAGTCTATCATTGCCATAGACTTGGCTTAACAGTCTCTCTGGTTCTCTCTGGCAGAACCCTGGCCGACACCCTCGCAGATGGAACTTTCTGCCTGGAGTGCAAACATAAGAATGGCCGCGCTTATATACTATGCGGCCGGCTGCAAATAAGCATATCAAAACCCTTCGCAAAGTCTCTACACCCTAAACGTTTTATGTACGAATTTATTCACTCCTTATTCGCCCCGTCTTTCCTTGCTAAAGCACACCCAAACCACGGGGTCGAAAACTGCATCGTCACTTGTTAATTTATCCATTCGTTCTATCCTTCCCCACTTTCTTTCCATCTCTAAAAAAAACGCTTCAAAAACAAACTGTCCACGGGACTAGTTCAAGGACGTTTGCACTGGCTAAAATCAATGATGACATGAAATAAAACAAGTCTCTTATAAATGTACTTTAACCTTGACAAAGTCTCCCCCCCCCCCCACAACAAACAACCTCTAAAAATAAAATACCCGTACACCATAACAACAGAAAAACAACTGTTTACCAATTTTCTTTCCTTCTCTCTTTCCCATAATTTGTATAAATAAACAAATAGATTGTACATAAGCTGCAATGATACTATGTTCAACAGAGCAGACAGTCCCAGATCGCCAATACCACAAATGTCTTCCTATTTTATATGCATGCACTGTCCCCCACCAAATCCATGATCCCCGACGCCACATCTGTTCTATTGTAACCTTTTGTATCTTCAGTTTTGTATTACCTAGCAACCAAATAATACCTCGGCTTTTTGCTCATTTTAAAATTGGTGTCAAAGCCATTACAGGTCCTATCAAATGACACCTTTGGACATAATACGAAGTGACCGGTATTCTTAGCAAGCTACCGTTCCCATTAAAAACTGGCTGAAGTTTGGATATCGGGAAGCCCTGGAACAGTAAAAGCGCCGTTTTAATGTAAGAGAACTCATTATACGCGGTGCTTCTTAATTAGATTTGGGTGTACCTCACTTTGTCTAATCGGATTAGAGCTAATAAAAGAAGTCTGGCGACTTGGAACTGCTCACAGTAGCCCAGCTGCCGTGAAAAGAAGCAAGCACAAAAGGAAGTCGGAGTGGGCGCTGAAATGCAACCTAGTTGTGGAAGTAGGTCGGGCGAAATTCAAAGCGACATTGGCTCCGAGTCCTCTGGCTTTCTAGATAAATAAAGCAATGAATGAAATTAGCATTATATTTATGTAAATGTGGCAGGGGATTACGCGCAGGTAGATAGATAGATAGATAGATAGATAGATAGATAGATAGATAGATAGATAGACAGATAGATAGATAGATAGATAGATAGATAGATAGATAGATAGATAGATAGATAGATAGATAGACAGACAGATAGATAGATAGATAGATGGATGGATGGATGGATGGATGGATGGATGGATGGATGAATGGATGGATGGATGAATGGATGGATGGATGGATCAGTGGATGGATGGATGGATCAATGGATGGATGGATGGATCAATGGATGGATGGATGGATCAGTGGATGGATGAATGGATGGATGGATGGATCAGTGGATGGATGGATGGATCAGTGGATGGATGGATGGATCAATGGATGGATGGATGGATCAATGGATAGATGTATTGATACATTTTAGGATCAGTGACCGAATGAACCATGCATGCTATTTGAGCGATATAATAACTCGCCCACAAGCTCATGGCACACAGTTCAAAAGGCTCTGAACAAAGCAAACATTTTTGCATCCAGACTTTTTTCAAAATAAAACTCAAGTACATCTTGGTATTAAGAGACTGAAATTTCTGTAAAGATAATTCAACATAGAAACAAATAGGAATTTTCAAGCCCACGTTCTACTGACTCACCTAGAAAAGGTCAAGAATTCAGAGACGAAAATATCGATCAGAAAAGTTTATACAAAATGTCAAATTCCCAAATCAATTAATATAATTAAAATAATGATTAATAATCAATTAATCAGAGGCCCAAAACGCCAATGCACTTTCTCTCGCTTTACTCACAAGGACCTGGCCGGGTGAATGTTAAGTTTGACCTATTTCCTGTCTGGTATCCAAGCCAAGAACCATACAACTTTAATCAGACCGTCTAAGGTGGAAGCCAAACAAAAGGTTACAATTTCTGGAGGCTCCTGGCCCGGTTCCGCATTCCACGACCTCGGTATGATGCATTGCATTTCAAATCCCAGGCTCCACGCTCTTCCGTTTGGCACATAATTCTTTTTCACAGAGGTCGTAGACAAGGGAAGCATCTCCCGTTTTGCTTCCAACCAGCTGAGCTCGATTTCCCCAGCGCCACTTAAAGAGGACACCTCTAAATGTGAACTGAGGGAAAATGTCCTTCTAGTTTCCCCCCCCCCCACCTCTCTCTCTCTCTCCCTCATTTTCTCCTCACCCAGAGAAATGAGAGAAGATATTCGCGACATTTCCAAGTTCTTTTGAGATTTTTTTTTATTAGTCTGGAGATTCTAAATCATTAGCCAGTGATATGAGATGCCCTAATAACAAATTTCTATGTAATTTGAAGGGTTGTTGTTGCTGTTGTTGTTGCTGTTATTTAGATGCTCTCAAATTCCATACTTACATTCAACGAGAAGCGCACGCCCGCTGACGCTGGTGCAGACTGCACAATGGGAAGCTCTAAATTTTTACCGTAATAGTAATAATTTTATAATTATTCTTTACTAGCTGAGGTCCCCGGCCTTGCCCGGAATAAATCGGTCTGAATATTGGTTTCAGTTCTGGGTGATTATTATGGACCTGCTTCATCTAGCCTGTTCCTATTTGTTTATTTTATTTTTGTTTGTTTGTTTTTAAATAAGTCTTACTGCTCTGCCTTTGTGAGTTGACACCCTGCGCATCCCGTACAACAGCATGATTTGCGCACGGATTAGTGTGTTTGATAGTGAACACATCGCAGGAAGTGATAACGAAACGTTAAAATGGCGAACCATGATCCGAAATAGGTCTAAATGATGGCGAAACAATAAATTTCCAATAAAAAAAACTACACCGATTTGAGACTTCTATTAAAAACTGTGCACCCTTACATCCATTCTGATGCACCATATAAAATTTGAAGTCTGAGTGTTGAGTCGATCAGAAGACTTTTGCAACGAAAAATCTCAAGTCCACAAATATATATAGTACAGATTCAGCTGTAATTGGATTATTATTGGTTAATCTGTGGTATGTATGAACGAACGCACGTCCATTTATTGTCGTTGAACAATGAATTTTTATGGCATATTTTTGTAATTGAAGTTTTCAAATGTGCACATCCGGACGTAGAAGTAATTTCCACTTAACGTCAGTTTAGTGCAAGAAGTGACCATTTCATTATTTGTCACAATGGAAAGATTCACTTTTTGTCTTGAAGCGATGGTAATTTATATGTTATTCCAATTTATAGTGCATGGACGACCCCCCAAATTTATTGGCTCATAGGACAAATAAAAACACCTTAAAAATGCACCAGTTTTTCCTGTCAAGCTTATGTATCTCGCTGTAACTTTTCTTTATGCTTTAAATTTTTGCGTTAATTTGTATGTGTTGATTAGCCTTAGTTCATTCAAATATCTCTGAAGTAAACGGTCGATGGTACTTTTCAAAGTATGAGCTAATGAATTGAAACTGATTTTGCTAACCAGGTACTCTATCTTGTTCACTACTCAGCAACTGTTTTGTTTTCATAATGTATTGATTCGATGGCCAGATTTGTCCATAGCGCATGTTAAATCAGAGAATTACTATAAACCTGTTTACTGCTGTGTTCGTATGAAAGCTATATTATTATTATCATGATTGCCATACATTTGTCTTTGCTCACCATCGCTTTATTAGCCGCTGAAATATGGGAAAGAGATAAAGATTTCATCCCACCGAGCCCATGCCGTCATTTTATTGTGAGATAGTCATAATACCTTGAAGGTCATAATACCTTGGGGGTGGATCAGGACACTGAATAGGAAATAAAGAAGAACACAAAGGCATGAATTTTCTAGAGCCGTGCACATTATTTGGAGGAAGATGAGTATTGATACGCCGTGCAAGCTTACGTATGCTCTCAAAGGCACGCTTGAACACTCAACCTCGGTAATATTATTCGGACATATGCAGAAACACATAAAATTATTCTTTCTCTCTCTCTCTCTCTCTCTCTCTCAGTTCTCTATGGACTTTATATAGATAGATATACACATATTAATACAAGTAAGGCATTATCATGTTGTGAAAATCACCCATGAATTCTCAAACACAATGACACCTGAATACTTTGTATTGTCTTTCTCTTATTCATTCTTTCTGTATCTCTCATTCTCTGTCTGTCTGTCTGTCTGACTTGTTTCTCTCTCTCTCGTTCGGTCTCTCTCTCTGTCTGTGACTGCCTGTCTGTCTGTCTGTCGGTCTGTCCCTATTTTCTCTCTCTCTCTCTCGTTATCTCTCTCTGTTTGTGTCTCCTCTGTCTGTGACTGCCTGTCTGTCTGTATGTCTGTCGGTTTGTCAGTCTGTCCCTATTTTCTCTCTCTCTCTCTCTCTTTCTCTCTCTCTCTCTCGCTCTCTCTCTCTTGCTATCAACTCGTATTTGTGTGAACATGTAAAAAACAAACACAAATGAATAGTACAATGAAGGTAAATTTCGTTCTTATTATTGCTGCTATTTTTTTTTGTTTTTTGTTTTCATCAATTCTTGTTTATTTTACGTTATTTTGTTTCATTTTGGAAAGGCAAACTAAAATTCCAGTAGTGTTGGATGTTTAATCTTTGCTGCTCTAAGACGTGGCTGCTGCGGTGGGCACTACTGGTACAAATAATGATGTGAGCCGACATTGTGTGTGTCAAGTAATTACTGTGTAATGTGGTCAAGGGCCAATCTTGGGCTCCACTGCTGATCAATTTTACATGAAGCCAATTGCTGATTTCATCTGCCTACAGAAGATTACTTTCGACAGATAAGCCCAATAATTATTCATTGGCTCCATTCTTTCCTGGTTCTGGCTTGATGCACAGACATACAGAAACATATTTTTTGTTTCTTTTGGCTGTCTCTTGATATCGCATGGTTTTACAGGCTTTAAGAAGAAATACCTTGCTCTTGATTCGCAAGAAATTTACAGAAACCACAACTTAAGCACGTACAGAAACTTTAAATCGGACAAGTATTACAAAATAATATCGTAAGCACCAAGACATAGTAGATACACTCAAAATCTTATTGCTCTCTCTCTCTCTCACTCTCTCTTGATATCACGTGATTTTACATACTTTAAGAAGAAATAGGTTGTTCTTTGCTCGCAAAAATAAATAAAAAATACAGAAACCCACTGGTTAAGCACTTGTACAAACTTTGAATCGCACAAGTATTATGAAATAATAATCGCAGGCACCAAGATATAATCAAAATTTGTTGGCTCTCTCTTAATATCGTGTGGTTTACAGGCTTTGACAATAAATATATCTTCCATTTTTTTGTTTTTCTTGCAGAAGTTTATAGTTACAGAAATGCTGAATTCGACAAGTATCTACAGAATGTAGCACCCGTGCTTGTCTATTGCTGTATTCGTGAAGTCTTTTTAGTAATATTTTTTTTCAGTGAAGGTAAATACATCGAGGCGTATGTCCACTCACTTTTGTGCTCTACCATGACAATGTGGGATCTTATAGACTTTGAGAGTAAATAGGTTCTTACGGACAGACAACACTTGAATCTTGAATCAGACACGGGGTAGCAAAATGTATCAGCCATGCGGATTTAACTATAAATCCATCCTTGAATATGTTTGCTTTCTGCCAACTTCAATAGAAAAGGAACATCTGCCTAATGCATTTGGGGACTTCTTCATGGACAAAATAGAAAAAATTAGAGACAATTTAAGTAGTTGTGATATAACTAGTGAAAATTCTGTATTTGTTGGGAATAATCTTTCTTGTTTCAGTGAAGTTACCAGTGATGAAATCAATGACATAATTTGTTCTGCTGCTACTAAGCAATGTGAACTAGATCCCATGCCCACAGACTTGTTAAAAAAATGCTTACCTGATCTTTTACCATCCATCACAAAAATTATTAACACTTCTTTATGTACAGGTGCTGTGCCAGAGACCTATAAAGTTGCACTCGTTAAACCTTTGCTTAAGAAAGTTAATCTTGACTCTGAAAACTTGAAAAACTATAGACCAGTATCTAATCTTCAATTTTTATCAAAGATTTTAGAGAAAGTAATTTTAAAACAACTACTTGGTCATCTAAACAATAACGCTCTCTGTGAATCATTCCAGTCAGCATATCGTGCAAATTGTAGCACTGAAACTGCTTTATTGAGGATTGTTAATGATTTGTTTGGATTACTGGACAAGGGCTTGGTTTCGTGTTTAAACATTCTTGATCTATCAGCTGCCTTCGACACTATAGATCATGAAATTATTCTTTGCAGATTAGAAGCAACCTATGGGATCTCTGGTATAGCTCTGAAATGGTTCAGGTCCTATCTATGTGACCGAAAACAAATTGTTGTAACAGATAACATAAAATCAAAAGAATACATACTGCCATATGGTGTTCCACAAGGCTCAGTTTTAGGTCCCACTCTCTTTATTATGTACATTGGGCCCCTGTCTAATATTTTTAAAGATCATGGTTTTTATTACCATCAGTATGCTGATGATGTCCAACTATATCACCCTGGTACGACTTTAGGTCATGTTGACAATGTTATAAAAGATAGTGAAAAGTGTATTATGGACACAAAAGAATGGATGAACCAAAACAAACTAAAGCTAAATGAAGACAAAACAGAAGTTATGATTATTGGAAAGAAAAGACAAATTACTGCAATTAAAAATGTAAAATTAAATCTTGGTGAAAGCACTGTAGCAAACATGAATAAAGTTAAAAACTTAGGCACAATTTTAGAATCAGATCTCAGCATGGAAAATCAAATAAGTTTATTATGTCGATCATTAATGTTTCAATTAAAAAACATCAGCTCTATTCGTCCATTCATATCCCAAGAGGCAACTCGAATACGTATCACTTCACTTATGTTTTCAAAGCTTGATTATTGTAACTCTCTGCTCTTTGGAATTCCGAGCAACAAAATAAAACGCCTTCAGATAATTCAGAATAATGCAGCTAGACTGATTTTTAGAAAATCAAAAAGAGAATCTGCCTCAAGCCTTATGGACCAACTTCACTGGCTTACTGTTGAAAACAGAATAAAATTTAAAGCTGCAGTTTTGGTTTACAAATGTCTTGAAGGTTCAGCTCCCTCCTATCTTTCGGAACTTTTGAAAAAACATGAGTCTGATAGATTTTTAAGATCTACTACAGAAAACAAACTGGTTGTTCCCAGGTGTAAAACATCAAATTATGGAGATAGAGCTTTTAGTTGTTTTGGTCCCTGTGTGTGGAATTCTTTACCACAAGAGGTTCGAAATTCTGCCTCTCTAAACATATTTAAAAACAGGTTAAAAACATTTCTTTTTAAAAACTGAATTTTATAGCTTGCTATGGATGTATAAAACTAGTTTGTCTGTGTGTGTGTAAGTTTATTTGAATGTGCTTTTATGATTTTTTACTGTGTACAGCGCCTAGAGCTTTTAATGTTTTAGTCCTGGCGCTATATAAATGTATATATTATTATTATTATTATTGGGTTTCAATGAACCTAATAAAAAAAAAAAGGTAATTTTTCCAGTTTCTGTTTTTGAACGTTCATTCAGATTGACGCTCAACAGAACAAAACATAAATATTCACTATATTTTTTTTTGTCAAAGCTGACCAATCTTTGGCGTTTAGAAAACGTCTGTGTCCCAGGTTTTACGTCAGTGCTCCCACTGCTAATATTGGAGCATTGGATTAAACCGTTTGTCCTCCAGTGCATGGACCTGAAGACCCAATTGAATTATGCCGAACAAAAAACGGTCCGGATGCCAAGTAATCCAATTGCCTGGTCCGGTGTCATTGACGAATTAGATACCCCTCTGGTTTTAGTTTGACCAGATAAAACGTCATGGTTGACGGCGGTCACTGAGCCATTTGTTATTGGACGGACGGGACCGGTGTTTATTCAACACAGACAAGACCTGAACTGAGCTGGAGTCAGTGGGAGTCTGTGCCCCTGAAAGTGATAAACAAACTTTTTTTGTTGTTGTTAAAAAAGAAAAAAAGAAAAAGTAAAACGCTATCCAAATGACGTTACATTGAGGGGAGGGGGGGGGGGGATACCCTTTCTTTTATCAAGCAAGGATTCATTGGTGATCCCCATAATCATTAATAGGCATAGTTAGATCAGCGCATGCATGTGAAAAACATCAATTTCTTGGCGACTTCATTAATGAGCACATTAAGAACCCGCAGTTTGGTTCTGTGAATAAATTTGCATCTTACTGAAGTCACTAGGCTTTTTGAGCGGAGATGTTTCAGTAATTATTTTCATATAAATCTTAGTGACAATCTTTACGAGTAGTAGGCCATTCGGCCAGTTATAAAGATAAGCAGGCCGTCCAGCAATTTTCGAAATTTCGGATTTCACTGGAAACACGAACAGTGGCCGTTGTCCTGTTTTTGTGAGAAACTTAGGTTTCCAGTCCATAGTTACATGCATGGGTAGATCCATCAGAAAATAAATCATCGCCGTCCCGTGAAACTATGGAAATCGGTTTTGGCTACTTTTCAGGAGAAGCATAAAAATTGGTTATTTTAGCACAACCGTCTAGTTATGATGATTTTTTGAAAGTTAACTTATCGGTTATTTTTGGGCTTAGGAGTCTATAACCAAGATCATTTTACGCGGCTTTGTATGTAGTTGAATATATTATATAAACAATCGAGTTTTCGAATTTTTTAGTTACTCCAGTGTCAAGGAGCGGTGACCAAATGAGGTTTAAGCATTTTCTATGAACCAAAAATTTTAAACTCCAATCTTCTCAAACTGTTTTGTTTGGGATATCCCATTTGTCTTTAAGGCTGACCATTCCACCGAGTGTATACCATGTACAGACCTAGATACCCTTCTTAGGTCAGTGTTTCGGTCCTAGTGACCCATGCCCATCTCATTAGTACAATTTCTTTTACAAACTGGAGTTAGTTTCTTCCTTATCTGACATAGCAGTTGCATGGGAGCTAGTTACCTGTGTCCTTAGGTCTCCCCATGTCCTACTGGGAAAATTGTGGCGGTGTAGGAAGGAGATGTTGTTGGGTAAATGTGTGGGAGGAACACAAATACCGAATGCGGAGACAAATGTGGGGGGGGGGGGCTGACGGGGGGGGGGGGGCAGGCTTGTCTCTTACCATAGCCTCCCTCTGTTGAAAAAGGACGCAAAGATTAGAAACAAGGAAACAAAAAAACTGGTGTTCTCAGAGAGCATTAGAAAAAAAAAAAAGAGACTTGGAAACTGGAAACGTTTGATGTCTACGACGATAACGATGATGACTGATTGAAAGAGAACAAACAGAAGTAATTTTGACAAAACTGAAGAAATCGTCACGAATCGGCCATGTAACGATAACTGAGCAACAACGGGACTTTATTACTAGGCCATGTTGTTCAAGAACCACAAAGACGCAATAATTGCCCTGAAAATATCTCGTTTTAACCGGAGTTCATAGTTGCTCTCAGAACCCACTACATTGTCGGTAATGACTTTCATTTGAATCCTGTACAGCAGCTCTACAACTTTCAGAGATCGATCAGTTCAAATGTTTACATTTTCCCCATTCCAAAGAGAGCAATGTTGAGGCAGTGAAAGTTAATTGCCCGTCCAATAGAGCCAGTTTCCTGTACAATTTGGATCAGAATCCTTCTAAACTAATGGAAAAGACATCTTTGCTAATGACGGTACAGCACTGGTTTTCAATTTTTAACGTGAGGATGGCCCTTTGGTCACAAGACCTTTTTTTTAAAAATTTCGTTTCCGGTGGGGGGGGGGGGGGGTCAGCCGAACTAAATAGTAATGATGATAAGAGTAATAATCTAACTCCCTCTCTCTCTCTTTCTGTATGCATATATGTGTTTCTCTCTTTCTTTCTCTCCATTTCTCTCTGTCTCTGTCTCTCTCTTTGTCTCTACGGCTTATTTATGTCCCTCTGTCTGTCTTCCTCCTCCTCCTCCCCCTCCTCTCTCTTCTTGCTTTTTCTCTCTCTCTCTTTCTTTTGCATCGCGTGTTTCTTTTTCTCCCTGCAAATGTGTGCATATAAGAGAGAGAGAGAGAGAGAGAGAGAGAGAGAGGGAGAGAGAGAGACAGACAGACAGACAAAAAGTAGACAAACAGAGAGAGAGAGAGAGAGAGAGAGAGAGAGAGAGAGCAAATAAAAGGGATGGGGGTGTTATGTAAAAAGGGGTTGGGGGAGAGTGTGAACTCTCAGATGGCCATCACAGCGTTGAAAAGAGTGGCCAATCAACGACAGAAAAAAAAAAGTTGAAAATCCCTGCAGTTCAGTGATGTCGGATGTCTGAGCACAAGTTCTTTTACTGTTGGCTTCTTGATGTCCATAAAATAGACATCAGGGCTTGGGAGGAAAACAGAATTATCGTGATTTGGTTTGAGAACAAAGATGTTTGAGTTAAACACTTTGTTTTTCTTTCATTCTGATGGACAGATCAGATGTGGATATTCATTCTAAACTCAGCCTTTTTGGGTATTTGTCTTGGTAAAATCACGAAAGAAATAATCCAGGTATTGCGGTAAAATTTGAACTTCTGGTGATCTTTGCACTTATTATTTTCTTCTAACTCCACTTTTTGTACAACTGAGAAATTCGACGTTTAACTTTTGCGGCCTTAGTGTGACGATAAGGAGTTAGAATACATTGGGTCTACAAGACTGTGAAACAGCTTGACAAGTGCCACAACGCATTTTAAACAGGTGTCACAGTAGTGTGATTTTGTTATACCTTTTCTACATAGTACAAGATCTCAAGTTTTCTGGTTTTTTTTTTTAAAAGAGAAAATGGAGATAAAAGAGAAAGGAACTGAGGTCCCGTTCTGGCATCAAAATGAGAGGGAAAGGAATGGACAGGTGTTTGTGCTGCTCATAAAAACTGTGTCATTTCCAAAGGATGAACCTTGATTCGTCACGCATCAATCCACGCTCTTGCGTTTTCAATAATACCCTTACTTAATCGTTATATGAGTTTATTATCGCTGTTGTCCCTTAAGGGGAAAAAAAAAAACTACCTTAATTAAAAAGACTACATTAATTTCATTTAACATTTCGAAGAGTGTATTGGCACACATGTTAAGCCACTATTTAAGAATTGTAAGAATATCGCGTTTTTTTTTTCTCCATGTATTTCACATCGTTTCTTTAGAGCCAGAATGAATAATATTATCTTTCTATGTCTCCTGAACTTAATCCACTCTTGCATTTCTTGCTGATCTTGGCAAACCCGCTTTGATCTCTGTGAATAAAGATATTTTGTTCTTATTTTGTCCCAGAGTCAAGCATTCGTGAATCCAGCTAGAGCAGAAATATTTTTGTCTTTCTTCATCGCAGTTTATGACGTTAAATAGATTGACTGAAAGTTCCGAGCACTGGAATCTCAGCGAGTCCCTTGAATTTTGATTGACACGATGTTAATGAAGGGCTTATTTTTCTTCCATTTGTTCTTTATGGGTTCAATGAATGCGCCGTGTTTATGCACAGTGCACTCTTTCAATCATTTCATAAACGTTCGAGCGTCTTAGAATTTGTGTGAATGTAGTGTGTGTCTGAGGATGATGAAAGGGTAGTTTTATGAGCTTATGACGGGAGGACTGACTGACTGGCTGAATGAATGAATGAATGAATGAATGAATGAATGAATGAATGAACGAATGACTGAATGAATGAATGAATGAATGAATGAATGAATGTATGAATGAACAAATGAAATAATAGACGAGTGAAGAAAGAACAAGCGGATCAATGAGTGGATGGTCTATGAAAAATCCAAGTTCGGTAACTGGAAATAGAGAAGGATTTTGTTATTTTATAACGAAGATCATTTATATAGCGCCTAATCCAAACGAGTTTGCTCTAGGCGCTTTACAGAAAATCTTGTTCTCTCCATTTGCATCTCTCTCACCCTCTCTTTCTTTCTCTCATCCTCTTTCTCTCACTCTGTCTATCTCTCTCTATCTCAGCGCAATTTGTAACGCAGCCTGTTAGGCGCAGTTCACAACTCACAACAGTTCACAACTCACAACTTGTATTCCAAAGTATTATAATATTATTTGAATATATATTATATAAAATTTATTTAATAATGAATTCTAAATTTTTGTTGGTGATATGGGGGGTGATAGGGATAAATTTTAATCTATTAATTTTAATTTCAATTTTGCCCGGGCAGCGGCCTGTTCGGCCTGCTCGTTACGATTTCCAACTGCCAAGGTATCTTTAACTTGCGCAACGTGCACACGGGCCCTCCGAATTTTTTCATCCTTATCCGAGAAGACTAGGTACTCGATCCTACCCCCCAATAGGATCAGAGACACGAAAATAATTATGAGAAAAATCCCAATTTCCAACTAGCCTGCACAGCCCGGGTTTTGAACCCGGGACCCTTGACATGAGAGGCGAGCACCTTGCCTCTAGACCACCTTGCCCCCCCCCCCCCGTACTTCAATAAAAGAACCAGCCGACCCTCCGGTGGATAGCGGGTGGTTGGTGGGCACTTCTGGTAGGATCTCTTTCTGTCCTATCATCCTGCTTTATTCTGTCTTGAGTCTTGATTTTCTTAGCAAAACATAGCCGTTTTCGTGTCGAATGGGCTTTCTCCAAACTCAGACTCAAGCCTCTAGTGGTTGTTACGTCATTCCTTCAGGAAATTCAGGAAGTGTGCTGTGTTGTCGTTCGACAAAGTATGCAATTAAGCCGAAGAACATGAGAAGAGGCTAAGCTCGAGTAAACCGAGGCAATAAGTGACTGTTAATAATACTTCCATTAAAAGAATCAGTCTACCATGTTGTGGTAATATGATACTTTCTCTGGAAACTTCAGGAAATGTGCTTTGATATCGTCCAACACAGGATGCAGTTAAACTCATAAACAGGTTGGAGACAGGTTAAGCTCGAGTCAACTGGGACAATAAGCAATTATTCATAATATACTTCCGTAAAAGATTAGTCGACTGTCTAACGGATATAATATTTCTTCCAGAAAACTCAGGAAGTGTGCTATGATATTGTTCAACAAAGCATGCAATTAAACTGAAAAACTTGTGTTGGGCAGTTTAGGCTAAAGTTGGGCCTCGTAGGGCTTTTTAGTGTGATAACGGCCGCAATGATCCCAAACATTTACAATCGAGATCTGGTAAAGTAGGTCATCTTTACAATCATCCGAAGTCCAGACGCAGTAAAAAAAACACAACAAAATACAGAGATTTACTGCTGTATCAGATTTGTTTAAAACCTACTACGACTTCTAGCGTTTCTACTACCTCTACCATTCCAAAATTACTGCCATTTGATTTACCGTGGCAAGAATAAATAAATCATAGTCCATACGGTGATATAGTGTATACCACAGACTAATAAATTAACCAGACTGGAAACACGAGCTTCGGGCTGTGTCGTTTTTTTACGGAATTTCCCGAGCAACGACTGTATAACCAACATGGCCGCCGCTCGGGAAATTCCGATTCTAGTTCTATCTGCAGTAGAAATTTCTTTTTATTTGTCAAGATTGGTTGTACATGTATTAATTGCTTGGTGCGGAACCAAACTTCCGCGTTCAGTAGGCGCGTCAAAATGGTGTCATTCTCAATTGTAGCTATG
This sequence comes from Onchidella celtica, assembly GCA_963931925.1. Taxonomy (NCBI): domain Eukaryota; kingdom Metazoa; phylum Mollusca; class Gastropoda; order Systellommatophora; family Onchidiidae; genus Onchidella; species Onchidella celtica. Next base: position 109,045,414 of record OZ007567.1, on the reverse strand, counting down.
CTGAAGCGTCGGTCGCTACCTTAAACCTAATATGGCGGATGGTTCATGACCTTTCGCTGTTTTGTGACGTCACACAATGGGATCAGCCAGTCTGGTTAATTTATTAGTCTGTGATGTATACTAATATTTTGAATAATTGTCCTCGTGAAACCCATGAGGTCATGTTTGACTTGGGTGAAACCTATGATGTCAGTGGAATGGCTAAAACATGAGTAATCAATTTATCAATATTGACGCCCAAAACCGCCGCTTCCCAGCTGTAAGAAGTTAGCCAGTTTTCTCCACCTGGGCACGCCCCTTCTCAAATGGGTTTTCTTGGCTTTTAGCTGGTAAATTGGCTGAATCTGTGTCACAAGACAGGACATCCTCAAAATAGTAGGCTACATTATTGGGGGAATTAATTTTTCATGAAATTTTTGTGTTTGACACACTGCTTTGTTTTCTCGTGTAGTGGTCTCAAGGTAGGAATGTGTCGAGAGAGTTGTAGGAAGAGTATCTGCCTGTGTGTAGGGGGGGTGGGGGGTGGGGGGGGGTGGAGGTCGGGTAGGGGTGAGGAAAAGAGATATGAAAACAGTGGCATTTAAGAGGTGGCTTGCTCTCATACAAATGAATAGATTCGTGAGATGGGGATGGAAGGGGAGAAAGATGGGAGAAAGATCTAACTGGGTCGGAAGACAGGTCTTCCCTCTTCCTCTCCCACTCCCCCGACCCCAGCCCCCAACAAAAAAAGCCCCCTCCACCCTTACACCTTTCTAAAGGCATTCGTTTGAGTGTGACCAAATTTTTTTGGCACAGCTCAGATTGACTGATTCCAATAGCTAGTGACGCATGACCCATACAGGCCAATTTCATCCTTTTCTGCGCCAAATTTCAATAGTTATATGGTAAATGAAGTAATCGTTTACTTGGGGTGAAGTTCAGGACAAAACAGTTAAATATTCCATGTATCTCTCCAGCACAGTTACAAAACCAAAGGGTTAACTCTTTTTCCCGTTTGATTATCTAAAGGTTATACTGATTAGGCTAGAGAATATTCCAACGTTATATCTATGTGCAGTTGGATGTAAAAGGGTAGAAGCGCTGTAACCACCGCAATAGAGAACCATAGCACTGTAAAGGTCTGAAAAGTCCAGTCGTTATAGAATGCTGGCACTCTCGTCCTCATATATTACTATGAAACAGAAACTCAGCAACTCTGTAATAAAATTATTATTATCATCCTTCGTCGTTTTTATTGTGTTTTTTTTTTTTTTTTACCGCTACCTTCTGCCCCTGGTCTTGACTAGACCCGAGGGAGATTTGAATCTGAGATCTCATGCACTTGAGTTTAACTTTCTTACCACTGGACGACTGCACCGGTTCCTGGACTCAGTTGCATTTTTGGTCCATTAATACTTGTTTAGCAGCAAATTATCGTAATGGTCCACCTAATATAGAATCCAGAAAATATTGTCTTGTCGATAAGTCCAAAAAGAAAGTCGAAGAGCTGGACCGACCCTTAAAATCTACCTGAAGTTGGGGTCTCTGTCAATCAACTTGAAGAGGTGAAAGAACTTCATTGTTTTCCCCAATACTTAAACGTGCGTGTCGCTGTAGCTTTAGATGTTTGATTTTCAAGTAATTCTGAATTTTCTGACATCTGCACCTATTTTAAGCACCTGATCCGTTATCCATGTGAATTCAAATTCATGAATGTGAAAATTCGAAAAAGATTTGACACTCGTGAGAGAGCGAGATAAAAGATATCTTTTAGAGAAATAAAATCCATTTCAAATAGGTATTCGATCCTTGGCTTTAGTGGATAAATCATTAAGCTAAATTACAACATAATGAGCTTGACAATTTCTGGATGATTTCGAAAACAGCTAAATAGTGACCATTTTCTCATTGGCCAATCAGAAATGCTGGAGTAATTGGTATCTATGTCTCTAATAAAAGTTATTTCTGGTGTTAAAACATCTATCTTCCAGAGCCGCTTTCAGCGCTGTTATCATTATCATTACTACAATATCAAATCCAGCGTTATTGATAACTCTCAAAGTTTTTGATAAGGGTATAATTCATTAATCCACCACCCACTTCACTATCACATAACTAACACTATTATTGCTCGGGTATTAACCCCAATATTTTCATGGTTCTTGTCCTTGCCATACATTCAGTCTCTCTCTCTCTCCCTCTCTCTCTCTCTCTCTCTCTCTCTCTCTCTCTGTCTCTCTCTGTCTCTCCCTGTCTCTCTCTTCCTCTCTCTCTCTCTTCCCCTCTCTCTCTCCTTTTTCTTTATTTCAAGCCCATTTTAATACAAGATTAAGAAAAGAAAATTCAGAGAAATTCTTTCTTTAGACAGAGATATCACTCACATAGGGGCATAATTTAAAAAGCCTTAACTGGCATTGTTAAATCCTCCACCCCCCACCCCCTCCCCCGCCACATTTTATCATTGTTCTCGTACCTTCCATATATGATTTCACCCCCCCCCCCCTCTCTCTCTCTCTTTTTTCAAACCCATTCTTGATAGATCATTAAGAAGTAGAAAAAGACAAACAAAAGAAGACAAGAGTAAAAAGACATCGACATCCTCAAGTGACAATCTCTTCAACCTTACAATAGTGAAATGTCACAACCGTGTCATTGTCGGGACCACTTCAGTGACAGTCAGGCCTAACGATTTTCTGTCAAACAGCTCAGCGTCTGTATTACATGTACCCAGCTAAGACAGACTGCAAGGACCGGATCAGACAATTGAATCTACAGAACAGACTCACCATGGACAAACAGGTGGAAAGTGTCACACGCAGGCAGCCCCCTTGACCAGCTCCTAATTCGTCCATTTCCATTCATGGTCTTTTCAATGTTCAGAGGCGGCGACTGGCCCCCTTTTTTACGACGTGTCCGTCCAGAAGAGAATGAACGAGGCAGGACAGAGCACTGGATCAGCAGTCTTTAACTTCTTGGGCTAAGAATTCTTTTAAAGAGAATATGTCTTCCATTTTCTCCCGGTAGGGGAAGGGAGAGAGGGAGGGGGAGGGGGTGGGTGGGTGGGTTCAGAGAAATCTTAAAATATCTTAAAATGATTTCGATGCCACGTTAATTTAATAGTATTGTTCTTAGAACCCTTTTCTGGCTGCGAATAACTTCATATCTTGCACAATTCTGTACCAGCTGGATTCATTTATCTATCCCATCTCAGCTTGGTGGTTCCTTATGTTGGCCCCCGAAAGGGTTTAGGTGTCGTTTTCTTTAGGTCGTCATTTAATACCCCACCCGCCCTTTTCTCGTGTCATTCTACCACTTGACGATGCACAACTGAAATCTTCATTTACAAATGTGGCTGATTCTCCCCCCCCCCCCCTTGTATCCTTGAAATATTTCAGTGAAAGACAATATTTACTAGCTGGACCATTAGACAGTTCTGTATATTTGCCCACCTTGAACCAGAAAACAGACCAAAAAAGAAAAGGGGTGGGGGAATTTGAATTTGTTTTGAGAGAGGGAGAGAGAGAGAGAAAGAGAGAGAGAAAGAGAGAGAGAGAGAGAGAGAGAGAGAGATAGAGAGAGAGAGAGAGAGAGAGAGAGATCACAACAAAACAAACAATAGTTGGCCCCGCCTATGTCAAGTCCCTGGGCTCACTAATATCGGCCACTCTGCGGTATTCCTATTCCAATCATCTGGAGATCTTTTATTGTGACAAGCGATCAGATCCGATCGCCGGAATTTGAGGGCCTCTTCTCAGAATTACTGTCTCGATCTGTCTCTCATATTTGTCACTTCCTCGCCAACGCTCAGCTTAAGCCACACTGAGTATTTAGATGACGCAGGGAGAGGGAAAGGAAAATGGTGATGTTTCTCTCTGGGTGTTCAGATTGATATTTGGACGTTCGGTATGCTGACAGAGATAGAATGTTGGAGGGGATGCATACGGCAACAGGCATGATGAGAAAAATCACAACTAACTTCAGAGACATTCAAAAAAAAAATAAAAAAAGATCATATTACAATTTTGCAAAATATTGATCTTAAGGTCTTTCAAAGCAGAGTAATTAGACTACAGTATCTGTTGAACCTTAAATTTGAACAGTTTAACGACTGTTCATCCCAATGCATGAGATAACAGAATCGGCAACGTCGACTTTGCTTTGAACACTTTTTGACCTGCGTCTCTCTCTCCCCCCCCCCCTCCCTCCCCCCCCCCCCCCGCGCTCTGAACACCTTGAGATAATACATAAATACAAAATAATCAGGACTAACAAATTCATCAAAATTAAATCTATTCTCTTTTTGTTTCTCTTAAGATTCATTCTTTCTTTTTTTTTTTTCTAAATCTGAAGATGCAGAGAATATAGAGACTTTCTTTTTTTTTTTTTACAATTTTTCAAATACTTTGTTTCCATACAAAAAAAAAAAACAACAACTTAGTTAATGGCTACAGGGTCACATATGCATGCACGTTTTGGTACATACATATGAATGTGCACAAAGACAAAGAAATACCATGCAGCAGGCAATCAAACTATATTATGATCCACCGACGCCACCAAATAAGGTCTGGAATTACAACCCCAAAAAAGTTTATTGATCTTTTGCACTGTGGAAATGACTTGCCAGGCGCAATCACCGTGTACGTGTAACAAGTTTGAAACAAAAGGCTTCAGATGGCAAGTGACAAACACATCTTGCTCATATATTATACAGAAGAGAAGAAATTTTGAACAAAGCCCATCATGATTGATGATGACTGTATTTCCCCAGTCTTAGATCAATGCTTGTTCCTTGCTAGCCCCACTGCTGTTCTCTTGGCCGGGGCTATCACTATCTTGATCATAAATAATCAAATCAGCCTTCTCCTCGCTCATGAAGGAAAAAGACAACGAAAAAAAAATAACGGTGTCGGGAGTACAAATCTCGCTAGACTCCCTTGTAAATTACTCTTATGGATACCCTGAAAGTTGGGGAGTCCCAGCTCTGTAAAGAGCGTGAAGATTTTCTCATTTAATCGCAGCCTGCCCAATCCGACCCGTTCATTTCCCTGCAGACTCATCTCTACGACGTTTGGCGTCTTCGGCAGGCCGAGTCATCATAGCCCACGACAAGAAAGCAGACAGCCGGATTGCTTCTTATCGACTAGCACTGCCTGCTAATTTCCACGCTATCCGACATCCGTTATGCCCTGTGCGCATGTCGTTTCCGGCGCAGAATGCACTGCCCCTGGCCATCTCCCCGTGGCCAAGTTTTTAGAAAGCGTGTTTGATTTTAATAAAGGCCAGATCCACAGGGCCAGTGTCCAAGGGGATCAGTACCATATCAAACTTGAAAGTCGTAACTGTCGCTGGATAGAACTGAGCAACAAGAAACTGAACTTTATTTCCGTTATACGATTTCCAACAAAGAAATCGGGCATATCAATTTCCAAAACCAGGCCACAGAATTTGTTCATTGTAACATAAGGGCATTCAAAACGTCAAGAATGACAAGGACATTGTGTTGAAATTATGAAACTGAGAAACTTGGGAAACTAAGTATGCAAGTCAGTAAACTCACTAGAGGGCAAAATGATACTATGAAGGATGTGAGGATTCGGATGTTCCATTGTAAGTAAAAAAAATACATTGGCCCAATTTCTGTGCATAAGTTGCTGTAGATACAGCCACAGCGGCCATAAATGAGAATCAAGCAGTTTTCTTTAAGAATTACATTTACTCTGTTGCATGTGAAGTGACCTTTGATAGTTTCCTAAATATTAATGTGAATAATTATTCAAAAGATAAAAAAAAAAAAGGAAATTTTATTGCGTAACAAATGACCTCACATTGTACTGCTGGTTGACGAAGCCGAAAATATGCAAATTACCATTCATATTGATACTAAAATACATAATTATTTAGTTTACACAAATCTTAACTAGGTGCAGGATGTTTCACGAAAAGAGCGAAATATTTCCATAAAATGTTCACTAATTGCAGCTCTGCACTGAAGTGAATGGTTTCGAGAATTAACAGTTATGCTTGAAACCTACCGAGAAATATAATATGATCGTAAATTCTCATAGCTATGCAACATAGGACTTTCGAGAACACTGAGGTATAACTTTTATTAGAACCCAAAGCCTTTTTTTTTCTTCATTTCCTATCTGCGATAGCATGATCTGAATGTCATTTTGCAGCTTTACCGTCAGTTTAAATCCCAGAGCTGATCTGGCACGTGGTTACTCCACCGGTGTCAGTATTTGACACGTAATGAATTGACCTGGGGACCCCTCCACCACCCTTTTGATCACCTCATCTATCTGATCAGCATGGCTTTCATTACCATGTCTTCACGACTCTGGAAATCGGCCTGACACCACTATGCATTTTGATGTTGAAAAACAAGACATGAGAGACTTGGGGGGCCGTGCCTCACTGCTCACCGACCTCACCCCTGATGATGTTTGCAACAAAATGCACGCCGTCTTTGCTGTTTGTGAGAATACGCTCATCACTATTCCGGGGCACGATCTATTCAGTGTGTGCAAGATGTCTCTGCATTGATGAGGGAGGGACAGGGGGGAAGGGAAAGAAGAAAAAAAGAGCTTAGCAACAGCAGATATTAATTAATCCCTAGTGACAAAGCTCTGCCTTAAAATCAGATGGAAGATCTAGATCCCTTTCCTTTTGCACCGGATCTGTGTCTACGAAGAGACAAGCTATTTGTAGCAAGCGCTGCTGCTGCATCTTATTACATGATTTTCTTCCTCCCTCAATCAGTCTTCTCTTCTTTTTCATTCTGTCTATCTTATCTACCTTTTATCTGAAACAAATAGTCGCGAGTGTGGCGTCTTTCTTTGCTTCCGACCATACTGTTGACCTGCCACTTCTTACACATATTATTCTTTACTTAGTCAATAGAATGTCTTAGGGCTAGTTTCATCTGTGCTGTGCGATTTTATTCTTCCTTTTGACAACAAAACATTTTAGAGAATTGATCTAAATAATGAACATTTCCTAGAAAAGGTTTAAGTTAAATCGAAACTACAAAAGCTATCCTCTTATTAACACTATCTTACTTTTCACTGCTACTAAATTGCACTAAATTAAAATATCTGTGTTAATTAATTGGCAAATGTAACACTAAAGTCTGCTTGTCTACATCTGATATAAGGATAACTGTGGCTAGGAGATGAACCAACCATTTTGTATTGTTTTTTTAAACCTAAAATTACAATTATGGCTCTTACACGCTGAGTCAAGTTTGATTTGCCCAGATTTCAATGTAAGTTGTGAATTTTGTAGTTAAACGAGACCGTGTGCACCACAGAACTTGAAACAAATCTATCTGTCTCCCTAGATGTTCAAATGGATTTCAAGTCTGAGTTAAAGGCGACGCAAAACAGACTTGGCTCGATGCGCTATGACTCTAAGAGATATTTCCTGTCGTCTTCGCATCGATTTTTGCTTTAACTTATAAACCGATCAAAAAAGGACGATCAAAGCTGTCAATGAAACAATGTCACCTGTGCTGTTCTGGTCCAGAAATGTTTGTAAGTTGCTATTTCTAATGTTGTGTCTTCAGTTTCAATAAAAAGCTTGCTACCAGTTATCAAATCGTGTACATGGCCAGGATTAGAATAGCACTGGGCCAGAGCAAGAATTTCCTACAAGAAAATCTAGTCAGACTTTTATTTTCTTCACCGAGTAGCAAAGACGGCTGTCCTTGCTTGGAATCACGAGTGCCGGTGGTAAACCTAAGGAGTGATGATAGAGAGCAATTGTATCAAGTCTGTTTTCCTGACAGTTGACTCAAGATCGTTTTGGCGCTCCCAGACTAGCGACACAGACTTGTTTCGGTCTCGCCAAAATAGTCTTGACAGTTTGCCACCAGTTTAATTGAGAAGGACGTATCTCAACTCATCATAAATACACTACAGCCGTCACCAGACACTATTTATGAGTCGGGGAATGAAAGTTGTCAATAAATTATGCAGAAAAGGTGTAACTTTTTACGCATTTTTTTATTTTTTATTTTGACATCAGTTATGACCGGAATGGATCAAGTTACGACATTTCTTTGTAAATCTTGTGCCTTATACAAGTGACTATCGGTAACCTGTCTGTCGTTAGAAATACAAAAAATAGGCTACATGAAATGTGCAAGAGACGAAGTCACAGAGGCGACGATAGATTAAGTCATCAGCTCTTGTGGCAAGCTCAGCCTTCCCCACATGCTAATTTGATACAAATGGGACTCAAGCTGAAAGTGGAGGCTACTTTTCAAGTGCATTTGAATATTAGTGTGTGTGCACAAAATGTCGGGATAAAAAGGGAAGAAAAGGGGGGAAAAAACAATGGCTCATACAGAAAGCATTTTTAACAACGAATAGATAAATTATGTAACAGTTGTGAACTGTGAACTGTGAAAAAGTGAACTGATTTAACTGGCTAAAAGCGGTAGCTTAATTAGGCTAGAATGTTATATCAAAATTGAGAGTCCGAGACAGGAATGTACACTATTATTGTAATGTATACTGTTGAAAGAAGGACAGTGAAATAATTAAGAAGATTATTACTTATAAACTGCATATTATGAGACAACAACAATCAGATGGAAAAACTGTCTGCATTATATCTCACACCAATCGCCGTGTTAGAGTTTGAACAGCCTCTATTATGATGTTCATTATTTAAATCCATTACTGCAAGGATGAATCGGCATTCGTGTCCCGGGGAAGGTTGTTGACCTGCAAATGGCATTCTTTAAAATTTAATAAATGGAGCTTCGTGGAGCTGGAAGTATCAAGAAAGTATACATTCCTGTAGAGTCGCTTCCACTGGCGTTGGGGCAAGCGCTGAAAAAAAAAAAGTGAACTGATTTAACTGGCTAAAAGCGGTAGCTTAATTAGGCTAGAATGTTATATCAAAATTGAAAGTCCGAGACAGGAATGTACACTATTATTGTAATGTATACTGTTGAAAGAGTTCTACACTCTAATTTTACGAACTGTCACGTCATCCTACTTTGAAATGTAGTATAACTTCAATTTGCGAGATACATTTTCAGTTTTGTTTCAATGTGCAGTTTGGTTTGGTATGCTGGTAATACTATGGACAAATTCGCAGTCCTGACATGTGTAAGATTCCAGAAAACCAGCATGCTTACACTCAACATGCCAAAAAGATGCGACTTTTCTACATTTTTTTAAATTTTGACATCAATTGCGGTCGGAAGGAATCGAGTTATGACCTTTCTTAGTACATCTTTGCGACATACAACTGTCTATCGCTCATATGTTGACAGAAATACAAAGATAGGCTACATGTAAGCTTTGCACATAGAGAGATTAAAGTAAAAAAAGTATGTCTGGACGCGAACTCAAACAACAAAGAATGATTGTATTCTTTCACATATAAGGTTGTAATACATTAATATCTTGCACGCCGTACGCTTTCAAATGTTCACCCAGTAGCTTTTTCTTATGTTTACCGAAAATCAAATAATAATATACCGCTAACGAATCTCAGTATACGCATCAACAATACTCATGATAAAAAAGACTATTAACTATTGTTAAAGCATTTGATTCGTAGGATTTTTCTAACATGTTGTGCGAATTATTATTGTGGGTAATATTATGTAGCATAGCGTTCGAAAAGCGTTAAATATTTTAAACCTGGGCACTGAACACTCCCAGAGTGCGACATGACAAAACATAATTTTCGCCACAGAGCTGCAACTGTCAAGACTGTAACAATTACATTGTTCATGAATACCTTACATTCCTCCAGCACCAAGTAGCCATCTGACCTAAGTCTGTTATTAAGCAGGTGGTCACAGAACAAGCCACCAGTGTGCTGGACATTTGACTTGTCGCTGTAGCAATGCCCCGGCCTGGGCTGGTCTCTCGTGACCGGAAGCTGCAGAGCCGCACGCATGTCTGATTGTAGGATTTGAGTGTTTCATTTTGGTGAGTGGCCAGTACTGAAATCTGACCTTGCTTTAGAAATCTGGACTACGGTGGGGGCCTGTCACAGAAATAAAACAGACTCAGTCGAACAAGGGCATGCTGTGTTTATTATTATTAATTTAGGTTCTGTGAGAGTATAAATGTACAGCTATGTTATTATTCAATTGTACATCTCCATGTATACAAATACAAAAAAATGAGAGAAAGCGAGAGAGAGAGAGAGAGAGAAAGCGAGAAAGAGAGAGAGAGAGAGAGAGAGAGAGAGAGAGAGAGAGAGAGAGAGAGAGAGAGAGAGAGAGAGAGAGAGAGAGAGAGAGAGAGAGAGAGAGAGAGAGAGAGAGAGAGAGAGAGAGAGAGAGATTAGCAAGTTCTTATGGAACAAGACACCAGTGACAACACTGAACATAAAAAAGTCTCATTCATTTCGCCATTTTACATGCACCCCGGGCCCCCCTCCCCCTCACGATCTACACACTTGCGCAAAATAAAAAGAATGTCCAACAAAATCTAAATTTCTGAGACTGACATGCAGCAAACCGAATACTGTGTATTTTTCGTAGAGATCTTAAAGTACAAAGTTAGTGAATTTTTCTTTTATAATACATGGTTAATTACTTTTTTCCGTAGCCTTCTTATTTTCGGGGGGGGGGGGGGGGGGGGTCGGGGGAGGTGGACTGTAATAGCCAATATTAGAATGTATTTTTCAGGACCATCCATTTTTGGATGGTTTGATGTAATAATACATTTTCGATGTATGAAATAATTATGACCATCTAAAGGACATTTTTTTTTTCGCTACAAAAAAATTGGACATGTTAATGAACCTGATGACAAAGTGAAATAAATAAGTAAGACAAAATATGAAAAAAAAATATCGATGAAAGGTCAGGGATGATGATAAAACTCCACCCCTATCTTTCCTTTGAACACAAAGGCAGGGGCTGTTTTTGCCATTTACCAAAAAAGGTTTTTTGGTTTCTTTGTTTGTTCGTTTTCTGATTTACGAATAATTGTGGTCAGTTTCCAAAAGAGTTATTGTTGCCATTTCGCCAGCGAAAAGATTATAATGGCCAGTGAGCCAGACTTAATCCTAGTCTTAACCCTTGCACTCTCTCCCAAATTTCACTGTGTAAACAGTACTCAATTTGAATACACGGCCCAAGACGGGGCCTTAGTTCGGGTGTTTGTTCCATCTCCATTTTTTGAAAAACTGGAGGTCTTTTAGTATGTAGAAGAAGTAGGCTATTACAAATGCACACTTTGACACTTGTTTAAATTGCATTGTGGCACTCATCACGCTGTTTCACAGTTCCGATTTATTCTAACTCCTTATCATCACACTGAAGCTGCAAACGTTTAACGTCGAATTTCTCAGTTGTACAAAAAGTGGAGTTGGAACAAACAAGAATTAAGGCCGCGAAAAAGTCAGCCTGTAAGTGCCAGAAAGTGCCACAATTTATCATTTCCAAATGTAGAGTTTTCTAGCCCTTTTTTGTTAAAGCCGGTATCATGTGCAGTCTAGATGGACAATCAAGAATTGAATCAGATGACATTAAGAGACATTTGTGGACCATTTCCTACGTTCTCCGAATGATTTTATCGTCTTAATCAAAGCTTCTTGATTTCCACTCGCCATCAAATCAAACAGGAAGAGATGCACTCTACAAGCCATGGAGCTCAATGCTATCAAATCTTGAGCTCTGGCTCGAGGGAGTCTTTTAAAGAAACTAGATCATGTCAAATGTGCGGGGGGTTTGACTCGGGACCCACGATTATGCCACCATTCATGTTTATTCATAAAGCATTTCCGGAGGCCACGGGGTACGAGACAGCGTCGAAATAGCTCACCTAATGCGTGGTATTTCTGCTAGGGGTGATGTCCAAATTGCCATCGGCTGATAGACCTCGATGCCTGATAGCCCGTGTTATGACATCGCTAGTCAGCTGTGCTGTCGTCAATATTTTATTCAGGCGTACATATATCTTGTGCTCCGTTGTGTTAGTGTAGGAAATAGTGAGATGTTCGGTTCGCTACTGCAGGGTATGGGAACACGAAACACCTTAACAGTAACGATTTTTAATTAAGCCAAGTGTTTCCCAAAGAAATTGTGAACTAATTTGAATTTTAAAAAAGATGAAAAAACATAATATATGCTGGACAAGAGTTTGGATTTTTTATTTATTGATTTTCATGGGATCAATAGGTCCCTAAATATTTTAGACTGGTCGATAGGTTAATTGATCGAAGGCTTCTTTTGAGGATGGATGGGTGGATGGGTGGATAGGTGGATGGATGAACGGACAAATGGATGGATGGATGTATGGATGGGTAAACAGGGAGACCGACGCACAAACAGAAAGACTGACGAAGTGATGGATGGGTGGATGTATAGATGGTTGGGCGGAAAGGTTGTTGGATGGATGGATGGATGGACAGATGAGCAGACGGACTGATCGATGGATGGATCGACGAAAGAGTGAACGGACGGGCAGACAAACAGACATACGCACGGGGGGAAAGGGGGACTGACGAACAGACAGAGTAGATTATTTATTAACTTTTGTTTTTGTTTCATTCCTGAACTTCTTAATTACGGGAGTAATTTTGCATGTTTTCTGTTTGTTTTCCAGCTGAATATGAACAAAATCATAATTTCTTCTCACTTAATGCACACCGTCTGTAGAAATAGATTTGATCTTCAGGCCCGAAGATTTCTGTAGGCACGCAAAATGCTGTTAAGAAATTGCAGTGCATGCTGTTATTTTGTTATTGTGCCGAAATGCATCATCGATTTGTGAGTTGGATAAAAGCCGATCTGCAAGCCCGTAATCTTGACCCGGAAATTAGACGTGTGTCAATATCTGCAATGTTGAGCCTTCTGAAGTGAAGGGCAAGAGACAAGAGGATGATGTATATTTAATACAATTAAAACATTACCGCAGTGTTGAGTTTGAAAGCACACCATGTCTAAACAATAATTCACTGTAAAAAAGGGGCAATTCTGCTCGTTAATGTGGGCCCGTCTAATTACGTTTTCCCTAATATCTTTTTTACAATGCTGCCAGTTTGCAAAATCACTGCAATGGGGGCCTTGAAACTGGCTAAGGAAAACCCTACTCGTTCAGAACTTAAATCATCCATTATGCATTTCACCAAATCTGTTATTACATTTTTTCATACAACAACTTAGGTTATGTCTCTTATCACCCATGCGGTTGTTGGTTTTTTTTGTTGTTGTTTTTAAATTTAATATTGCACCAAGTCAGTCTCTTAGGCCCAGTGGTCTGGTTGTAAATGACCCAATAAATGTGCATTGTATCTATACTGTACATTGTATACTATAAGATAGATATAATATAAATAGATATACCAGGATTGAAACAGTACAGTGCTGTGCAAAGGGTCTCCATCGTATGGATGTGGGTTTATTATTTGAACATAGTAGTACTCATTCATTTCTTTGAAGCGTAAATTTAAAGGGTCATAATTATCAGACCAGTACACACTTCATACACATTATTTTTGTTTATCCAAAGTCTAAAATATTATAGCTTAAATATGTACATTACAAATTAACTGGCTGAGATTTTTCTACATTTTGTATGTGTATTGGGAAAGTGGAAGGGAGCGGTCTACAAGGATAGTAAGTCGACGTTTGGAAGTCTAATTAATGCCTAAGATGTGTGTACCATGCACGTTCTTCCTAAACGGACTGTGAAAGAGAATTTCCCCAATGAGGTAATAAACTGATTCTCACCTTGTCTAAAACGACGCAGCATCTTAAAATTCCCATTTAAATTTTCGCCACTTTCATCACATGTCCTCTATGTCTATGAACAACCCGAGTAGGACAATAGCATCTTTGTTCCTTACGAGGTGCTAATGTTTGGTAACATTATCATTATTCCTCAAGATGAGGGGCTTGAGTCTGTGGCAGAAAATTCCTTTTAATAGGCACCTATGTGTGTACACTGGGAACATTGGGAGAGGGAACGAGAGCCAAGAGGGACTCTATCATGTACAAAAAAAGTTGAAAAATTGAAAGACATTCACTTGTCACTTCAAATTTGAGATGGTTTTTTGAATGGTGGTTGAAAAGTTAGGTTTGGTGATTTATGATCTGAAACCTCAAAATTTTCCACAAACAGAAAGACAAACAGATGAACTGAAAGACGGACAGATGAACAGAAAGGCGGACAGACTGATGGATGGATGGATGAATGGATGGATGGATTGATGAATGGATGAGTGGAATGATGGATTGATGGATGGATGGATGGATGGATGGATGGATGGATGGACGGACAGGCGAACAGACATATTGATCGATGGATGGACTGACGGACAGACAGACGAATGCACGGACGGTCTGACGGACAGACAGAGTAGATTCTTTATTTCCCTTTCTTTCTCATTCCTGAACTAATTATGGGAGTAATTTTGAATGTTTTTCATACCTAGGGTAAATTATACCAGTAGCTTCTGAGGGGCTCAATGTTTTTGACCATTTTGTCTAAAAAGGGGTTTTGGTGGCGATGTTAAAGCCACTTTAGAGATCTCCACAGTTCAGTTATATCATGTCTAAAAGAGCCCTACCTGCATGGTATCTCACTTACGCCGTTCTGTCCGGCTTCTCTTCTATGGCGCTCTGTAAAATCTGCATCTTGACACAAACGTCAATACTTCTCCAGTTATAATTGCTTCTAATCGTCACACCCATCGCCCTCTGCCTACGCCAGGAATTATATACACGAACAAAAAAAAAACAAAAAAAACGAAAAGAAAGGACAAGAATAATGGATTCTTTAGTTTTCATTTCAGCAAGAGCTCCTCTAGTTTTCTCCACTTTCCCCCGTACGTTATGGATCCGCCTCTCATCAGGATGCTACGTCTTTATGGGATCTGCTACAACGCAAGGAGCAATACATTACATTTTATCGACGGTTATGGCTGGAGATTTGTTAAAGTCTTGAGAGGAAGCATAACCTCCCAGATTTTTAGGAGAGGATTGTTGTCCCTTTTTTTTTTTTCTATCTTTTCTATCTTTCTTTTCCCTTTACTTTCTGTCTTTATTTGTTTGTTTCTTTATTTTTTTCTTTCTCTCTTTTCTTCTTTTCTTTCTTTCGTTCTCTCTTTATCAATGATGGTATAGTTGTAGCTGAAGATGGAAGTTTTACACCATCATGTGGAAGGAGAAAACGGAGATGAGCCGCGGTGAGGGGGAGGGTGGGGGAGATTAAGAGCAAACAAAAAAAAGGAGGGGGGGGAGGAGGAAGGGGGGGGGGAGGGGGAGGGGGGGGGTGATTTGAATTTGGATCAACTACTATGAAAAGGATTGAAGAAAGGCTTTAAATAGTGAATCATGTATAGGATGATGAGATGTTAAAGAGGGAGGTTAGATGACCATGACGATGAAGTCTGGATATGGAGAAGGAGGGATACAGAGAAACGGGAAGTGCAAAGGTATAATGGAGATGTCACACTTAAAATGAATAAGGTCAGGAACATAAAAGCAATTAAAAAAAAAAAAGACATTATATTGTTGCCCGGCTGTTCGTGCAAAGGACTCATCATCTAATGCAATTTGGATTATTTTAAAAAATCATCTTTTCCCAGTCATCTGAAGTCTCTTTGCCTTTGTTTACATAAGGCTAACAACAACAACAACATCATCGAGGGTTGGCAAACAGAAAGTTTTAATGTCCAGATCGCCAAACTGACGAAAATGAGTTTGAAATTTGCAATTTTAATGACAATTCAAATAAAATTGCAATGACTTCAACATGGTCACATGAATAGTTTTATTGAGATATGAATTCAAGTCACACATTTTTGTGTCTTGGAAATCTGCAGGCAATGAAAAGCTATGAATGACACTGGACAAAACACATTCTGGCTGATAACCCTCGATATGTCAATGAATGAATCTAAGCTCATGTGACAATTGGTTACCTCATTATTATCTGCCAATTAATTCTTTTCAAATGTTAAGAACATGCCTTAATAGGGGACTATGCCTTAACAAGAAGGTCACGTTAATGCTAAAAATACTTTTCATAATTGTTATACATTATACGCAGAATGTTTACCGTCTATACATATTTTGACAGCGCGTTCCATACAAAATATCAAATACAAATTTGTCTCAAAACACAGTGATTTGTGAAAGTAGAATTGGGTCAATAATTACTCAACAATAACAAGGACCACTAATAATTTCAAACCCATGTCTCTATACATATCCCTTTCCAGTCATGCGTTGTTACATCAGAACTGCAGACTATTCCGTGTGGTACACCCCCCTCAACCTGCTAATACTAGTTCAAGTTTAAGTTTATTGTAGGCCTAAGGGCCAATTCAAAACATACACACGGAAGATTTGTATACAAGATTTGAAAATAAAAAGGAAAGAAAAAAATAACCTCGGTCATTCACTCTCTCTGCTCCTTGTTGCCAAGAACGATTTGCACATTGTTTTTAATAATTATACACTAAAACCTAACTTTACTGATAAATGCCAGCAACAATCATCATTGTTCAACGCCCCCAACCTATTCATCCAATTCGGTTACGTAAGAGAAGAGAACTCATTGTAATCGCTGTCACTCTCATCGCAGAAAAGTCAGTTGGATCTATGCCAGGATATCGTACAAGAAGAGGCTTCAGTCTTAAGTTCGCATATCAACAGAATTTGATCACACGAACCAATTATTTAACTGCTTACTCACTGTAGTGTGGCAAAGGTGAACGTTGCAAGGAATATTGTGACTTGAAACAAAATGAGAGCGTCAGTCCACTGCAAGATCAACTTTTGTTTTTCCAATCGCTCACACTAGCTAGTCCCGAAAAATGATATTTCCGATCACACTTTTTCATTATACTCGACAAAAATGCGTCTCGCAATTTACAGGTTAAAAAAAAACGTAAATAAACAATCTAAAAGATTTAATTTTGTCCAAAATGGACGCGTCCATGGAATTTATCATAAAAAGCTGAGACAGTGCTCAAAGGTTTATGATGTTTGGCCCCAAAAGACACGGGCTGTAAGGTGCTTACATGTTCACGCCCCCCCCCCCCCCGCTCCAGTATAGAATGATACCGATTCCTTTAAGCGCCAATTCTTCAGAATGAAGAATTTTTTTCCTCAAGAGCCTCAGCCTGGGGCTGTCAGCCCTCGTATCAACCCGCCTCTGGTTAGGCATAATTCTTGTAATTTACCAGTGTACGAATTCTGTCTACCAAAACTTATACTTGTAGATATTGATAACAGTTGGCTACTTATTACATTGTGTCTGCCTTGCGTAAATCAATTTTGTTTTGTATGTCTAGAGTCGATCCCATTCTTAAAAAGATAAATCTGTAATAAATAGTATTAGTCCTGCTTGTGGCTGTTTCAGCAATCGTACTCACGCCACTGAATGAGCTGCTCAGCCCATAAGAAAATGTATACGTTTTATATATTAGTTTCTTTCTCGAAGAAATTGCAGCAGCGAAAGGCACGCCTACACATTCATAATACAATGTGGACGGATGTTTCACGCCGTTACAGTGGTTAGCTGTCTTAACAACTTTGAATAAAACTTCATGGTTACGTCAACCTGACGTGACGTGTATAAGATTTTCATAGAGCTGGTAGAGTTACTTTAGCGGTGGACTTCCTATATTTTTCTGTCTATCGTATAAAGTATATTCATTTTTTTTTTTTTTTTTGAAGGTTGACATTGTCAATAATGCTGAGAAACAGCATTCAAGGGCATAACTGGCGTATCTTGCTTCCCCTGTTCTGGTTTGTAAATAATAATTACTACACTCTGCTTTCCCTGCTCAGAGTCTTTTCTCTTTGGTTTAGCATCGGGCTGTGTTATCTATACTTTGCCCTATTCTAACATCATTAGCTCATGACAGGAAAGATTTCCTTACTTTCCAAGGCTGTTCAACCTGCCGAACTAGAACATTTTGATGTAAAACAGTCTTGTCTGCGGGCCGAAATTTCAGCTTAAAATACCTTGATCCGATGTAAGGCTTAATGTGCCAGTATGTCGTTCAATACATTCATAAGCTTTAGACATTTTTTCTTACACCCAAATAATAATAATAAAAAAGCTTTTATATTAATTCTTTTGTTGTCGATATTTATGACGTGGAATTCAAAGAGAAAACTGCACTCGATTAAATAATGTTCGACATCCTTCAGATGCCTTATGTTCCTTTGCCCTGGGAAGTTATATCCAACACATGGTGTAGGCTACAACTGAAAATAGCTTGATCGAAGAGAACTTGAAATACTAAATTTCAAAGGTTTCATGTTGAACTTCATGTATTTGTAGCATCTGCAAGCTATCCCTTGCCCTCCCCCGTTTTCTTGTTACACTGGTGAGCATGTGTTCATTTCTTCTTGACAACCGCTAGAGTGTACTGTACTCCGTGACCTGACCTTCTTCTCCTAGTGAGTAGTTTTTTCCTCGCCCGCTTGTTGTCAGGTGTTTTGACTCGTTCAGTAAATATTAGTATGTTCCCGAACATTCGATAACACTGTGGAGAAGGGTGTTTACGCCAGATTTGGCCTTGAGTGATGTAACCTGATGACGTATTGATGCGTGATTGGTTAGTTTGTGCGAGGGCAAAGGTAACGTTTATTTCGGGAACTTTCTGTAGGAATGTTTATATATATAGACCTGTGTGAGTGGTTGGTGGGGTGAGTAAGTGAGTTTCCTTTTGTGTGGCGTAGATATTTAGTTTCGCTGGCGTCTTCCTAGTAATTTATTGTTCACTATACAGTTATTAAACTTTAGTATTATTTAATCTATCGTCGGATCTCGTGTTTATTTATTTTACAGCTGTAATAGTTTCGTTTTCTAAAGGGTTGTAGTTAGATCAACTAACTCCCCCCTACTATAACGTGCTAGAACAACCTCAGCTGTTACATATTGGGGGCTCGTCCGGGATCCGACCATATTCGAGCGGACCAGATCAAAATTACTAGATTTATTTACATAGTTTATTGTAGAATATCATCGACAAGCTATCTACAACATGTCGGAGGTTATTGGAAGGCTTAGCCAGGAAGCGGACGCTATGGAACTCACTGGGCAGGAGAGACGGGACTACCTCCGTGAAGGCCTGGAAAGAGAAAGACAGCTGGAGGCTCAACGACAGGAGAAGGAGGCTGAACGACAGGCTCGGGAGAAGGAGGCTGAACGACAGGCTCAGGAGAAGGAGATGAACCACGAGTTGGAGATGGAGAAGATCCGCCAGCAACGTGGAGGCAACGACTCAGCGCAGAAGACCGACGACCACGCCAGTTCCAAGAGACCCAAGCTACCTGCATTTCAGGACAAGAAGGACGATCTGGATAGCTGGTTGCTGCGGTTTGAGAGGTTTGCCGAGACAGCTGAATGGCCCAGATCCACCTGGACGACATCACTGTCTGCCCTGCTGACCGGGAGAGCTTTGGAGTGCTTCTGCAGACTACCGATCGACGAAGCCAAGGACTACGACAAGGTCAAGGAAGCGTTGCAGAAGAGGTACAACCTGTCAGAGGACGGATACAGACTCATGTTCAGACAAGGTAAGCCTGAAGATGGAGAAGATGTTGGAATGTTTTTGACCAGGATCAAGACCTATCTAGAGAGGTGGATAAAGCTGTCGAAGACGGAGGAGACCTACGAAGGAGTGAGAGATCTGTTCGTCAGAGAGCAATTCATGGATGCCTGCCCACCAGACCTTGCAACCCATGTGAGGGAGAGGAAACCAAAGACGCTACAGGACATCGCAGATTCAGCGGAGGCGTACCTGGTAGCGAGGAACCGGACGCTCAGAGGAAGCGCCAGACTGCAGAGCCGGCCAGTGCGACGGAGATCCAACGGAGACAGAAGTCTACAGGTCTGTTATAGGTGCCAGGAGCCGGGGCACAAGGCGAGGGAGTGTCGTGCAAAGTTAAAAGACAAAGGTGAGTTCAGATGTTACCTTTGTGGAAAGCCAGGCCACGTTCGGAGGATGTGTCCAGCCCAGAAGGAAATGGGACGAGGCAAGCCGAACAAGGCGGCGGCGGCCGTAGTGATAGCGGCGGACGAGTCGTCAAGACAAGATGTGACGACGGCTGACACCAGCATCAACGTTCAAGCGGTAATGAAGGACGGGAAGCTACAGTTAGCGGTGCCTGTTACTTGCGGAGGATGCAGTGACGGAAGGACCGTGGAGAAACTGAAGTTACCAGTGATGAAGGGCTTGATTGGAAATCGAGCGGTAGATGTCCTAAGAGATACCGGCTGTGAAGGTGTAGTGGTGCGGCGAGCACTGGTGGACGACGGACAGCTCACCGGTGGGAAGAAACTTATCGCGAGGATCGATAACTCCTTGCTAGCGGCGGAGGAAGCCGTTATCGACGTGAAGACGCCTTACCTGACGGGCAAAGTGACGGCGCTGTGTCTCCCGGAGACCATCTGCGACCTAGTAGTCGGGAACGTGGACGGAGCGAAGGACCCGTACGACCCTGATACTGAGGTGATGGTAGGAGCGGTGACCACGAGGGCCCAGGAGAAGAGGAAGGACCGGTCTACGTTGCTGAAGGTGCCGAGGGCAGAACGGCACGCGGGAGTGGATAGAGAGGAACTTATCCGACTCCAAGAAGAAGACGAAGTCATTAGGAAGTTAGAGCAGAAGAAGATCCCAACTAATAGAGGCAATAAATCTGTTCATTTTGAGAAACATGGAGGAGTACTGTACCGGATCTACAAGGACCTGAGACAGGCGACGGTTATAAGGCAAGTGGTACTACCCGAAAAACTGAGAGAGTATGTACTGAGTGTAGCCCACGACTCGATCGTCGGAGGACACCTCGGCGTGAAGAAAACCAAAGACAGAGTTATGAGCAATTTTTATTGGCCTGGAATTGAAGGTGACGTCGCGAGATACTGCCGCTCATGCGACATATGCCAGAGGACGGTGAACAAAGGAGCGACCCCAAAGGTGCACCTGCAGAGTATGCCAGTAGTGGACGTACCATTTAGGCGAGTGGCCGTGGACTTAGTAGGACCTACCGACCCCCCAAGTGAAGGTGGACATCGGTATATCCTGGTGTACATAGACTACGCTACTCGCTACCCTGAAGCCACACCCTTGAAGAAGATCGACGCAGAAACGGTAGCAGAAGCCTTAGTGAACATCTACAGCCGTTTGGGTGTGCCCGAAGAGATCTTGTCGGACCAAGGGACCCAGTTTATGTCAGATGTCATGAAGGAAACGAATAGACTACTGGGAATTCGACAGTCGACCACTACAGTCTACCACCCTATGTGCAACGGGTTGGTGGAGCGATTTAACGGCACGCTGAAGAAAACATTGAGACGACTGTGCGCAGAGCAACCCAAGCAGTGGCACAGATACATCAACCCGCTGCTCTTCGCATATCGTGAAGTTCCTCAAGAGTCGACCAAGTTTGCCCCATTCGAGTTGCTGTATGGGAGAACTGTGAGAGGACCGATGCACATCTTACGTCAACTATGGACCAAGGACGTAGAGGAGCCGGAAACGAAGACCAGTTACCAGTACGTCATGGAACTACGTGAGAGGCTGGAGGACACATGGAAGTTAGCGACGGAAGAACTCTCCAAGGCTCAAGGTAGACAGAAGACCTACTACGACCGGAAGGCGAGAGAGAGGAAGTTCCGCCCCGGAGATGAAGTGTTGGTGCTACTGCCGACGAACACTAACAAGCTCCTAGTCCAATGGAAGGGACCATATAAGGTAGTCTCAGTTGTCGGTGTTAACGACTATAGAGTCAAGATGGGTGCAAAAGAAAAGACCTTGCACGCCAACCTCCTCAAGAGATACATTCCAAGGACGTCAAAAGCAGCAGCAGTGGTAATGGAATCGAGACCTGTTGTGACCGAGATGTGTGGGATGGACAACGGTAGGAGAGATACCACGCCTGGACATGTCAACGCCATAAAGGACGGCGGCGGTGATAGTGCTGAGACTGTACTGGCAGAGGACGACATGATGGACAAGAGTCAACCCGTGGAGTCAGCTGGCATGACAATCATCGAGGACTGCGACCTGGAAGGCGACAACGGTGGAACGACGGAGGACCTTGCCGACCTAGGAAGCTGGGACCAGAAGGAAAGCTACAGAGATGTCCAGTATGGAACGCAACTGACATCGGAACAACGTCAAGAACTCTGCGATGTGGTGAAGAATTACCAGCACGTCTTCACCAATCTCCCTGGATGCTGTCAGTTGGGTGAACATCGCATCGACCTGACGACAGAAGTACCAGTTCGTCAACGACCATACCCGGTGCCCTACGCTATGCGCGACTCATTGAAGGAGGAGCTTAGCACCATGGAACGGCTGGGCATCATTCGAAGGAGCTCATCAGCTTATGCTTCACCTATTGTTGTCGTCAAGAAGAAGGACGGATCCAACCGAGTCTGCATCGACTCAGGAGGTTAAACAAGATCACAGTATTCGACCCTCATCCGACAGCAGCGCCATCGGAAGTGTTTCAGAGTCTCTCGAGAGGAAAATTATTCTCTCGGATTGACCTGAGCAAGGGATACTGGCAGGTGAAAGTTCGAGAGCAAGACATTCCCAAGACGGCGTTCGTCACCATGGGCGAGCACTATGAATTCATTCGGATGCCTTTTGGGATGATGAACTCAGGAGCCACGCTGAACAGGATCGTAAAGCCATTGATCCGTGGAATGAACAATGTGACAGCATATGTGGACGACCTGCTGATTCATACAGAGACATTCGACGAGCATGTGAAGACTCTCAAGGACTTACTGCAGAGGATGGACCAAGCTGGATTAACTGCAAGACCATCGAAGTGTCTGATTGGAACGTCTGAAGTAGACTTTGTTGGACACTTAGTGGGAGAAGGTATGATTGGCCTGTTAGAAGAGAATGTATGTAAGGTACGAGACGCACCCAGACCCACCACTAAGAAGGAAGTGAAAGCATTCTTAGGATTAGTGGGATATTACCATGAATTTATTCCTAACTTTTCAGCGATTGCATCACCATTGTCTGATTTACTTAGAAAGGGTCAGCCCAATATAGTTCAGTGGGATGAAACGCAGGAGAAAGCGTACACCTCTTTGAAGAATGTCATTATCTCCAAACCCGTGTTATGTTTGCCAGATTTTTCCAAAGAGTTTGTCTTAGCAACTGATGCATCAGATCGCGGATTAGGCGCTAGTCTTATGCAGGAACACGAGGGAAAGTTGTACCCTGTGGCATATGCTAGTCGTAAGCTATTGCCTCGTGAGACAAAATATTCGGTCTCAGAGCGCGAATGTTTAGCTATTGTTTGGGCTGTAAAAAAGTTTACTTTGTATTTGTATGGAAAGGAGTTTGTGCTCCAAACTGACCATCGGTCATTAGAGTTTTTGAACTCTGCCAAGTTTGACAGTCCAAAGCTATTACGATGGAGTTTATTTTTACAGTCTTATCGATTCAGGATTCACTACGTAAAAGGCAGAGAAAATGTCTGTGCCGATTTCCTGAGCAGGGTATTTTAAAGTAGTACACTATCAGTGAAATGCATTGTAACCCATACTTTTGCCTACTAGATGAATTGCTAGGACGGCAGTATTGTACTGTAATTGGGAACATAGTTCATCTGTGACTGAATATTGAATTGATGGCTGATAGAGAGTCATGATGTGTTAGTCACATTTTGATTTTATGCTATGTCATATTAGTTACCAATGGAACTTGGTGTAAATTTTGGAAAATGTAACCCAAATGGGGACTGCGAGCAAGCAGTGTTTGTGTTATGTTGCAATGTTGTAACTTGTTTTGACCTAATATGATGAAGAAAGACCCTAACCAGTGGTCGGTATGTATTGGTATTTTTGCCATTGTACGTATGAGTTATACATTTTGGAGATAACCATGTTATGTACAACAAGTTATATGCTATGATTCGTGCACGAAGCATTATGTAAACGATGGGCCATCGTTTCACCTTATATGATTTGTAATAATATCATTGACCATTGTTTCGCCACAGTGGTGGCGTTGTGTTATTTTGACTAGTAGGCCTAATGTTTACTATTGGGAAGCAATGACGGTATTGTATTAGTTATGGTATTAGTGATGCAAAGGATATTGCATTGTATTGTATTTGCGATGAAATTTGGGAAGGCACTGAAATTGTTAATAATTGTAATAGAATTAGCAACTACCTTTGTGAGATTGGGAGTACTGTAAGATTGTTATTTCAAGATATTGCAGACGCTGAATAATGTTTCGGAGTTGAAAATATTCAACTTAAATTGGGGAGTTGTGTAGCATCTGCAAGCTATCCCTTGCCCTCCCCCGTTTTCTTGTTACACTGGTGAGCATGTGTTCATTTCTTCTTGACAACCGCTAGAGTGTACTGTACTCCGTGACCTGACCTTCTTCTCCTAGTGAGTAGTTTTTTCCTCGCCCGCTTGTTGTCAGGTGTTTTGACTCGTTCAGTAAATATTAGTATGTTCCCGAACATTCGATAACACTGTGGAGAAGGGTGTTTACGCCAGATTTGGCCTTGAGTGATGTAACCTGATGACGTATTGATGCGTGATTGGTTAGTTTGTGCGAGGGCAAAGGTAACGTTTATTTCGGGAACTTTCTGTAGGAATGTTTATATATATAGACCTGTGTGAGTGGTTGGTGGGGTGAGTAAGTGAGTTTCCTTTTGTGTGGCGTAGATATTTAGTTTCGCTGGCGTCTTCCTAGTAATTTATTGTTCACTATACAGTTATTAAACTTTAGTATTATTTAATCTATCGTCGGATCTCGTGTTTATTTATTTTACAGCTGTAATAGTTTCGTTTTCTAAAGGGTTGTAGTTAGATCAACTAACTCCCCCCTACTATAACGTGCTAGAACAACCTCAGCTGTATTGGTATTTTTGGCCATTGTACGTATGAGTTATACATTTTGGAGATAACCATGTTGTGTACAACAAGTTATATGCTATGATTCGTGCACGAAGCATTGTGTGGGCGATGGGCCATCGTTTCACCATATATGATTTGTAATAATATCATTGACCATTGTTTCACCACAGTGGTGGCATTGTACTATTTTGACTAGTAGGCCTACTGTTAACTATTGGTTAGTCACAATGATGGTATTGTATTAGTCATTGTATTAGTAATGCAAAGTACACTGCATTGTATTGTATTTGTGATGACATTCGGGAAGACACTGAAATTGTTAATAATTGTAATAGAATTAGCAACTACCTTTGTGAGATTGGGAGTACTGTAAGATTATTTCAAGATATTGCAGACGCTGAATAATGTTTTGGAGTTGAAAAATATTCAACTTAAATTGGGGAGTTGTGTAGCATCTGCAAGCTATCCCTTGCCCTCCCCCGTTTTCTTGTTACACTGGTGAGCACGTGTTTATTTATTATACAGCTGTAATAGTTTCGTTTTCTAAAGGGTTGTAGTTAGATCAACTAACTCCCCCCTACTATAACGTGCTAGAACAACCTCAGCTGTTAGTGCTGCAGTTACCCAGAGAACCTGTTACTCTTTTTTTTTCCAAGTCTTCAAATATACAGATGTTATTTCACTCATGCTATAATTATGTTGATCAACAGACATTTGGAATATTCTGATTATTGACAACCCTTTAGAAAACCAACATCTCTGTGTCTTTCTGCTCCCTCCCCCAACCGAAACGAGCAAGATATATTCAGCAAATGTGCAAACTTGATTATGTTTGCAAAGAAAATACCGATATAACAGATGTGCGTTTTTCCCTCGTTTTACCCCCATACACGCCAGACAGTTGGGCACTGCAGCTGATTCTCAATGTGCATCTAACACTATATTTCTTGTCCATCTAGCACTATATTTCTATCGTTATAGTGTAACGTATGCTGCTCCTGGCACAATGCCCAAATCTGTCTGGTTATATTTCGTCTAGAATTAATGAAAGCATCAAATCGGAACAAAATTGGCCATCTCCAGGGAAATTCTCCGATTTTGGCTCGTTGTATAAAGAGTTTATGTCTTTCGTCACCGCACGCCATAGACAATATCTTCATCGGCCAAGAGAAATATTATCATTGCTGAAGACGCCCTGTCTTTTGACCACGTTCTTTTGTGAAGATAGCCCGGCTCGAGAGTTGAATAAACGGAACTATGATGCCGTCAATGTAATGTTTGGGATATTACGTTTTCTTCATGTAGATGGAAATGTCTTGTTGCTTTGATAATACTGTCCTTGGCTTTTCTTTTTGAGAACACGAACAATTTTCTTTCACAGATATTACAGTGGCGTCTTAGAATACACGCATAACACAAGATAGGCATTTATGCTATTCTGGCGTGTGTAGATCGCAGTCGTAGAGGCCACCTTGTTTTAAAGTGATGTGACACTAACTATACAATTCACTTAATTTCAACAGAAAGACACTTTCTCTGTTGTGAAACGTTTAAGATAATAACAAGAAGGTGTAGGTTTTTTTCCCTTTTCGAGAAAAGTGTCTTTACAGGAGATACGCCCAGCTTTTTGCTTTGGCGCAGTCGCCAGGCAGTGCTCACTCAGAAAGCTTAAATATGCTCGCTGTTTCAGTAGAGGAATGGGATTCCAAGCCCGGCTCTAGGACAGCAGGCATTTGAGAAAAATTGTGTTGGTATTTGTTATCATAACATGTAACAACAGCAAAGATATCTGAGATCGACACACGTGCGAGAGACCATGGCTGTATACATTCAATAACTTCTCTTTACTTTGTCTATAAATTTATGGCTCCAAACTTTTAAAAAAATAAGAATTTTTTTTTTTAGTTAATTGTCTTAGTTTTGCCATATAACGAGCACTTCTCGGTTGTTAGAAATTTGACCGTATAACTTCAAACACAGAAATGCATCATGCCATTATTTTCATGAGAAGGAGATCATAATTCTTCACACTTCGGCCTCAAGATATTGGCAATGCCGGTTAGATGAATCTGTCGTAGAGCATATTGTTTATAGTCAGGTACTGCCACATGCAAACAAGTGACTTAATGGCCACGTTAGTCTCTCAGAAATCTCTTTCGGATAAATTATGTTCACTTGTACATTTGCATGTACGCTCGTTTATGGAGGTTACTGAAAAAGATTGTATAAAGATTGAGAAAAGAGACCAATTGTGACAGATTTTGCCAAGCACTGGAATGACAAACACTCAGCAGTTACGTGACCAATATCTACATCATAAGCAGACCTCTTATGTTCCTTATGAAAACAATGGCACCGCCTAAGCTAGAGCATAATTATGATGTAATTAGTGTCCAAAATATTGTTCTAAAGATTATTGATTCTTTCAAAACCTTGAGACAGGTTAACTTATGCGTGTTGAGACATGAATTGAAATAATAATAATACACTGTAATAATAATCATTATCATAATTAAGACACAGGAAGCGGGAAAGCATAATCATCTTACCTAGGAGTGAGAGAATGCAAGTAGATTGGAATCAGATTAAAGAGTTGTTGTCGTTGTTGTCGTTGTTGTTGTGTTGTTACGTATGTTAGTTTATTTGTTTGTTTTTGGTTTTGGTTTGGTTTATTTGTTTGTCTTTTTTGCGTTTTGTTTAAAACTGGAAATTCAGCGCCTGATGAAGATTTTACAATACTGCCTGAGCGAAGGTGGGAGGGGAATCTTGACCAGAGTGTCTTTAACGCCGGGCGGCGTGGGTTTTTTTGTCGTACGAGCTTTAGCAAATTCAGGAGCTTGGCAGCAACACACCTCCGAACACAGGTAATCGGCTAATGGATTTCTCGTCCTATGGAACACTGCCATGGGTGCTGCGATCTCTGGACTGTGCCTACTATGCCTCTGAACGTCACTGAAAATCCCTGGGATGTGTTGGAGCTGTCCTGTGTTTGGTAGTGTGTTGCTGCCAAGCTCCTGAATTTGCTAAAGCTCGTACGGGGAAAAAAATCACGCTGCCCGGCGTGTAGTGGAGGATTTTGATCGGCCAGCTAATTGGATGGTGACGTCACGGCACTGAGTTTCAATTAGAAAATTCGCTCTTTTTTTTTAGCCGAATCTCATTGAACCTCAATATCGTGACGTCACCATCCAACTAGTTGGCCGATCAAAACTGGTTAGTGGGCGTCCAGTCTTATTCATTCACTGGTATGTGAAGTCAAAAGTGTGTCTCCGCAAAATTATATTTCAGGCAAAGCTATATTTCACCAGCTCATGTCTAGGCTAACGTCTTTATCAAATGTGAAAATATTAATATTTTGTTCTTGTATATTTTAGGTTTACCACTAAATGTTAGCCCAGATTGTTTGCAAAAGCACTTGTATAATATCTGACACGCCGTTTGAATAGGGCTGAATGTAATTTTATAATACTGCATATGAGTTCTAAAATATTATAGTTTAAACCCTTGAATTCACATGCATTGCAGCCTTTTTTAGTTAACCCAGGGCGTTTGTATTCAGGGAAAGTTAGCTCGAGTTCCGACTGGTCAAAAGGTCGTGCAGAGACAGTACTTTCGGTTTCACAGGACTCTATCAAGAATATTATCATCTAAGTTCTGTGACTTTCTTGGAAAAACAAAGAAGTGAAATGAAACTGGTTTTTTGGGGGAGGGAAGCCACGAGAGATAAGAGCTACGGACGGAAATATGATATTCAAATCAGAATCGTTATTTCTTAAGTCTTCTAGTCCGTAGATCGCATTAATTCAAATCGCATATCATAGCCATTCAAGATGTTTAGCCCTTGTCTCTAATGGGTTGTCTGGGCCATTTCAGACGGGAAAGGCTCAAAGAAAGCCCTCGTCTTTCCAGATTCCGCAGAGTTGGGATGGACAATTCAGACCTCACACGGTGGCCGGAGAGAGCTCAGTCAGGCGGAAGAATATTGAACTCCTATAGAAACCACATGAGTTAGACGAGGAATAAGGAACGGGGGAAAAAAGCCAACAACTTTCATTTACTTCTTATTTTCTTCTGTATCTTGTGTCTGAATTGTGCGTCTCTAACCATGTCACAAAGATGCGCATACGCCTATTTATTCAAGTTTATTTAAGCGTATTCATTGTATCATGGTTGTATTTGGATACGCCATACAAATCAAATGTCCCTGATCCTCCTTGCTCTTATTCGTTTTACTTGACCCGCCCCCAAATCTTTAATGCAAAATGAAAAAAGTTTGCTGGCTTTTTCAGCTTTTTCTGCTAGCCTTTGTGAAATATGCTTTACGTCATCGGCGGCCCGCACTCAGATCCCCGTCAAATTAAATTCATTCCTACAGATAATTAAAAATATAAATATCTAAGGCGATGATACTACGGAGTCCTCTTATCAGTTCGGTTCATCAAATTTTTCATTGAATACACTACCTTTATTTAAAATACATCTCGATTGTCCTGTTCAAATCGACGCCACATTGACATAGTGACTAAAATCTACAGTTTATGTAACTGGAAGGACCATACTATATCATGCATTATTGAATTACCAAATAAGATAACTTTGCAGTTATATGTTGTACAATATAACGCACGAAGACGAGCAACTCCTAACTTAAAACAACTGTATATGAAAGGTTAATTCATTCAGATCTTCAAATCACTATTTAATGCTATTTCTAATAAATTTTTAAAATAAAATCACGCTAAAATGAATGTCTGTTTTCTTACGACAAATTGTCTGTACATCCTTTATCTTTGTTTTTTTGTACTTCTTACCCAACCACCTACTTACCTGCCTACCGACCTACTTACCTACCTACCTACATCTATCTGCCTGCCTACCTGCCTGCCTGCCTGGCCACGTGTCTGCCTGCCTACCTGTCTGCCTGTCTGTCTGCCTGCCTGCCTGTCTGTCTGTCTGTCTGTCTGTCTGTCTGTCTGTCTGTCGTCTCATTCGTTCATTCGTTTATCCATGTGATGGTCAGTGATCCCACAACTTGGCTCACTTCTTTAGAGTTTTATCAGTTTTATGGAGCTAGAAAAACGCCAATACAAAGCCAATACACTAAACCAGCAGCACCCTTTTCTTTTCAGCTGATGAGGAAAACAATTCTTGTTTTGCTGACTGCATTTCTCCACATTTGGTATTTTTAATCCCACCTTGTTCGGGCAATCTTTTATACCACAGAATGGCACTTTTTTTTTTTTTTTTTACACCTCATAACACCTCTCCCATCCCACCCCACCCTTCTAATCAGCTCCCACGATAACAGATCTGCTTTCTTCACTCCTCGAGGGGAGCAAATATTTACTTACCAGCATTCATTTGAGCTCACAAGTCTTTCTGTGTCGACGAGAACAAGAAAATAGAGGAACAAGAGTAATTCAGTGTAAGATTGTGAACAAAAAAACACTGCAAGGATCTCTATTTCTCTGCAATATTTCTTGTGGATGAAAGCACCAACTTCTCGCTTGATTTATTTATTTATATATTTCTGTTTGTATCTTTTTATCCCTTTATTCATCGTAGGCTATACTGAAGTGATTGTTAATAATGCACAGTATTGTGTATTCATGCCATAATTGGTGTAAATAAATGAATTAAACGGGCATGGATCGAGACGCACAATTGTGTAAATATTACGCCTCGGCAAGGAATATAATTTTGATTGTTCATGGTAGTTTTTACAATACACATAAATACAGCGTACTGTTTCAGATATTTTATAGTGCTTACAACACTCTTAGTCTCACAAAACCATACGTACGTGAATATACAATATCTTACACAAACAAACAAACACAAACTCAAACAAACACGTGTTCATGGTAGTTTTTACAATACACATAAATACAGCGTAGGGTTTCAGACATTTTATAGTGCTTACAACACTCTTAGTCTCACAAAACCATACGTACGTGAATATACAATATCTTACACAAACAAACAAACACAAACACAAACATGCACCTCAAAGAACAAGGTAGCAGAGTGGAGAAAGGAAGAGGACGAACGAAAGAGTTCCTGGGGTTAATACCGGCGTAACCTTATGCCTTGAGCATCAATGGATAATTACTACCTCTTGTAATCCTAACTGGGCGCTTTGTCCCGCAATTTTTTCCAATCCAAGTTTTCGCGATCAGCACTGATCTAATTACCATGACAGCAAGCGACGCCAATCAGAAACCGCATCAGTCATCCGTTCACTGTTGGAGAACTCCGAAACGAGACTTTTATGTCTGCCCTACACATAGTAGGATATTGTCATTTCCACCCACCTTTTTTTTCTATTTTTTTTATTTTTATATAAATACTATTTTTGGGTATGGCCAGTTTGGGCCATGTAGTCAAAATACTCCCAGTAGGATTTTTGAAATCTATTTGTGGCCAGTTACGGGAAACATTATTGTGGTGATGTCACCAACGAAAAGGATATTGTGGCCAATTAGCTAAACCCAGTCGAAGGCCCAACCCTAACCCGAAATCTAAGACCTGGAAAAATGTCACTCAGCAGACAAACCCAGTGTAATCACATGAGGCTCTGGACACTTTGTCATTTATTTTCTTTTGATGTGTTCTTTGAATTAAGAGATTACGAGACATTATTCATTAGAGATATGATCCCCAACCACTTGAATGCCTATATCTACGAAAAATCATTCGATCAACATTGTCCGCCGTTCTCTGGTCTTATTTATTTTATTTCTACCCAAGACACATTTTAAAGGTATACCTTACTACATGTATACCGAAATTCATATAGCATGGACATGTACAGTCGTGTACGTCCGTCCAATCAAACACGGCCAACAAACTTTCCATAGAAGCACTTGATTTAAGGTTTAAAAGGAGAAATTATACTTCAAAACCGTCTGGGAAGTAAACTGAGTTATATGGAGAACACAGTGACAAGCAAGGCCTGTGCTGACTGATGCAAAATGTCAAGATGCGTAACGGTACTTTGACACCCTCACCCGGCTTTGCAAATGACAAGTTGATGTGGTTACGACGTTCAGGGCCAAGAAGGGAAAAAAAACAACAACAACCGAAACTCGACGTAAGGGTGTGGACGTTGCAACCTTAACCAGTTGTGAGCACGGGGTCAAAGACGTAGTAAAGACAGGCAAGAGAAGTTATCAGAAATCCCATCAAGAGCTGCGAAAAGCCGATAAAGCGACAAATAACCGTTTAAACTCTTGGGAGTTCTAGTCTGTATTACTTGAAGACGTGACATGCATACTGCATGACACAATGGCTTATATCACAGTGTTGGAGGAATCTACATAACGTAATAATAACACTAACCCAGATACAAATATTAAAAAGGGTTAACTGTGTTAGTAAACCATTGATATTCCAAGTTTCAAGTGTTTACGCAAAAGGGCTCAAGGAGGCACAATGGAGATGATAAATATTAAACCGTACAGGGAAAGTCTGGACATAATGCAATTTGGGGCTAGTGCTAGGGGACCGTACTCTATTTACAAAGCTGAATAAAGAAGATACTTAGTTGTGTCAAGTGCTCATCTAGAGCTTACTATGTAAAAAGGTACAAGGTGGTCTAGAGGTAAGGTGCTCGCCTCTCATGCCAAGGGTACCGGGTTCAAAACCCGGCCGGTGCAGGCATGTTGGAAGTTTGGGATATTTTCTCATATTTTCGTGTCCCTGACATGATCCTATTGGGGGAGGGAGGGGGGGGGGCAGGATCGAGTATCTAGTCTTCTCGGATAAGGACGAAAAAATTCGGAGGGCCGTGTGCACGTTGCGCACGTTAAAGATGCCTTGGCAATTGGAAATCGAAAAAAGCAGGCCGAACAGGAGGCTGCCCGGGCAAAATCAAAATAGAATTAATCCCTACCACACCCCCCGCCCCCCCTCTCATCTCCCCCCTCCACCCCCCAGAAAAAAAAAACCGCTGACCGGTGCTGCACTGTGGCGACGGCGTGCAGCTCCAGTTGTAACTGGGTGCAAAGACACAACGGCAAATTTCCCAAATGGGACACAGAGGCAAATTTCCCAAATGGGACACAAAGGCAAATTTCCCAAATGGGATTAAAGAAGTATACAAAAGCAAATACAAATACCAGGGTCCCGTAACTGCAGCCTGCATGGGCGCCCTATAGCAAAATGGTACCAGTACCACTTGAAATGTTTCGGTGTCAGTACAGTATCAGGAACACCCACCACTGCTATAGATAAAAGAGAAGAGTCCAAAGACGACATGGAGTATCAGATAACGAGACGGCCACGGAGTATTTGGGAAGGTACATTTTTGGCACACAAGAGAAATTATAGTCTCCACATTGGCCCCAGACATCACCAGTGCTCTTGATACCGTCAAATTTGCTTTGGAGATAATTGACCCTGTCAGAATATTCCAAATGGAGCTTAAGCTTAAAGTGCGTCTGTTTTACCATGAGCGGAATCAAGATAGATTTTCTCGAAATCTTTCTTTTAAATTTGTATGAAAATTTGAGTTTGTTTCTGTATGCTTTGTAAAAAGAAATGTGATGATTAGGGCAAATTATTTCAAAGAAAAGAAGCCAAACAAAACATTTCTACAGTTTTTAATAGATTGTGTGAAACGCTAAACGGTGTTCAATATGACGAGTACAAGAGTGCAGTGACTATTCTTCGTTGAGAGTTCAAGAGCAACACACATCTTAGTGTTTAGCACAGTTTAGTACTGTAGAAATGTTTTCTTCTTAATACTTTGGTCTAATTACCATAATTATTATTATCATTATTACTATTATTATTATTATTATTATTATTACAAAGGGCAATAAGCCAACTCAAAATTAAATTACAGTCTAACAAATAAAAAATTCTGATCCATGAGGTTTAGGGTAAACTGTGAGTTTTCGCAAAATTTGAAACAGATTTAAAGACAGTTACCGAGAAAATCGATGTTGATTCCACTCTAGGTTAGAAAAAAAAAAGTGTCAATTTTCACGAGAAGGTCGGTTTCACAAAGCTAGACTCCTCTTTACGGGTCGGGCATGTGCACTTTTATCATACAGAAGAAACCAATACCATTTTCTACCTCATGACTTACCCCTTGTCCTAGCACACACACGTCAACTCATTTAGATAATGCGGAGAATCTCGAGAAGGAGCGTCCGAATTTATCCCTTCATCTCCAAGGCGCCCTGCCTCTGAAACATTCTACGCTTCTGAAGCATTCTACGCCAGAAAAAGGCCAGGGTCTACAATAGATTACTGGGAAAGTGTGTTGGGATAACGCAGAACAGGTTATCTGCTTCAACAACGTGAAGATGGGCAACTGGGAACTGTTCCCTTTACATGCTATCTTCAGGCCAGGGGCCAGACGCATACATTTATTTATATTTAGACCCGGGATACTATTTCAAGGGGAAATATATTCATTTCATATGCATGCTGGGTTTTGGCATTGCACAATTAAAAGCAAGTGATTAATGTTCAAGGGAAAGAAAAATTATGCATATAGATTTGGGGTTTGTCTCTGTTGTGATTATTTTTCCTTTCAATCTTCGGTATTAATTTATTCTGATAAACTTTCGTCTTGGCTTTTTGCCGTTTTCCTATTTAGATGTCTGTTGTTTTCATTTTCGGTCACCCACTTTTGGCTGAAAGACGAAACAGGAACATAAATGCAAACATCTACACCTGTGGCTAAACAAATAATGCGCCTTTCTTCCTTGCAATGCAATGACAAAACAACGTACTATGCTCAATTACTTATACGGTGTTTAGTCGCGGAAGACAGTTTCCTCCTTCAAATGCCGTTTTTGTCTGGGCTTGGTCAGTTGTTTTTTGTGTCACTGACATGAACATAGCATGGAATAACGGCATTTTGACTTTTGAACCAAGATATAAATAAGATGAGAAACATATATGTGCACCTGGGCGAAACCACCATCATACGATTATGTCATATAATTATGAAATGCGCATTTTGCTAAAAGGTGCCTTTATTAACTTTATGATAATGCACAAAATGGTGCGGAGTTTAAAATATACCATGATGAAATTTGGTCTGCCGAGACAAAGAATCTATAAATTAATATTGCACTCTGTTCCATGAGCGTTTCTGTAGATATTATTGAAATTATTGTGTACACCTCTTTTATATTTACCTCTTTAAGTTGGGTTTCAAACAATACAGTTCATGGGGTATTTGACATTGTACTCTCAATGGAGTTCCTGGAATTCTCCGATAACCAAGTGGCAGGTGGCTACAATGGTATGAAAATTTGAAAACAGTTACCAACCGTCTGTCACATTTCTCGTCTAGGAAAGATTCTGAGGGACTCCATTTTTCGACCCAACAGTTAGTAACCATTTTTACACCGTGTTATTCAAATTGCCAACTTAAAAATTCATTAACAAACTGGAACCCAGAATTGAAATCAACGGCACGTAATCTTCCTGCCCTAGTGACAATGTGAAAAATGGCCTCTCATTTCCCCGGCGGAGATGGTTTCTACAGTACCACGTGCTTACACATTTAGTTTCTTTCTTTTTTGTTGGTTCTTTTTTGGCTTCCCACAATGCTCGTCTTAGATCATGGCAATATGTTTGAAAAAAATTGCTAGGGAATTTTGAACTATACCCTGTTAAGATGTTTTATGTAATTAAAATGCTGTGGACGATTTGAGAATTTCTTAGAGATGAGAAGGATGTAATTTGAAAACTATTTCAGCCACCCCAATCTCCTGTGATATTGTATCTCATAAGTCCTAAAAATCCACAAGATCGACTAAATATTAATATATTATATATTTGTGACTATCGACGCAGATGCCTTGCAAATAGATGAGCCAGTAAATAAGACTTAACATTTTGTTGATGCTCACATTTCTTTTTGTTGTTTATTTTTTCCTTCTTTTGTGTTTCTTCTTCTTTATTTCCTTTTTTTTAGTACCTCACTGAGATACCCCTCTTCCTCCATCTTTTGCAGTTGTGTTAGTACATCTAACTCCATAGTGTACTTGGTCAAACATGTGTATAACCAAACCGGGGCAGTCCGCAGCAATGATTGAGCTTTAGCCCAGACGTCTTCAAAAATCATTGTAGGGTATGAGAAGGATATTCGCTCCAACATCGAAAACATCGCAGACAGAGGAACAAACATTGTTTGCTCTTGAGATCACACTGCTCACCCATCTCTCCCGTCTTGAAAGGGAGAACGTTCTTAGAAAACTTCATCTTGTCTAACGTATCGTCTTAGTTTCATCACCCACCCGTCTTGCTGCGTCCGCACAACCATACGCCAATTGCGGCAAAGAATGAAAAAACCTTCCAATAAATTCGATTGGCCCTGTGGACGAGCCAGCACCCACGAACCCCCCTCTAGCTGCTTCAAATTGGACCCTTTTCACAATTTCTTGAAATAGGAGTGTTGACTCACTCCCCATTTGCTCAAATAGATGTCCATTGTGTGTTCTCGCGTGAGTAGGACTATTGATCCCCGGGGAGACCCGCTGGTCAAATATTAGACATGGCCTAAAGGGGTGTGATCCTAGCAAAAGGGCTATACATGTTCCGCCACAGGGTAGCTTTGATAGCGCGCTCCCCGCCAAGAGCCCGGTGGTTGCCACCATGTTGCGAAGAATGAGATTTGCCAGGCTGTTTTTGATAAGTGCGTGTAATGGCCATGATTGCTGGAAATAATATTGTTCGTCGTCTCCATTGCTCCTGCCCCCACCCTCTTTTCTCCTTTTCTCGTCGGCCGCTCACACCCTCATCCATTTTTCTCCCTTGTGACCATCTCTTTCAGGCAGGCAAGAGGCGGCGGTGAGACACTGACCACTATACTACGTAACATGTCCGTTTATTGTTATGTCTGATGTGTCTGAGAGGTCTATCTGATTCCCATCCAAACCAATCTTTATCTTTTGCCCAGCTCTACTCGCTCTCTGGAGGGTATGACTTAAGGCGTTGGTCATTACTCATGCTATATGGCTTTTGTGACGCAGGGACTTTTCAAAGAAAATTGTTGTCGGCCCTTTTTCCCACCGCATTCCTATTTCTATTACACTTATGAAGAGCACTAAATTGTACATCAACGAGAGAGTCGTATTGGATTTATTTATTTATTTATTTATTTATTTATTTATTTATTTATTTAATTATTTATATATTTATTTATTTTTTCATGTCAACTTTTCGTCCAACATGTGTTTGTAAAAGAAAGGGCTGGTTTACCATTTTCTGTGAATGTTTTTTTTTCTTTCGGAACCATTTCGTATCCTGTTTAGCTGTTGACTAATTATTCATTTATTTCCTATCCCTTGTTTAATGGACTTACAACAGGCGATTATGTTCAGCGTATAATTCTTAACACTAATCCATGTCGGGATGGCCTATTTCCCTTCCCGTGAGAGCTGCCCTATCAGGGCTGCTGGGTCTGTGCTGTGGAATAGAATCAGAATTGCTATGTTGGAAAATAAAACATATGACAAGAATATATAGGGAGGCAGGTTTTAAACAGTCAAGAACCACTGTAATTGAGTACAAAGAAACGATGATTACAATTAACTAGATGGTCCCTTAATGACTGTATCTCTAATGTTCATGTCTCTTTTTTGTTTTCTCATTGTCCAGATATGGCAGAACTGATGGCATTAGAACCAAGTTTTGACTCTCCTATGGCCAATGTGACCGTGAAGGAAATGACCACAGCCATTCTACCGTGTTCGGTCAAGTTTCTGGGAGGACATGCGGTAGGTCACTGACAGTCACAGTCATGGTCTGATTTATACTGAGTGGCTGTTTGGGCCCTGTGACCAGACTGGGGTTATTATTTTATCTTATTCTATTTATTTTATTGTATTTTATTTCATTCATTTTATTTTATTTTATGATAGTTATTTGGGCTAAAACTTAGAAAGAGTTATAATTCCTAAAGCAGCATTTCTCCAGATGTGCTCCACCGGTGGGGCGTGGCAATAACTTGGTGGAGTGTGTTACCTCAGAATGGAGCAGAGGGATTTCACAATGATCCCTCGAATCAAACAAATCTGCAACCAGCGGGAAGGGTAGGGTTTCCACTGAAGGGAGAAACAAATGAATAAAACTTGAAGTAAAGTTTTGATTAAATCTTCTTTTAAATGTATACTGTACACATTACTGGGTACATAAATATTTTTCAATGTTTTGCATATACTGTATACTAACTTTGTCTGACCGTGGTGGAGCGCACTTTTTTGTTTGTTTGTTGTCTTTCTTTAAACTGAATCAGGGCGTGGGACAAAGAAAGTTTGAGAAACACTGCCCTAGTCTCTGTAATGAATGGTGGAGCCCACGCCTTTTATATCTTCGGTAGCACGTCCAACTTGTACAGATGACACGACCACCACAACGACTGTAGTAATTATGTAAAAAAAAGAAAAGGCCCAAAACCCAAAGCATAGATCCGGCCAGTTCTTGAGAAGATGACCATATCACAATACACAGATCCAGCGTACTAACGAGAGAAGATATAAAACTTGATTATACTCCTGATGAAGTATGGGGACCGTAAAACTGTGATGATCGCTGGCTCTTATATTTGTTGCCATCGGACTAATAAATCATAGAGAGTCCTGGCTGGATCTCTCAGTGGAATCTATGTAGCTGACAGAGAGGAAGCGTATAAGTTACAAGTGCACTCGCTCGTTTGCGGTCGATAAAATATAGGGCCACTGTAAGTCTCTAGATGGCACAATTTTTTTCTTTGTTCTGTATAATAAATAGGATATTTTTAAAGTGAAATATAACACTTTTAAAACCAAAATCACCGTAGTTCAATACGGGGATTTTATGAAACAACATATAAGCAAGCTATTTTCTATCTCAGTCAGTTTTAACTTTAGCCAACTTGTGGAAAGAAAGAAACGGTTGTATGTAGCAAAGCCCCGATTAAAAAATAATATAGAAACCCCAGGCTTGGCTGCATGCAATTTCTATTCTTTTTGCCATATTTTGACTTTGCTTTCAGGCCCTGCTGTGAGGCCACAGATTGTCTGTGTTTTTTTGTTTTTTTTTATCACTTTAGAAGATGCCTTTTTTGTGAAATAGAGTACCTTCTTTTTTGAGTTCCCCCATGTGAATAATACAAGGAAAGTGGAATGGATTCAATAATTACAGTAAAATGATTTTCTCTCTACCCAATATATTTATTTTTCGTTCTGGAGTGTAACTATTATGAGTATTACTGTCTTCTTTTCTCATCACCATTATCATCATCATCATCAGGTCAGCATCATCATCTCATCATTATATTATTATCGTCATCATCGTTGTAACGATTATAACTGTATCAGAAGGCCGATTAATTTTGTCAAGTCAGAAATACATAATGAAAGAACATAAATACATGCACTGTCTCAGTTAAGTGAAGAGCATTGGAACCGACCAGAAACTTCACGGAAACTTTAAACAGAGTTGCGCTTTGAAGTTTTTGTTGGCCAATGTTTATTTGTTGTTTTTTTAAAAAATTCTACCTCATCCATATATCAAGTGCTATGTCTCTGGATCTACCAACACATTACCCAAGACCAATGCAATGTAAAGCATTATCCCCTCTGTAAACCAACCAACCAAAACTTCTCACACGAAGTAGGAACCGAATACCAAATGAGTGTATAGCGGGAGAATTACCAACGTGGTGGAAATAGAGAATAGAACTTGGGGACAATTATTGTTTACTCAACGATAACCTCTTCCTGGCCTAGACTAATGATTTGCCACACGGACGGTATTAAACGCCAATCAGAGGCTGGGATGGCCTGTCTCGGCAAGACAACAAACAGGGGAAAGAGCTGAAGTGGTGGAGGGGTAGCAGCGTGATTCCTTGTATTGATTGTCGTAGATCGGGTACACTTAGTACCATAAAGAGACCACTCTGATGAAAGGACCTCTTTTTTATTTTTTGGTGTGTGTGTGTGTGTGTGTGTGTGTGTCTCACAGGCGGAGGAGGAGGAAAGGAAAGAGAGGGCGGGGGTCTGTGGAGGAAAAAAAGTCATTTTCTTCTTATTTCAAGACGTGCAATTAATGGTTGCCAAGTAAGCCACGGTTCATGACAGAGACGTGATGGCACTTGTATCAGACAATTTATTTTTTTTAAATATCAAATACAAAAGTACTTTATTATCATTATAATCTGTTTCTCTCTCACCTCCCCCCCCCCCCCCCTTTTCTCTTATTGTAAAAAGTGGGGCTGTTATGTTTTATCAGGCCAAATTTCACTTAATTTTACTTTTTTGATGAAAACATTTTAATAGCAGCTCCCAATACTAAGTAAACCCTTTGAAAAAAAAAAAGAAATGTTAAAAAATAGAAATTGCAATTTGATAATGCACTGCTGCTGTTTATTTACTTTTCCTGTCATTTGTAGAGTAATGACGCATTGTGCGTACTATTGAGAAAGAAGCTAAGTGCATGTCACAGTTGAATTGAGATAATTTTCTTCGATGTAAAATTAGTGTATTATAGTGAAGAGAATGCTGTGGTTCTCATTGAAATATTAAAATTTAATTCTTTTATAAATATTTGGACCTTCAATTACAAAATTGTAAGACCTTGTCAAGTCAGAAGTAGATGCTGAAAAATATAACACAGGTACTAACTTTCCTGTTTCACTGTCTTATCTAAGTGAGAAGGAATGGAACGGACAAACTTCACTAACTGATGCCTACTACTAAAATTTTAAACCAGAATTGCACATTTAAAGCGCATAGAGCATTTTAAATGGACATGCGCTATATAAATGCCATCCATTATTATTATTATTATTATTTACATTTAGGTTTTTGTTAGCCCATTTGGAAGACTACCGAGAAATACGAAAAATTTTGCATGTCCACAGGTGCTATTGAAAGTGGTGTTAAAGCTTGTTAACGAAAGTATCCGTGTCAGCTGTGTGTAAATTCCTCTGGAGTAAATTTTGCCAGTATTATCACGCAATAACCTGTCTTGATGATACCCTTCTTGCCTAACCTGCATTATCCTCAATAGTTGGATAAAACAAAAGAGAATTGACCATGAGTAGATGGCAGATTCGGCTTGGGCGACCAAAGGTTAAATACCTTTCGTGAAGATATGTCTTTAGCTTTGCTTTTGAGAAATCACGTCACACAATAACGATCACATTATGCTACGAAGAAGCAAGACGATGGAGAGAATGTAGCATGCTGGCAGAATGGTAGAACAGAAGGAGACCCTACCACAGCGTCCTTAGCATTTGCACCTCAAATGCATCCATAGATACCTAAGAAAATGGCGTCAGCGAAGGGTCCAGACCGGAACAGTCGAAGTCTTCCGTGCATTCCACGTTCCCCTCTTTTTGCGTCTAATTTTCCGACAAGTAGAGGGTGATGTCAATGTGTGCCTGAAGGGGGTACACGGGAGTACACGGGATACAACGTCCAAGCCCTGCCATCGACCCTAATTTCACACACACACACACACGGGACCCAAAGGGTCAAAAGAGGGTTCTTGGGGCGGTTTACAATGCAGAAATTGTCAGGTCTGCTGATGGGGAAATGATCGACTGGGCAAATAGTTCTAGCATCAGAGACAACCCGCTCGCAAATATAATCGAGGGTGTCAAGGCGGGCAAACGTATTTGCAAGGTGGACATGGGAATGAAATCATCCTGAGAAAAGGCCTTTTGGTGTTAGTGAAATGGAGGGAGAATCATGTTTCTGATCATATCAAACTCCACATAGATTTGAAAAGTGAAAGAGATTAGTTCTGTGTACAATATTGGACAGTGATGCGTCACCGGCGAGTACTTGGACAAATATTAAACGCCCCTCTGTTATGTTTAGCAATCAAAAAAATATTACGACAAATCGTTCTTTCTTTTCCTCTTTCTCCAATTTCTTTTTTCCTGTCTTTCTCTCTGTTTCCCTCTCCTTCTCTCTCTCTCTCCCTCCTCCTCTCTATCTCTCTCTCTCTCTCTCCCTCCCCTCGCTATCTCTTTTTCTTTCACTCTCTCTCTCCCTCCCCCTCTCTATCTGTCTCTCTTTCCCTCTCCCTCTCTCCCTCCCCCTCTCTATCTCTCTCTCTCTTTCCCTCTCCCTCTCTCTCTCTCCCTCCCCCTCTCTATCTCTCTCTCTCTCTCCC
This sequence comes from Onchidella celtica, assembly GCA_963931925.1. Taxonomy (NCBI): domain Eukaryota; kingdom Metazoa; phylum Mollusca; class Gastropoda; order Systellommatophora; family Onchidiidae; genus Onchidella; species Onchidella celtica. Next base: position 109,003,448 of record OZ007567.1, on the reverse strand, counting down.
CCTTTTTCTTTCTTTCTTTCTCTCTCCCCCCTCTTTCTCTTTCTTTCTTTCTCTCTCTCTCACACATACTTCCAAATTCTGTTGTCTGTTTTTGTTTGTCTGTCTGCCCGCCTTTTTATCTTCCTACCCTATCTCTCAGCCTCTCTGCCCTCTCTCATCCCACTTTTTTTTCTCTCTCTCTCAATCTCTCTCTCTCTCTCTCTTTCTCTCTCTCTCTCTCTCTCTCTCTCTCTCTCTTTCTCTCTCTCTCTCTCTCTCTCTCTCTCTCTCTCTCTCTCACTCACTGATTTCCTTCATTCTGCTGTTTCCATCATGTTCATAAAACCTCAGACCAGGAATCAGAGACAAACTGGATATGATAGACAAGGACAGTATGCGCTAGCTTCCTATCACAAGTTGTCATCATGACAAAATCTTAACTCTCTGAACCCCGATGTGGTGCCAGTATATAACAATACGAAAGACTATGCAGACACAGCTTTACAGGGAAGTGCAAAACCTTGCAGTGCCGAGAGTTTGATGAACCAATGTGAACATGATTTTCTACTGGTATAATTATGATGACAATATGGAGGAACCATCTGGCATTGAAACCGGAGTTAAAACATAGTTCAGGCATAGTACAAAGTTTGCCTCTCTCCCACTACCGCTTCCTAGAGAGTTAAGCTACTGTGGTTGCCCACAGAGAGACATGCACAGTCACACGCAACAGGCCACCAATATTCAATATGGCCCGAGGGGCTAGTGATTAAATTCCGTATTATTTTTACAAATGACTGCCGATTTCAATTAACCCTTGTCGGTGGTGACAGCAAGTCGTGCGCACTGGATTGTTGTACTGACGGGCTAACAGCTGCCTTTCCCATGACTCTGCTAGTAATTAATGTTAGTATTAGGCACTGCTCGTAGCCATGAGCACAAGATTTTCCCCCGAAAACTTGACGTCTCATCTGGCTCTTGGGCATATGTTTGGCTCAGATACTATAGAAAAAGGCCTTTAAAGACATACTAACTTCATTATGACAGATTCCCAACGCGAGCTCCCCCCCCCCCTTTTTTTTTCGCCTCCTCTCGTTCAAATAGTAAACCTAGGAAACCTTTCCTCAAATCTGTAAACGTAATGTTATAGAGGCATTTGCATGTTGATATGACTCATTAAAATTTATCGCGTTATCACTGTTTTGGAGTTTGTTGTTTTTTTTACATGTCGGGTTATTCCACCAGTCAGAACGGAGAGATTCAAATGTATTTATATCTCTCATATTGCACGTCTGATTAGCATGACGCGTACAGCGTTGGGACTGGTGTCACTTTCCTTGCATTGCAGTAGTGGGGAGTGAAACCTGTTGTCTCGAATGGATTTCGGTGGCTGCGGGTAATTAAAGTTATTTTTAGCTTCCGTCTGGTCTTGCTCGGGTTAAAAGGTCAGTAATGGGCCAGAGTTTTGTAATGAAATGGCGCTGTTAAATCAAGGAAGAAGATTAATTACCATTTCATTGATCAACGAAATACAGCAGAAATCTCAGATCCACCTGGAAATATTTCAACAAATAGGGTCTACGGAATCTCAGTTGTGCTTTTTTACGTCTTTTTTTCTCAAAAATCAGCCCTAATGCACGGATGTTCTTATGCTGTGTCTCCAATGACTCCTATAAGTTGAATTAGCGACGCCTGTTGGAAAACACATGTTGGTCTCCTACAGGGCAGAGACTACCATTTAGTTCTTTTCATCTGGGGACAAGGTGGTCCAGAGGCAAGGTGCTCGCCTCTCATGTCAAGGGTCCCGGGTTCAAAACCCGGGCGGTGCAGGCATGTTGGAAATTGGGATTTTTCTCATATTTTCGTGTCCCTGATCCTATTGGAGGGGGGGGGGTAGGATCGAGTACCTAGTCTTCTCGGATAAGGACGAAAAAATTCGGAGGGCCCGTGTGCACGTTGCGCACGTTAAAGATACATTGGCAGTTGGAAATCGTAAAGAGCAGGCCGAACAGGCCGCTGCCCGGACAAAATTGAAATTAAAATTAATAGATTAAAATGTATCCCTATCACCCCCCCCCCCCCCCACATATCACCAACGAAAATGTATAATTCATTATTAAATAAATATTATCTGTACTAATAAAAGTGAAACCTTACGACAATTGCAGCACGCCTTTCGCTACTCCTCCGTTAATGCTGATTCGGTGGCCCTCAGATTTTATACAGCGCTTAGTATAGACTGTCGTCGTGTCCCCGGCTAGGAAAATAAAAAAATAATTAACAACTCGCAGAACGTTTGTATTAGTTTCTAGGTTGCGACACATTGGCGTTCGGTCTATTTTTTCGGCAAATTAATGTAACTAAGATTGGTTCCGGTATAGACTCTGTATCACACTCACAAAACAACTTCCGGTTAGGACTGGTTTGAATGATGAGATTGAGTTCTAAGACTATCAAGTATGGAACTTTTTGTGTTCTCAATGTGCCTAGACTAGGAAAAAGAAAGGGTCTGGAATTGGGAGATTGACGCTGCAGGGCCAAAAGTACAGGTTTGTGTTTTCAATATTATTCCTAGGAAAATATCATAATATTTCTTTTCCATTAACATTATGACGTTATCACTTCCTGCGATGTGCAAACTAACTAACATTGCGCAAATTATAGCCATTTGACGGATACTGGCGGGACGCGCAGGACGTCAACGCGCAAAAGGAGAGCAGTAAAACGTATCTAAAAACAAACAAACAAACAAAAATAAAATAAAGCTAAAGGAACAGGCAAAATGAAACAGGTCCATAATAATCACCCAGAACTGAAACTAATAAATCGATTTATCCCGGGCAGGGCCGGGAACTCAGCTAGTATAATATAATTATATTCAAATAACATTATAGTACTTTAGAATACAAGTTGTGAGTTGTGAACTGCGCCTAACAGGCTGCGTTACAATTTGCTCTGAGATAGAGAGAGATAGAGAGAGTGAAAGAAAGACCGCGAGAGAAAGAAAGAGAGAGTGAGAGAGATGCAAATCGGGAGAACAAGATTTTCTGTAAAGCGCCTAGAGCAAACTCGTTTGGATTAGGCGCTATATAAATGATCTTCATTATCTATACCTGTGTTTGGTATATAATAGATTTCATACTCAAACATAATTTGTTTTGTTGTTGGTTTTTTCTTTAATGGAAAACGTATACATACAAAGTAAAGGAGTATCATGCTAGGCTCGGAAAGGCACAGTCAGCTGCTCGCAGACAAGAAATGCACACTATAATCTATCTATTATATATTTCAGTAACTTGCAACCTTTGGCATGACTAACTGACCAAACTATACACTCTTCAGGCCTTAAATTTGACAGGAAGGCGGCAATTGAGATAAGGAAGATGATGGCTATAATTAAAAGTTGTTTACTTCAAGCATGTATTTTTAAAAAATGACAATGTTTATTACGATGTAACATCTGTATTTTTGCATGTTTGTTTCGTAACATGTGTTCTGGTACCGTGCATGTCATAAAAAGTAACCCTATCAAGCGTTCAGTTTGGTGCATAATGTTGTGGTGCGCATGAGTTCTGAAGCAAGACTGTAGTTTATTACTTTTATTATACTGGGGGGGGGGGGGGGGATCACATGATTGTTTATTCTGGGCAATGCTCATCTAGTTTCCATATATTTTCTTAGCAAACCCGGGAAAAACCCTATCATACTAAGCCCGGTCAGACACAGTCAGCTTCTGCCACTATTTCTTTGGTGTGCATGTTGCTGCCAGCAACTGGTTATGACGTTCAGGGCTTACTGTGATGCCTCCCTAACGCTTCTACTATGCTCGGCCCATCACTCGGTGGACAAAAACCTCTTTTGAAGGACCCGAGGAGTCTGTGCACAGACAGTTCCAAAGATCAGTTCCGTCACCGCGTTCTTGTTATTCTTACCAGGTGGTATGGACGGATCAGTGGTCTACCCTCCTCACCTTTGAAGACCGTCGGATCATCGACGATGAGCGACTGAGTGTCGAGAGGCCTTTCATCAAAGACTGGAATCTTCATATTCGTAACGTCAAGCACGAAGACGAGGGACTTTACAACTGTCAGCTCAACACCAACCCGGTGAAAATCAAAACTGTCAATCTTAAAGTTCAAGGTCAGTCTCACTATTGGGGTTTTTCCCCTTTTCGCCTTCTTTTCTCATGAACGTAATGATAATTTTATCGTTCATAAGACAATGTTGTATTTCTTATTGGCTGTTGTCAAGGAACCATTATAAACTATAGCCAGAGAGTAGAGATACGTATAGAGAGATCTCACTTCCGCCAAATCGCGAAACTAGGTCGCTGCGGTAAACAAGATATTGAAAAATTGAAATAGACCGCCTTCACCAAAGATAGCGTGTATATCTGTTTGCTGTGGTGTGTTCATATTTTTGGGCTGATTGAAACTATTTAGAGCCGTTTGTAAGCTCTTACGCCACGTGGAAATGGTCAAACGGGTATTGTTTACCGCAGCGACCTACTTTCCGCTCCATGCTAACAGTGGTTTCGCGGAGCCTCCCGTGTCACGCAGTGCAAATCCGCCAATAGTGAAACCTCTCTATATATCTATACTCTCTGCTATAGCTGAACAGTGAACACAATCAGAATTTTCTCTATTTGGCTTTGTAATCAGACTACTGTTCCCTTACAACAGTCTTTCTTATAGGAGATAAAAGAGAATCTGTTTTGACTTATTGACATAATTATATTAGAGTCTGGGTTAGGGTTAGAGCTTTGATTAACCCTGTTCGTAAGAAAATCAACGACCCTGTGAGTGGAAAGGTTGAAGTTGTGAACGATCACGGTTTACTGATGTCGTGCACGGAATTGATTCCCTTCATAGCACATGTACTTCTTGTACTCATTGGCTCAACGTTTCTCCATCCACCCATTTGTTAATCCATCTTGCAGTGCATCCATCCATGCATCTATGTTATCTCTCCATCCTTATATATGCACGTTAGCTTACTTGTCCGCCCACCCTTCAGTACTCACACTCATCTGCTCGTGCATCTGTTCTTCCATCCATCCATCCATGCAGCTTTACGTTCATTCGTAGGTCCACTCTCCCTCTCGTCCATCCATCCATCTACCCATCCACCCACCCACCTATCCAGCCATCCATCCATCCATCCATCCATTCATCCATCCATCCACCCATTCATCCATTCATCCATCCATCCATCCATCCATTCATCCATTCATCCATCCATCCACCCATTCATCCATTCATCCATCCAACTACCCATCCATCCATCCACCCATCCATGCTTCTCTTTGCGCATTTGTCAGTCCACCCACCCTTTCATCCATCCTTTCATCCATCCACCCATCCAATGATATCCATCTTCTACATCCGTTCACAGTTCCTGCTAAAATTCAAAACAACGCATCCACCGATGCTCTTATTGCCAGAGAGAGCACTACGGTGACCTTAGTTTGCAATGTTAGTGGCATTCCCATGCCCACCGTCACTTGGTACCGACTAGTATCAGATGAGAAGGGCGAAGGAAAAAAGAGTGAGTTCTGCCCGGGCACAAATAGTAAGGCTTTTCCCGCAGTGGGTATTTTACAATGTCGTCTCAATAACACTATATCAATAGAGCTACCAACCCTGAAAGCCTTCGATTAAGAATGTATTAAACACCGAGACACAGGATACCGAAGCGTATCAAATTGCCAAATTCCGTCCATCGCGCTGGGCCCATATCAATAAAGTTGACGATGAAACAATGTTCACCGCGTCCTTCGTAACGGAAGAAAAAAAAAACTATTCGGCACTGTGACTCAAGAGACTTACGAATAAACTCGCACAGTTTGTGGACACATACTGAGAGGAGAAATGGTTCGTTTCGGATCTTGTGTCTCGGATCTATTCGTGTATATTATTAATACATGCTTGTTTTGTTTTTTTATGTCTACGAGAACAAACAATGAGTACTAACCCTCTGATAACTAGCACTCCATATTTGCAAGGTGTGACCTGGTGCCCAATGTTTTACAGGGCACTTTTTCATTTATCAGCGACTAAGTTTTCGTGATAAATAGTTAAATATAAAGTCCAACTGTTCACACCCTTCCCCAACCCCCCAACTCCCTCACCCTCTCACCCTCAAAGCGAAAAATCTTAATCGTTGGCTTTCCTCCTCCCCCTTATAGTGCTTCTGTGTTCCGAAAACTCAATATTTTGCAATATCGTTCTATCTGTGCCAAAGGCTTTTTGTGGTGTGTACAACATCTATCATAAGACTGAGCGAACATATCACTTGATTAATGATTCATGTTCGAGATAAAAATAAAATGTGTGAATTTAACTTCAAATTCCTCCACAAATTTATGGTACAGGAAGATATTTTATAATCTTACTTTGAGAAAAAATGTTGTCGTTTTTTTTTTTCTTTACACATTAAGACATGGAGACACCCCTTCGCTCTGCTTGTTTTAAACTGAAATCGGGATGACTGCAGATCGTAAATCTGGTCTACATTCATTACTTTTGATTGCATTCGTTTGGCTTATTGCTTCTCTAATTTGTTTTTTTTTTTTAATTGTTGTTGTTGATGTAATTGTTGTCCCTCAAATAAGTGCTGAGTACTTCAAAACAATACTAATATATTAAAAGCAAGCAGTGTCTTCCAGGCAATTAGTTTTAGAGTTATTTAGAATTGCTCGTATTTTATGTCTAAATATTAAGGGGCGCCTTTATATTCTTTGAAAACTAAAATAATTCACAGATCTTAACCTGGTTGTACACAGGATAACAGGGTCTACCTATGCCTGAATAATTATATTATACATGGCACTCTGCGGTTCTGTTAAAAAGGACGGGCATATAAAATTTTAACGCTTTTGTTGAAGAGTTCACTGTCTCTCTAGAATTGGCCCTTTTAATTATAATTATTATCAATTGTGTAACCGTGGTTTTCAAATTTGTCCAGATATTGGTATCAGTGGCGAGGTTCTCGTCATTCGTAATGCCAGTCGCCACTGTGGAGGAGTTTACGAGTGTATTGCTGACAATGGTGTCCCGCCCGCTGTCAACAAACTCATTCGAGTGAGCGTGGAATGTGAGTACTTTTGTGGCGACATACTTTGTGTATTAGCTGGGTTGGTTATTTTAACTTTCGAGTGGGTTTTGGAGCTGTGAAAAGGCTTTTATCTGAATCACGAATCAATTATGAATGAGTTACTCTGAGATATAGATCTAGATAGATAGATAGATAGATAGATAGATAGATAGATAGATAGATAGATAGATAGATAGATAGATAGATAGATAGATAGATAGATAGATAGATAGATAGATAGATAGATAGATAGATAGATAGATAGATAGATAGATAGATAGATAGATAGATAGATAGATAGATAGATAGGTAGGGCTCATTTGACTGGTCCGTTGATTGGTTGATTGATTGATTGATTTTCATCAGACCCGCCAGAGATTGAGCTACCAAATGACCGTATAGGCCAGGCCCGAGACAAGGAAACCATCCTGGAGTGTGGCATTACAGCCAACCCGCAGGCTGTTGGAATGTGGAAGAAAGATGGAAAAGAACTGAAAACGCTGGTGAGGCGAGAAAACATCGCTAGTTGCATTTCATCTCAACGTAGCCTAACCATTTCCTAATCGTTTTGTGACCCGTTTGGCCAAACTTGGCAATTTAGTGGAGTTTAGTCTCATGGAATCGTATTTAACCCATTTAGGCATTAGTGATATGATGAAATCGCACTTATGGTCAAAGACCATAATTTCTGAACCCCCCCCCCCCCAACCCCCTTTTTGAAAAAAAAGGAGGGGGGGGGGGTTCCTATGGACATTAATGTTTGCTTATAATATGAAAGATAACCCATCTTTCTGCGTTCAGTTCAAATATTTTGCTGCAGAACATCTTAGAAATATTTTATTTGGATTTTTTAAGGAGGTCTAAATATTTTATCTCTAGCTAGGCCCCCACCTAGATAAATTTTTTTTTTTAACGGACACCTTCGGCGTTCTTAGTTCTTATTTGTACTATCTCCATTTTCTGAGAAAAAAAAAACTGGAGATCTTTTAGGATGTACAAGAGATATAAAACGCAGCACAATAAGTCAAGGAACAAAATTTCAAAGAATGGCAACTCCAAAACGGTTGAGGACAATTTATTCATTTTTTCCACAAATCTGTCTTTGAGACCATAGATTACATGTGTAATTTGAATATAAACGAGGTCGCGATTTGTTTTAACAAGAGTTCATTACAGTTTGGTTGATTAGACATAACAGGTTTACGAGATACTGAAGTTTTATTTTGACATGTGAAAGTGTAAGTTGTTCCTTGACTTATTATGCGGAGTTTTAGCAAATGCACACCTTGACACTAACCTGTTTATAAAGCATTGTGGCACTTATCAAGCTGTTTCACAGTTCAGGCTTATTTTATTAACTCCTTATGGTAATGCTAAAGCCGCAAACGTTTGGCGTCGAATTTATCAGTTGTGCAAAACGTGGAGTTGGAACACAGATAAGATACTAGAGGAGCCCCAGTCACTGAGCTGTACAATAGACAAGAGAGGGCACTCTGTTTCTGTTCCTTCCACTAAAAGATAGCGGCAATTCGGGTGACCACGCAGTCCTGCGCCATTGCAGACAAAAGGAGGGCAAGCGGCAATTAATTACAGCCCACACTAATAGAATATACTATTTTTCAAACTTTTTTTTGTCGAAACACACTTGCCCTCTTTTTGTCTTGCCGCGAGGCACCATAGGGTGCACAGTGACCTGACGTACTTCCCACTCTAGTCTACCTTTACAGCGCTGTGATCGTAATCAACGGAAAGCATACTAATACACTACTAAACGACGAAAAGCCACAGGTTGACAAGAATCACTCTTGGCCGACAGAAGCGTCATATTTCGCCCTTCGGTCATCGCAGCCTACTCACCCGCTTTAAGAAACTCGGTCACTTTCACAGCCAAAGAACGAAAAGAAAAAAAAAATGCAGACCTTATTAAATAACACAGTGTCACGTCGATTATAAGAGTTAATGCAAATAATTTCAAAGTTGGAAAACGTGGTTTTCTGCCGTTGCTTTGCTTCTTGATTTTTAAAATTTTGTTTAAAGCCCTAAGTTTATAGTGCAGGAAAGCTGTGCATACTAGACTGCCTTTAGATATATTCTAGACTGGATTCTGCTTGTGCAGTTGCTACTCTAGCATTGTTGCATAATTTCATATATTTTCCCAATCCTTCCAAAAATAAAGAGCGGATTCTTTAATTATTTAACGCTGTTCTAACTGGGTTATATTTCTTTTACCATGAGCGAATATAATTTTATGAGAACAATGAATACAGTGTGAAAAGTTGAAGTTGTCATTTATTTATTTTATTTATTTAGTTATTTATTTATTTGTTTGTTTAGTTCTTTATTTATAGTTATTCTGCTGATTTTTTCCACAGAGCGGCAAGTATCGCTTGGCGGCATACTCCGAGGAGGACCACTCTGTCACATTAAGCCTTTCAATCCAGATTACCGATGTAAAAGACTATGGTTACTATACATGTGAAGCTTCCAATAAACTAGGGAAAGCCAGTGGAAGAATGGAGCTGTACGGTGAGTCCGCTGAGATGATGGTGATTGTGTGTGAAAAATGAATAGTAAAGAAGCTTGCATAAATTCTTGATATTATTATGTCTGGTGAGAAAAGGTGACCCTGTTTCATAAATTTATCGAGTAGATTGACTTGTCATCAGTACACCAAAGTCCAGGGGACCAGAGGTCTATCTACTTCATTGAATGCCCCCCCCCCCCCCATTTACAGAGGAAGAAGTAGAAAGGTTCTTTGAGTATACGAGATGGATAGATAGAACATAATCATAGTTTGCCTGTAACGCGTAATTTTCTCCTGGATTGTTGTCGGTCACGTGCCTTTTTTACTGGTTTGTCAGTGAAATGCGTTTGTTTACATACTGATTTTCTGGCATTACAGAAATGCTTCTTTGAAAACTCTTGTACGACCTGCTAATGTCCTTTATTCTTTTATCAAATTAGAACCCCTGGTCTGTCGCTGGCCTTGCCATGAAACGACGGGAGAGGGACACAAAACTGTTTCACTTGAAATGCATTTCTTATCTTTGTACCATTTTAATTATATTAATATATCGGGTGATCAAAAAAAGAAAAAACTGCCCCAACATTGACACAAAATATCTCGCAATCCTTTTGGTGAACTCGTGAGAAATTCTGGCAGAGTTATGTCCATTATAATTATGTGTAATGTTTTGCTAAAATTTCATCAAGATCTAATCATTACTTTTAAAGATATCTTAGATTAAGTGAGTGTCTGTCAAAAATTAATATACCCGATACAACTGAAATGGTGTCCTTCCCCTGTATCAATAAGAAAAGATAAACTTTGCCCGAGGAGTTCATAGAATATTTGACCAAAAAGACTTTTCATCGGCAGTTGTGCGAAATATATTCCTTAGTTCTTGTTCCTTCTATCTCCATTTTCTGAAAAACTGGAGATCTGAAAAGGACGTCGAAGAGGCTCAGCAAAATTAATGCACACTTTGACATTTGTGTAAAATGCGTTGTGGCACTTACCAAGCTACAGTTCCGATTTATTTTAACTCCTTATGATAATACTAAAGTAGCAAACATTTAACGTGGAATTTCTCAGTTGTGCAAAACGTGGAGCTGGAACACACCAGGGCTAACGTCTCGAATTGTGCGGTTTCAAGATGGGGCCAAAAATTTATGTTACATTTATTTCTGTATCAAACCAATGTTGTATTGAAAATCGTAACATAGACTTTCATTTTCATTCTAGATCATACATTACGCCGACTCCCTTCTACCACCACGACAACGACCACAACTACCACACATCCAACATCATCCCATCTCCTGTACCCACCCAGCCACCATCATCACCAGCAACAGCACCAACAACCTAGCTACCACGACACCCGCAGACCCAAAGTGGTGAAGGATAATCACATGTCTTACGTCACCAAGAGACCTAATCATAGACTAGCGGTGGATCAGTCTGACCGTAGAGGTGAGCGAGTGCTTGTCCTTGTCTTCATTAGGAGTGAAACAGACCAAGGCTGCTGTAGGCGCCAGACGGGTGTCTCGACGCCCATAAACTTTGCTTCGCACTACCACAAGAGGCACTGCCCACAACGAGACCCAGCGGGATGCAGCGGGCAATGCCTTGTGCTAGTGTGAAGCAAAATTTACGGGTGGCAAGCCACCAGTCTGGTTCCTACATTAGCCTTAGCCTGCTTTACTCCTTAACTGTGATCTCAGTGTGACAGTTGCGCAGTTCTTGACAGTATTTACTATGATTTATTACTTTTATATAGAGCAAACTGCTGGTCATAATGCTTCTACATATCATCTTACTTTCGACACACACTCTCATTTATAATTCACTCACTCACTTATTCTGGACTCATCCCTTCTCCACTCACCCACTTCCATGCACTGACTCAAATATCCGCTCATAACTTCAGTCATTCACCCACTCATTATACACACACATTCATACACATCTATACAAGCGGGAAGTAACTGAACTTTATACAATCATGCGTTCGCAATTATTGCATTATATATCAAGCTAAACTGGTTTATCAATGTTATATTCATTGATATCCTCTCCCAAATACTTTAATATAATATATTGCGCTTTTTACAAAGATATGGAATCAGTAAGACTGGCCTGATTGAACTCCTTGGCACGGACTTCTGAAGACTAGCGTATTTATTTATTTATTTATCTATGTATTTATTTATTTGAACAAAATGCATATTGAAGCATTTATCTATCAGAACACTTGGATAACGACAATTTCAAATAAAGATAAAGGTAAATTGCATGTGAAAACAAAAAAAGAACAGCTCTGCTATGTCCACAAGCTTTTAAATGACTTCCTACCATTCTTTCCTTGAAAAAAAAACAGGGCGAGGGAGGACATACTGAATTGATAATGCTGCGATTTTTTGTGTTCTCTTTTTTCTCGTTTTGGTGTTCGCTTTTTCTCTGTCCCAATTTTTGTCATTCTTTTTCTGTTTTTCTGTGTGCCAGTCTGTTTTCTCTTCTCCTTCCTTTTAGTGCAAACAAAGACAAAACACCGCAATTTCTGAAAATTTTGTAATCCAATCTCTAAAGAAAATTGGCCATCCGGGTAAAGTGACACAGACCAATTTTGATTCCCAGGACTTAATGTGTAAAACTACAGATGCGCGATGCGATGGCGAAAGACGTATCTCTGAAATTAGAAGATGCGACATTCTATTACGTAAAAGGTTTGGGGAGACTCGTTCCTCTACATTGTCCATTTTTTCCCGAGATATACAAAAAACATTCTTCACCCGCAATATTCAAGGCTATAAAAAGTGATTCTTTATATTTATTTTTCTTCTTGCAGCTCGGTAGTTATTACTATAGAATAATTATGTGTGGGGCATGATGCAGAGTCGTCTTAACGCATGGGCATACCAGGCAGTTGCCCGCGGGCTCCAAGGGTTCAGTGGGGTGGGCCTCTTGCATGTAAATTTACATTGGTTTTTGAAACGGGGGCGGCCTGCGGCCTCTTGTTTTGCCGAAATAATGTTAAGACGCCCCTGGTATGATGAAAGCTTTACGTCACTCCAGAGAAAAAAAAACCTTTATATACATTAACATCACTGCTGAAAGTCTACAGCAAAAGTTTTGAGTTTCAGTACGTTTTGCATTGGTTTTGTCTCAGTTTCCAGATAACTGTAGCATCTATTTTAACTTCCCCCAGCTTCAGCGTCGGCGGAGAACAGAGGCGTGTCCATTGACCCAAACTTTGCAGTTCTGATTGCCAGCACGGCATTCCTCACCCTCACCTGTACCCACCTTTTGCTCATCGACAACGCAAATGTGAGATTGTGATGAATTTATCACGGCAGGCCTGGACTGGAATCCACCAACAACTGAGGGGTGACTTTGTAAACGAAGAGTGAATGTATGGACAGCTGAAAAGTGTATCTCACTAGCTTTTTCATCACTCAGCCTACATAGCATTATGTTCTATATATCTCGATATACTATTATTGCCTACCAATTTTCGTGTTTTGATGTATTAAAATACTCCGGAAGAGAATCGGTCACATAATTATGTAATACGTAGTGACAGAAATATTAAAATGTCATCCATTTATGGGCAACATTGGGCATATTAAGTGCATCTTATAGAAAAGGAGAATATTGCTTGTGGGTCATTCTGTGGAATAAAATTCGTGTGGTCACTCGACGTAACCACAATGTTATTGGAACTACACAAAGGCAGATACTCTTATAGAATATTGTTGTAATTTAGAAAACATCAGCTTTAACAAACAGGGCGTAACTTAATATATTCTATATCTGAGGAAACATATCAGACTATTTGAAGACCTTATTATATTCATAAAACGATGTTGTTTTTTTTAAAGACAAATATTCTTTCATTATAATGACATTCAAGACTGTTCACATTTGACAAAGAATGAAAAACGAGTAACGTTTTCTGTGACCACTGGGTGTGTTGCGCCATACGCAACTTGGATATTACTCATTCACATGGTAGATAACTGATCTGACTTCTCAAGCGCAAAACAGGTGACATTTATCAATGGAACGTAAACTGAAAAGTTAATGAATGAATTAATGTGTCATTGATGTTATTCTTCAAGTTGTGAAATATCTTAAACTCTTCCAAAGTCTTGACGAACAATTTATTGACTTGATTGATGCCAGCGTAACAAAATTCTTACCACAGAAGTGAGCTCATCTTTTCCTTGTACGATGCTGAAATTGATTTGGTTCTAACGTATACATAAAAATTTAAAAAACAACTTTGTCTTATCACCCTATCAGCCACATAGTGTAATCCTACCAAAACAATAATTTCCATGACCACAGTGTTTACATAAAAATTGTTGAAACCTGATTATGTTATTATTGTATTATGATATCAACATTTGTTGTTTTACTGGATAACTGTCCACTTCTCATCTAGGGTTGTCGCATTCAGTAAAGATCTTATAGAGAATTCTGGATATGAATAATATGTCATAAACCAGAGCCCTCAATAGTGAATTTCCCCTGCTGTTTTATCACATAAATCATTATGTTACTGTATGTTTCGAGCCTAAGATGAGTTTGAGTCATCTTATGTTAACCTTTCATACGTTGTAATTACGTGCAATTATTTGCAATTGCGCAGATGTAAAGTGGTATTACAAATCCGTGTGATAGTGGACAAGATAACCTCGGAAAAAGTGAACGCCTGTCCGCTCGCCTGGATGACCAGTTCAACTTCATAATCTGGGCCTTCAGCAAACACTAGTAAATTGTAAATGACCCAAGCTGAGAACCGTAACATTTAAAGAAAGCGCAAAGTATCACATTGGGCACCTAAGAGAATCAAACTTTTCACATGAGGAAATTTTTGTCAGTAGACATGGTTTATAGCGCCCGACATAATGGCAACTCATTGTCGGAGTACCTGGAAGAGCGCTTCGTTGCCATTCTTTCGACTGCAGGTTTCTGATTCAAGTTCCTGACTTAACTGGCAAGTTGGTGTAAGTCTTGCAGGTGATGTGATATTTGTCATTGCTTTCAATGAATAGGTGGCTAGCTTACCGGAGGCCTTCAGCCAGAGTATACCTTGGGTCTTCCAGTAATATGGATGATGCCGCAGTATGTTAGAGCTTTGGATATCAGATGGATATATTCCCATTGGGGTAAACAGAATCTAAAGCCAGGAAGATGAATTGGAAATCGTGAGAGAGGGAGACTAAAGGGGATCACCAGAGAAAGAGAATCTTCGTCAGACAGTTGTGTCCACCCTTGACTTCCTTACCAATCTAAAGGTCCGGGTCACATCCAGTCAGGGTATCTGGATTCTGCTTGGATTTGAACCCATCTCGATGGTGACAGCGCGCAACGTTCCCTGATCTTTCAGTTATAGTAATACGTGATGATATATTAAGCTGCAGGTTGCATCAGCAATGCGTAATGGGACAGATGACCTTACTCGTACTGAGCAGTAAATATTATAACTGCTTAATATTTCACGAACAGAGAGAAAGTTCATATATAAATTTCTTGAACCATGTATATAACATGTATGGTGTCAGAAAGATCCTATGTACATATCAGAGGAGCAGACGACCTGGAGCTGACAAAGGCCTTGCACGAACCCGGAACATTCAGTAGAATGCATGCAGTTCATTTTTTAACTTGATTCTCGTACATCAGTTTGCAAGAGGGGTGTGTGTAAGTAAAGATGCAATTTTATGTTATACACACGGGCGTCAGATGGTCCATTCAATCGTAACTCTTTTTTGTAGTTGCTTTGTATTGCACCCAACAGCTTAGCGACATGATGAGAGACAGTGCAAACGATCCAAATGTGATTCAGCTCTTTAAGGCAAAACCGACATTTAATGAGAATTACTGTGTATTTATTTTGCAGCTGAAAAGGCCGGCGTTTCTGGGACCATTGCTTTGTTTTAGGAATGCTCACTACATGGGCTTTTAGGAGTAATGATAATATGAGTCCCTCGGCTTGTGCCTAAAAGCCCACTTTTTTCATATCGAAACGATCATTTCTTTTCATATTATATTCAGTGGAACATGTCAATTTAACACGGCCATTTTGGTATTATAATTATGATCACAATCGTGATGATATTTAGGAGTGACGATTTGGGCCATGTGACCAAACTGGCAAGTGCCAGGATTAGCGCTAACGATGGGATGAGGTTTGGCTCGCCCGTTCCGTCAACGCTTTCATTGGCGCTAGAAATGGCCTTGGTTGCGTCTTCAGAAACGGACAACAAAAAAGTCCCAAACAAAACCTTTTTAAATAATTTTGGCTACATGGCTCAAATAGCTCTTCTCCATTTTTAATTTTACACGAGTGTATGTACAAACATATCGTCCAAAAGCGAAAGAAACAAACCATTACTTGATGAAACAATGGAGCTTTAAGTCGAAATAATGATGTAAATAATGTACCAATGTACAAAATAATGTTAATTTTTTGCATTCCACCTCCATCATTCACAGTAAGCCCATCCATGTCCTCGTCATCCTGACAGAACCAAACCATCCGTTTCCCACTATGCTGATCGTAGTGATTTCCATTAGTGATTCATTATTCTGTACATTATAACCATCTTCTCTTCGTATTTCATTCATCTCTGTGATGCTGTATGTAGTGATTAGCTGGCTGGCTTGCTTTTGTTATTAATCGTTTTTATTATCTTTTTTTTTCAAGTTTGCATATAATAATATGTGTTCTGCATGTTCTTGTTGCACTTCTGAATGGCCTTGTCGGCTTATGACGTTATTTAGGATACTGAAAATTGATACTGGATCCTGTCTCTCTAACTTTAATTTATATTGGATCTTCAGAGGTGAATGCTTGAATCTGCATTAGAGTTTGTGTGGGCTGGTGACACGACAGAATCCACATTATATTTTGGTGCGTCCACATTATACTATTGTGCTTCACAGCTTAAAGTACGAAGAAATAGACATCGATCTATTGATTGCTAAGAACTCTTGTATATCACATTCATGCTATACATTGTGGGATGACTGGCGATGCTTTTTGTTGAATTTTACCATTTCTCAGGTTGGTTGTCCCATAGCTTCAAAACTGCACGGGCAGGCCAGGCTTTATGCCACACAGTCATAATGAACCTAGAGATATTTGCTTTTCCACAGGAAAAACAGAAATTGTTTGGCTTTTCTTGTTAATATTTCGAAGACAGTGCACTGAAGCTTGCTTCGAAATTATAAGAATTCTCTAAGTGAACAGAAAAGAAATAGTATAGTTTGATGTGAATTGGTGATTTTGGTTTTGAAGTCGTTTTCTTTTTTTCTCTCTCTAAGACTGAGTCATGATATCATTGTCACTTGGTCCAATAATTATAACGCTCACGATTGAAGCAGTCCTAAATTTAAAGTTGCATCAAATGTGAAATAATTATGCAGCATGCGCGGCCTATAACATCATAACCTTTTATATATTAAAGAAAAGTTATACTATATGTTACAATAAATTGCTTCTGTGTAAGTCGTTCACCCACTGTCACAAAACATCTAATGAGTGTTTTTTCCCTACAAGCAAGGTAACATTTTATCCATTCACAAGAACACATTTGTCGTGTTCTTTTATGAAACATCAAGTGCAGTTTATAACATATTTAATGATTACTCCCTTGTGACCTAATTAAAACTGGGCATTCCATCGAGATTGTCATTACTATGTCAGTTTTCTTATTCAATTCAGTATGAACAAAAGTAATGTGTCTCATTGCTATTGTCGGTGTTGTATCCCCACACGTTTGTCAGCTCCACACGTACGAACATCACACACGTTATATCTGAGATAATCGCGTGTTAACGAGCGAGAATTTAATGCAGTATTATTTCACACAAATATAACCTGTAGTTGATGTCAGTCATCCACAAGGTTTCGACCTATGTCAGCTGTTCCACGCACTGTCCACACAGATCTCATCTTTTCGTTCCTTCTCTCCTAAATTTGTCATCTATCTTCTTAATCTGATATTTTGGACATAATCTTATTCAAACCCATTCCTTGTTTGATTTTGTATTTATTTAAATGAATACAGTCATCGTTTTCAAAGTCTGCGCTTTCTGAAATGCATTTTCACCACGATGAAGCCAACTTCGAATGAAATGTGAATTAAGAGGAAATTATGCTCGTAGTGACAAGCAGTGTATGATTTTAAAACTCGGAGAAAGATTTTTTCCTGGAGTGTAAACAAGGGTAACATGTGATGGTTCCTTTTGCCTTAAGTTAGCACACTTCAATGGCAAGTGTTAAACAAATTTCTAGGAGCATATGTAATTTAGGTTAGGGCTTTCTCCAACTTAAATCACGAATGTTTTTCCTAAGATGGTAAACAAACATATATTAATTATATGTATGACAGGGGTATAATATTGGTCATCCTATTTATGACATGGAGTTTGTGTAGGAAAGCTTCTCATGTATCATCAGATAATTTTTTCCTCGTTTGTAAAAGAATAAAGACTAGCCGCACTAAAATGTCACACATGTATTTAATGTTACGTTATATGTTTACTAAATGATTGTATTATGCATATGGATGCACGACACTTTCCATTCTGAGCGGATCTGTATTTGTACTGCCGTTTTAAAAGAAACACTTTGCTAAACTGCGTAAAAACATCAGAGTCCCTTCATTTTTGGACTAATTACGTTACATTTTATATTTCATTCATTTTTTTAATTGTTTATTTATTGGGCTTTTAAGTGATTTTACACCTGTATCATGACTGGGTTAATATCAGTGTTATATGATTATGTTATCTGTTACAAGAATATACGAGACAAAACCCGAAGAATTGAGAGTAAATGTAGGAGTTCTAAAAAAGGAAACATTGACATCGAGGCTAGAAATAGGTAGCCTTAATTATGCTAGGGTTTGAACGTCGTACTGACGCTTGGCCCCAGATAAAAGTTAATTTTATGCAACATTGAAATGAACTACAGGCAATTTTCGAAGGCATGTGGAGAACAAAAAAGTCTTTTTGTGACATATTAATAGGGCTATTTTGTATTTTTGGGGATGAAGAAAACGTTTCTAATTTAATTCGAAGAACAAGCTGTCATCAGTTCACAATTACTTTGAATAATGCGGTGAGTATACATGTATATAATTGTTTTTTTCTAACATGTCAATCGCTCTGTCTGTCCGACTGGCAGAGACCATGAAAATTAATACGAAAATTAACACATTAGAGTGTCAAACCGATGACTTTGTATTTGTTTGTCTATTTTAGTTTATTGTTTATATTAATTAGGCCCCAGGTGGATATAAACTTTTAGTGTTACTATAACGAGAAAATCGTTTTAATTACTTTAACTTCCAGGTCACTGTAGATGTAGAGTGAGAGAAATGGAACAAAGGACAGTCAGTGTCAAGAACGAATGATGGAATGTGCAGACTCAATTTAAGTGTATGTCTTTGTGAGACAGTGAGACAGTGGGTGAAATGAACGAGAGAAAAAGATTTGGACGAACGCGAAAGAAAGAATGAAATTTGCTAAGATGTAAAGCAGAAGAATGAATTCTCAAAGCAGGATTATTTTCATGTTTAAACTGTCAGTATTTGTAATTGGAAAAATGCCACTGATCAAAGAATTCAGAAATCTCTGTTAGGATCAAATGATAATGCCATTGAAAACAATACAATGTCAAATATTAGCCGACGGTGTTCAAATGGCATTATTCTGTAGAATAGAAACCTTGATCATTATTGCTATGTCTTGGCTGTAAAAAAAAGAGAAAAGGAATAAATTTGTTTTTTCTTTACTTACCTGTTTTGGGAATGGATCTTTTTATTCATATAAATGTCCCATCATGTAATAAAACAAACATTCACATTTCTGAGGAATTTATGAGCTTTTTTTTTTTAAAGAATACTGTACGTTATTGTTTTTATTATTCTGTTCTTTTTTGTTTGCGTAGTGTTTTCATAAGTTCATTTTGTCCAAGTTCTTGTTTAATGATCTGTTCATTCATTCATTCATTCATTCATTCATTCATTCATTCATTCATTCATTCATTCATTCATTCATTCATTCATTCATTCATTCATTCATTCATTCATATTTGCTTGATACGAATCCATTATTTTGTTCATTTTTATCAGCCCATGCCTCACTCCCTGGCGAAAGGTGACAACATGAAACTTTCCCTAACCCGCTAACCCAATGTTTCCCAATAATACCTCTTGCCCTTCCTCATCCGTCTCTTACTTAAGTGTGTAGCAAAATGTGTATTTTCATTGTGTGCTTTCGATAAAAAACTTCACAACCCTCATTTCACCATAGTCCAGTCGTCGTGGCAAAATAGTCCCACGAATAATTCTATTAACAACCATGCAGGGTGGTCTTGCACACCTTTTTTCAAAAACATTTAAAAAAACAAACAAAACACAAATATTGACATAGAAACCTACAAAATGGTTATACGAGACAAGTTCATGAGTTCAGGAGAGTTCGCAGTCAACAACAGTGTCGCAATACACTGGAACAAAAAAGTGTGTATTAACATAGGGACCACATTTCCTATTTTGCTTGCAAACTCATAGCAATGGATAAATATGACTGTGTTTTGTTGTGAGGCATTTCACGACAGTCAGGTTGCAAATCTGAATTTGTGGAAGGGATGTATCGCGTAAAAGTAGCGAAGACGCTCATTAGGTTGTTTTCTAAAGCAGAATTATAACTGACTAGCTGAGGCGCACCAGCACACAACGCACTCATTTCTGGTAGGGATTTGCACTTGCGCTGTCTTTCATCTCAACTTCAAAACAAACATAATGCGCATGCGCAGCGTCAATGAAACCTTAAAATGGCGAACCATGGCTCGAAATAGATCTACAATTGGGGAAACAATAAATTTCCAATAAAAAAAACTACACCGATTTGAGACTTCTATTAAAAACTGTGCACCCTTACATCCATTCTGATGCACCATATAAAATTTGAAGTCTGAGTGTTGAGTGGTTCAGAAGCCTTTTGCAACGAAAAATCTGAAGTCCACAAATATATATAGTATAGATGATCCGTTTGGTCGTACGTATTAGTGGGTGTGGTTTGTAGGGTTATTATGACGACTGTATGTTTGTTTAGCGTGTATGGTGCACAGATTTCATGCACATGAAGGCGTCTATGAGCAGCACAAATCTTCACTGTTTATTTCAGACTACTAAGGATGAATGTGGGTAACTTCGGAGCGGCGTCTCAAACCAGCGGACCAGCTACCAAGACTGACAAGTCTTGCGGTGTTTCATTACTTTGTATGGGCATATCAAATAACCCTGGGTCGGTGAATTGTAAAATTGATTTGTGGTTCGTTTGCCTCCGGGTTCATTTCCGATTCACCTCACCGGAAAGTTCAAGAGGGCCTCATATTTCTGTCGAAATGTGAACACGGTTAGGTACTTCGCCAAATCTTTGATTAATTAGGGGGCGAGACTTTCGTTGAGATCAGAAATTATTTTGTTGCATTCGTGTAACGATGTGTTTCTGGCTGTAAACGTTGTAGACTAATACAAACTTCTATGCTCATGAGACAATCTTCAGTAATATTAAACTTTAAACGTGCATTCTCAGACATGTGAACCTCTCTTTCGATGGTAGTGCATGCATGCTTCATAAATGAAGTCAAGATAAATATTCTTGAGCAACGAACCATTTACGGAACATTACTGCTGTGGACTGTTTCAAGATTTTACCATTATTTGAGATTAACATAATGGGTATTGAAAAAGCAAATTGGAAGGAAAGAGAAAACAAAGAGATTTTAAATATACTTCAACAATTCGAGTAGAGGTGGGATGAAAAGAGGAGAGAGACATATACTTTGATGTATTAATGATAGACCTGCAATTAATTTTATAATCCGATAATACAAGGAATGGCGACCGTAATGAATACATACTAGAAGAAGAAAGAGGTACATAGGGACCAGTGCAACTGACCGAAAAGGAAGAAAAAATCTTTGGTTTTTTTCTTCTTCTGAAAATGAATAAATCTTGAAGTAATGATGTATGGATTTGTAACCACAAACCCCTGCTCCAAATGGTCGAAATATGTGTATTTAAAGAAGGAAATTGCTACTTTAGGTAAACTAGCTTGAAAGTATCATGCGAACTTGCAGGCTCTCACGAGACCTGAAGGAAACCCAAGGAGACGGCCGTATGACTAAAAATACGCATTTAAATGCATCTGATATCACAGCAATCAACTATTGATCAGCCTGTACTACTACACCACGTAGCGACTATGGAAGATGGCGCTGGTATGATAGACTGGCTCCTGCTCTTCCCTTCACTCTATCATTTTGTCCATCTCCAGACACGTCTTTCATTATGTCAAAATAATTGATCACTCGCATTCTCCGGGAGCCCTTATGTCACTGACAAAGCAAACATGCATTTATCAAGTTGCACTTGAGCAAACCGCTCGAGTACTTGTTGAACGCTGCGCGGATATGAAATCTTGCATTTCTTAAGCTGGCCTTCATGAGAAGTTGGGGAGAAGTCGGGAGAAAAGTGTCAAGATGCCGCTGAAATTCTCTCTCTCTCTCTCTCTCTCTCCCTCTCTCTCCCTCTCTCTCTCTCTCCCTCTCTCTCTCACTCTCTCTCTCTCTCTCTCTCTCCCTCTCTCTCTCTCTCTGTTTGTCTTTCTTTTTTTCGCCTATCCTCTCTTTCTCTCTAGCTCTCCCTCCAGCTCGATTTATACCTCTCTTTTTTTCACTTTCCGCCCATCCTCTGCTCATCTTACGTCAAGGTGCCCGGTAATATTCTTATTCCATTCTTTGTCTGTCGTTCTGTCTTTCTGCCTTCCTCTATTTGTTTCTCGTGTTCTCTTTCTTTCTTACGCGCTTTTTTGTTCTTTCTTACTGGCCTGCCTTCACTGTTGCCCGTTATCCTTCATTTTCTTCTACATGTTCCCTCCCCCAACCTGTCCGTTTAGGGCCAGAGTTCATAGTGACAGGCATTCCATTCTGTTATCTCCTCTTCCATTCTCTCCCTCTCTCTCTCTCTCTCTCTCTGTCTCTCTATCTCTCGCTCCCTCTCTCTCGCTCTCTCTCTCTCTCTCTCTCTCTGTTGCTCCTTCTGTCTTTCTCCTTCTGTCTCTCTCTCTCTCTCTCTCTCTGTTGCTCCTTCTGTCTTTCTCCTTCTGTCTCTCTCTCTCTCTCTCTCTCTGTTGCTCCTTCTGTCTTTCTCCTTCTGTCTCTCTCTCTCTCTCTCTCTCTCTGTTGCTCCTTCTGTCTTTCTCCTTCTGTCTCTCTCTCTCTCTCTCTCTCTCTGTTGCTCCTTCTGTCTTTCTCCTTCTGTCTCTCTCTCTCTCTCTCTCTCTCTCTGCTACTGCTGCTGCTTTCTCTCCCTGTGTCTCTTAAAGATTGTAGAACAGTAATGCATCATGATGCATTTATAATTTTCAAACTAAAAATAATATATTTCAAAATTTATTTGATTTTTTTTAATAGGGTCTTTTTGTTGATACTGTTTGCTTTCCCACCCCAATCTTATCCTACATCATGATCATAAAATCTCATAGTTTCGCCTGTTTAGTTTGATATTGCAGTTTGCTGAACCTTTCGGAATATGAACAGTAGTACAGTAATTAAAAACTATTAACTACAATAGTGCGGCCTCTGCGCGAAATTTGTACTATTTCCAATTTCTTTCCTTTGTCCTTAACATTATTAGGCTCATGGCGCACTTTTCAAATTTGTTCTGCGTCTGTTTGGACTCAGCGCTCGAGGTCTCTCTATCAGCCAGCAGATTTAAGAGTTTTGACACGTCCCAACTAGCGAGACAGAACTGTTTCAGTGTCACTGGTGAGCGAGGTCCTGTTTAATTCCATACTCCTCTTGTCACATTAGAACTGAGACAAAACAAGCCTGGCTCATTGCGCCACCAACCTCACGTAATTAGGTCGCTAGTATTCATCGTTTTTGTTGACTGAAACTCGACAAAACATTTGTCCATTTTATCGGGTTCCCCACGTTGAATGCGGTTGTACACTGATTCAGCTAAAGCAGATCTGTACTTTTCAGTTGCTCAGTTAGAATTTCATCTATTCTTCAAATTTGTTCCCTTTTCAGTTGCTCAGTCAGCATTTCATCTATTCTTTAAATTTGTTCCCTTTTCAGTTGCTCAGTCAACATTTCATCTATTCTTTAAATGTGTCCTCTTTTCAGTTGCTTAATCAGCATTCCATCTATTTTTCAAATTTGTCCTCTTTCCAGTTGCTTAGTCAAGTTTCATCTATTCTTTAAATGTGTCCCAGTTGCTCATTTAGAATTTCATCTACTCTTTAAATGTGTCCTCTTTTCAATTGCTCAGTCAGCATTTCATCTATTCTTTGAATTTGTCCTATTATTTTAAATGTTAAAATCCCATTTATTACGGAAATACTGATTGCTTGAGAAGGCTAATAAGGCAATCAAAACGCGTATCAAGTCTGTTTTTGCGTCGGTTTTGACTTGCACGAACGTCCTTCGAATCAGGTTGCGAGACAGTCTTCTTTCGGTCTTACTAATGCACGAGGTCCTGTCTAACTCCATAGTTCACATATCACGCTAAAACCGAGGCAAAACAGAATGGTGTCAGTGGGCTGCCAGCCTTAACCATTGCTTGGTTCCAGTTGCATTAAGCACTGAAATCACAATGCAATTTGCATTGTATAGCTTGCCAAACGTGATTTATACAACTGACTGTGTTACGATTTAGAAGCAGCTAGCTTTGATTCATTATATCTATTTTTGTTTAATATTGAACTGCAGTGTGAACTGTGCTTCTCACAGCAAAACAATCATGACAAGGAGTCGATTTGTGAAGCACGAAAAACAAACGATATTTCTAACCAGTGCACCTGGAAGTCTTTTTCCGGTATCCATCAAATTTGCACGACCGCCCACCAGCCCTCTACCTTCTCAGGTTATCTCATACACACAAGCTCACGGTGTTGATTCACAATTAGCGGCATAAAGCCCAGCAATTCGGGCCTCTCGTGTAAACATATTTGCCCGTGAGAACTGAGCACTTGGAGCCCGTGTCGAGTGGCATTCTGGGCAGCAAGTGTCCATTCATTGACTTGTCAACGTCAGTAAATTAACGTCTCTTGTGTCTGTTTATTAAGCTCAGTCATCGTGAACTTGGTTTGGGGGCGCGGGGGGGGGGGGGAGGCGGGAGAGGTGTTCTACAAGCTTTACAGAGGGCATTGTGTTTAAGTTAGGGAATTTGGGGGCAGGAAGTGTGTAAAAATTGAGTAACGGAATTCTGTCACTTTAAGCTGTTGCGCCGTGTAGTATCTTTGCTTAAGTACATGTACCAGTAAAAATGTTAAAAACGTTAAAATGTAGTAAAAGTTGCGATTTTGTTCTCTCCATTTTCGTAAGACTGACAATATTTGGAGTGAAAATTCTTCAGGTTATAACTACTTTTTTTGTTACAGAAACAATAGTGTTAATTCGTCTGGCCATCAGCTGGATAAATCTCCAAAGTAAACAAGCAGGTGCTTTCCAGGCTTGATATTTGTGGATATAAAGTAATACAAATTAATGGTTGCGTTGAATCTGCCTTTTGAAGCTGTGGATATAGCTTGACAAAAAATCTACCACAAATACGAACCTTCACTCATATATATATTTATTACGTATAGTCAAAAGAATGAAGTAATGTTTCTTATTGTTACACCTGCAAACTTATTCAATAATCCATATTGTCACGAAATCTATTTTCAAAGTAATGTATTGGCAATAATATGTTTCAAACATTATGGGGTATTAGAAACTGTAGCCTCCTACACATGCACACATACATTGTACGCGCGTTTGCAGGTACATATGCAGACACGTAATAATCATTTACCTGATATACATGAAATTGAAGAGGGGTGGGAGGGGGGAGGGGAGTGGAAGAAAAAGAGTGAATAGAAAATTATCCACTGTACATGAAACTGTAAGAGAAAAAACGAACTACAAAACGCCAGTACCGACGTTATCTCATTAACAAAACCAAATGCACTTACGACTTACCACTGACAGGTTATTTTTACTCATATACCTATCAATGTATTCGGCCTCCATGAAAAATACTGAGAGGAAACGTTACCTGTTGGTGGAATCGAATACTCTGTGGCTGTTAGAAATAAAAGCTATACTGCAATTTGGCACCTTTTTTCCCCCCATCATTAGGCCTGGAGCCCTGAAATTAGCGAGAGAAGTGCCAAGAAGTAAACGGTCTTCAAGGCAGCTATTATAAAATTCGATCATCGTTCAGCGTTAGTCGTGGCTTAATAAGGCAACATAAACTGAAAGCACACTGGAAATAAACAAAGAAAGGCAAAAGTTGAAGAGCAGCAAAAGAAAAGAAGACGAATAGAATGGGGAAATGAAAAATAAGGAGAAAATCAGTTGTTCATTACCTTTTAAAAGCTGCACTACCACTCACCACCATACTGGCAGATGTTAAACTATTCCTTTCTCTTTGTATACTTCGATAACTGGTCTTTGAGACATCATTTCGCTGTTTTGTTTTCTTTGTTTGAGTTTGTGTTTTTACAGCATGTCGGCATGGTAACCGCCACCTTCCGCCTTTCACGTGTTTTTTCCCTTTGCATTTTATTTAGGCTTGACATTCAGAGCTTCATACATTCAGAGCTTCATACATTCAGAGCTTCATACATTCAGAGCTTCCTACATTCAGAGCTTCGTACATTCAGAGCTTCGTACATTCAGAGCTTCATACATTCAGAGCTTCATACATTCAGAGCTTCATACATTCAGAGCTTCATACATTCAGAGCTTCATACATTCAGATTTGTCAAATAAAATTGATTACATTTGTAAAATTTTCAAAAATTGTTTTGTATACA